>CM021109.1:4952765-5161531 GCA_007115665.2 Sequoiadendron giganteum
TCTCCCTCCTACCCCTTCTCCCTCTCTTAGGAATATCTCTCTCAGTCACAACCTCTATCTTTGTCCCCTCTACCCTTAACCCTAAACCCTAAACCCTTAACCCTTAAACCCTCTACCCTCTATCCTTAACCCTCCCTCCCTCTATCTCTCTCCCACTCCCTCCCTCTCTCTCTCTCTCAAGTCTCTCCCTCCTACTACCTCTCCCTCTCTTAGGTCTCTCTCTCTCACTCACTCACTCCCTCTATCTCTCTCCCCTCTACCCTTAACCTTTAATGCTCTACCCTTAACCCTTAAACCCTAAACCCTCTACCCTCTACCCTCTATCTCTCTCAACCCTTTCCCTCCTAACCCATCTCCCTCTATTAGGGCTCTCTCTCTCAGTCACTCCCTCTATCTCTCTCCCTTCTACCCTTAAACCATATACCCTCTACCCTTAACCTTCCTCTATCTCTTTCCCACTCCATCTCTCTCTCTCAAGTCTCTCCCTCCTACCCCCTCTCCCTCTCTTAGGTCTTTCTCTCTCACTCACTCCCTCTATCTCTCTCCCCTCTACCCTAAACCCTCTACCCTGAACCCTTAAACCCTAAATCCTTAAACCCTTAACCCTCTACCCTTAACCCTTAAACTCTCTACCCCCTACCCTTAACCCTCCCTCCCTCACTCTCTATCTCTCAACCCTCTCCCTCCTACCCCCTCTCCCTCTCTCAAGTCTCTCTCTCAGTCACTCCCTCTATGTCTCTCCCCTCTACCCTTAATCATAAACCCTAAACACTTAACCCTTAAACCCTCTATCTCTCTCCCATTCCCTCACTCTCTCTATCAAGTATCTCTCTCCTACCCCCTCTCCCTCTCTCAAGTCTCTTTCTCTCACTCACTCACTTCGTCTATCTCTCTCCCCTCTACCCTTAGTCCTCTACCCTCTACCCTTTACCCTTAAACCCTTAATCGTAAACCCTAAACACTTAACCCTTAAACCCTCTATCTCTCTCCCACTCCCTCCCTATCTCTCTTTCTTTCAAGTCTCTCCCTCCTACCCCCTCTCCCTCTCTCAAGTCTCTTTCTCTCACTCACTCACTCCATCTATCTCTCTCCCCTCTACCCTCTACCCACTACCCTCTACCCTTAAAACCTTAAAACCTCTACCCTAGCTTTCCAATTCAGTGAAATTGGGAATGTAGTGGCCTATTTGAAAAAAATGGGTCCAAGAAATGGGGTCTCTCGCTGATGTAAATCACTAGGAGACCCCATTTCTTGGACCCATTTTTTCAAATAGGCAAGTTAGGTTGCTAATTTCACTGAATTGCCAAGCTAGTGGGCCCATTCGCTTGCCAATTTGGTGAAACTAGCAATGTAGTGGCCTATTTGAATAAATGGGTCCAAGAAATGGGGACTCATGGTGATGTAAATCACTAAGAGACCCCATTTCTTGGACCCATTTTTTCAAACAGGACAAGTTAGGTTGTCATTTTCATCAAATTGGCAAGCTAGTGGGCTCACTGGCTTGCCAATTAAGTGAAATTGGAAATGTAGAGGCTTGTTTGAAAAAATCGGTCCAAGAAATGGGGTCTCCCTATGATGTAAATAATTGAGAGACCCCATTTCTTGGACCCATTTTTTCAAATAGGCAAGATAGGTTGCCAATTTCACTGAATTGCCAAGCAAGTGGGCCCACGAGCTTGCCAATTCAGTGAAACTGGCAATATAATGGCATGTTTGAAAAAAAGGGTCCAAGAAATGGGGTCTCCCAATGATTTACATCATAAGGAGACCCCATTTCTTGGACCCATTTTTTCAAACAAGACAAGTTAGGTTGCCAATTTCACCAAATTGGCAAGCTAGTGGGCCCACTGGCTTGCCAATATAGTGAAATTGGAAATGTAGTGGCCTATTTGAAAAAATGGGTCCAAAAAATGGTGTCTCTCAGTGATGTAAATCACCAGGAGACCCGTTTCTTGGACCCATTTTTTCAAACAGGCAAGTTAGGTTTGCCAATTTCACTGAATTACCAAGCTAGTGGGCCCATTGGCTTGACAATTCGATGAAATTGGCAATGTAGTGGTTTGTTTGAAAAAATGGGTCGAAGAAATGGGGTCTCCAGGGGATGAATCTCCGGGAGACCCAATTTCTTGGACCCATTTTTTTGAATACGCAAGTTAGTTTGCCAATTTAATTGAATTGCCAAGCTCGTGGGCCCATTGGCTTGCCAATTCAGTGAAATCAGTAATGTAGTGACCTATTTTGAAAAAATGGGTCCCAAAAATGGGGTCTCTCGGTGATGTAAATCATCGGCAGACCCCATTTTTTCAAATAGGGCAAGTTAGGTTACCAATTTGACCGAATTGCCAAGCTAGTGGGCCCATTGGCTTGCCAATTCAATGAAATTGGTAATGTAGTGACCTATTTTGAAAATATGGGTCCAAGAAATGGGGTCTCCCGGTGATGTAAATCACTAAAAGACCCCATTTCTTGGACCCATTTTTTTAAACAGGGCAAGTTAGGTTACTAATTTCACCGAATTGGAAAGCCAGTGGGCCCTCTCTCAGGTCTCCCTCTCTCTCTCTCTCTCTCTCTCTCTCTCTCTCTCTATCTCTCCTAAACCCTAATCCCTATACCCTATAAACTCAAACCTTAAACCTTCAACCCAATACCCTCAACCCTATACCAAATATCCTAAACCTTAACCCATATACCCTATAAACATAACCTTATACCTTCAACCCTATACCTTAAACCATAAACCCTACACCCTCAATCCTCATCCCTATACCCTAAACCCTAAACATTATCCTTGAACCCTTAACCCTATAAATAAACACTAAATCCTACATTAAACCTTGTACCCTAAACCTTGAACCCTAAACCCTCAACCCTAAACCCAATACCCTCAACCCGATACCCAATATCCTAAACCCTAATCCCTATACCCTATACACTTAACCCTACACCCCTAACCTTGAACACTGTACCTCAACCCTACACCCTCAAACCTCATCCTTATACCCTATACCCTCAACCTTATAACATAAGCCTTGAACATCATTCCCCAACCCTATACTTAAACCCTAAACCCTACATTCAACCTTGTACACTAAACCCTAAACCCTAAACCTCAATCCTAAACCCAATACCCTCAACCCTATACCCATTATTCTAAAGCCTAATCTCTATACCCTATACACTTAGTCCTATACCCTTAACCCTATACCCATTATTCTAAACCATAATCCCTATACCCTATGCACTTAGCCCTATACCCTCAACCTTGAACACTATCCCTCAACCCTCAACCCTATACCTTAAACCCTAAACCCTACACCCTCAACCTTATACCCTAAACCATAAACATTATCCCTCAACCCTATACTTAAACGAAAAACCCTACACTCTCAAGCCTTAACCCTATACCTTATACCCGTAACCCCACACCCTAAACCTTAATCCGTATACCCTATACACTTAACCTAATACCCTCAACCTTGAACATTATACCTCAACCCTCAACCCTCAAACTTGTACATAAATCCTAAAACCTAAACCATCAACCCTAAACCTAATATCCTCAACCCAATACCCTCAACTATATACCCAATATCCTAAACCATAATCCATATACCCTATACACTTAACCTTATACCCTCAACCCTAAACACTATCCCTCAACCCTCAACCCTATACCTTAAACCCTAAACCCTCATCCCTCATCCCTATACCCTATACCCTCAACTTTATACCTAATATCCTAAACCCTAAACCCTATTCCCTATACACTGAACCCTATAACCTCAACCCTATACCTTAAACACTAAACCTTACACCCTCAACCCTCATAGGGGGAGAGACAAAGAGGGGGAGGGAGGGATTGGGGGAAGAGAGAGAGGTTGGTATGGAAAGAGGAGATAAAGATGAGTAGAGAGGGAAGGAGAGGTAGAGAGACACAAGAGATAGAGAGTAGATAAGGAAAGACAGATGGAGTGAGAGGTATGGAGGGAGAGAGAGGGAGGAGAAAGAGAGAAATGAAGAGAGTGTGGTAGGGAGTGAAGGGAAGAGCATGCAGGATATAATGACCCAATAGTGTGGAATACATTCCCTTAACACTAATACAACAAAGGAGAAAAGCATAAATAGTTTCTAATAGCTTTCTAAAACTACTTGAGATGAATTCAAACATTAAAAAGATAACATAATTGAGCATTCACAGTTGACACAAGATATACGTGGGAAAACATTTATAGGTAAAAAACCCACCACACAAAGTCAAGACAATTGTATTATAGTAACATAAATTGTTACATACAATATACAATCTTCTCTTATCAGCTCACAGCAGCACTTACAGAACTATCTTACTGTTACAATGTTTTCCTCAAAAACATACAGTTCAAAATAACTTTCTCTCACTCATACAAGATTGTACTTGACTCACATATAAGTCATACGTTGCATTCAAGTCTCTTCAATCAACTGCCTATCACCAAGTACATGAATCTATGATCCAATCACACCAATGATCTTCCCATGTTGATCTTCCTACATCGACCCACCCAGCCAATAACTTCTTTACCCAAATTGAGTCCTGTCCGCCACCCTGAGTCGACCTGCAATAACTGTTGTTATGACTTTGGCCTTTAGGAAATTATCACACTGACATCGAGCCCCGTGTCCTTCCTTCATTCACCATCACTCATGACTTTCTAGTCGAACCGATCAAGCTCAGTTGACTGAGCTCCGAGCTCATTCGAGCTCTTACCGCAGCCCTGCCGAGTTCGACTCGTAGTATGGTGGTGAGCTCAACCGAGCTCAACCCAAGTCATCACCAAGCTCTGCCCTCCACCCTACCATACTACTACAAAACTGACAAGTTCTAATTGTGGTATGGCAATAGTCGTCCTGGATAACTCCAGGAGGTCTTATCGTGGCCATTGCGGTCAGTCACTTGATTGTCTCCGGCGTGGCGGTAACTGCCAGCCAAGCTGTTGGCAGTCTTACTACGACCACCGTGGTCAGTCACTTGACTATCTGCGGTGTGGCAATAATCGCTAGCGAGGCCACTGGCGGTCTTACCACGACCACCACGGTCAGTCACTTGATTATCCTTGGTGTGGCGGTAACCAGCCAGGCCACTGGTTGTCTTGCCGTGGTGCGGCAGTAACTGCCAGACCCAACCGCAAGCGGTCTCACCGTGCTACCATGGTGAGTGTACCCACCACCTACGGTATGGCGGTAACTTCTAGGACAGTCACCATGGTACCACCAAAGCCAAACTTAGCCACCGCGATAAAGCGGTAAAGGCAAAAATGAAACAATTTAACGCCAAGTCATGAAAGTTGGGGCTTCGAGCTGGTAGTTGAGACACATTTTCTCAATAAGCTCCCAATTGGTGAATACTTCCAACTTCCCCCATGGCTTCAAAAATTTATTGTTTATCATAGACCCCAAGGCCCATCGATTATGCACACCATCTGAACTTGTCTGTGCTAATCGGCTTCATTAAGGCATCTGCAACATTCTTCAAGGTTTCCACCTTTTCCAGATTTACCTTGCCATCTTCAACCATATCCCTCACAAAGTGATATTACAAATCAATGTGCTTGGTCCTAGCATGAAAGGTCGGATTCTTTGCCAAACAAATGGCACTCTGACTATCACAACAGATTGAAATTTGCCTAGATTAAATCACATGTCTGAACACAAATGGTTTAACCAAACAACCTTTTTACAGGCATGAGTTGCAACCATGTACTCTGCCTCTGTCGTGGATAAAGCAACTACAGCCTGTCGCTTGCTCATCCAACTGATTACTCCACCATTAAGCATGAAATTGTATCCACTAGTGGATCACCTGTTGTCAGTGTCCCCTGCCCAATCTGAATCAACATACCCATGAATGTTGAAAGTCCTCTATGATGCAACCAAATTTCCATGGTAACACGGTGCATAATCTGAAGTCCCCTTCAAATACATAAATACTCTCTTCACAGCATCCCAATGTGATCTTCCCGAATTTTCCATAAATCTGCTTAGAACTCCCACTGCTTGGGCAATGTCTAGTCTTGTACAGACCATAGCATACATCAAACTACCAATAACACTTGCATAAGGCACACTGGTCATGTCCTCCATCTCAGTGGCAAACTTTGAACTATCTTCAATACACAGCTTAGTTCCATGCATGATTGGAACAAAAAGCTGCTTGCAATTATACATGCTAAACCTCTCAAAAACTATTTTCACATACTTACTCTAACTCGCCCAAAGCTTTCTACTTGTTTTGTCCCTGGTTATCTCCATTCCAAGAATGTACCTAGCTGCACCAAGATCTTTCATTTCAAACTTTGCAGACAACTGAGATTTAAGATCAGAAACCATAGTCTTACTATTTCTAATGAATAACTTATCATCTACATATAGGGTAATAAAAAGCACACAATCATTCTCAAATTTATAATAGATGTAGTTATCAGATTTTGATCTCACAAATCCAATTGACAACACAAACGTGTCAAAAATCTGGTACCACATTCTAGGAGATTGCTTTAAACCATAGAGAGATTTATTTAACTTACAAACCAGATTTTGTTTACCTCTTTCAACAAAATGCTCAAGCTGGGATATGTAGATTTCTTCTTCCAGCTCACCATGGAGAAACTTTGTCTTCACATCCATCTGCTCAATTTCAAAATCATACACAGCTGCTAATGACAATAAAAATCTAATGGATGTCAGCTTTGGTACAGGGGAAAAAATCTCTCCATAATCAATTCCCTCAATTTGAGAAAATCCCTTTGCAACCAACCTAGCCTTATACTTCTCAACACTTCCATCAAGGCTTGTTTTCTTTTTGAATATCCACTTACAGCCAATAGGCTTTCGCCCTTTAGGCAGTGGTACCAAAATCCAGGTTTCATTCTTTTTCAATGAATCCATCTCTCCATTCATGGCATCCAGCCAAGAATTTGAATCAGCCATGCTGATTGCATCTTTAACAATCCTAGGTTCATCAATGTTGGCAATTAAAGCATAGGCACAGGTTGAATCTAACATAGAGAAACCATACTTTTCAGGTTGCCTTTTCTCTCAAGTGGATCTTCTTACAGGCTGAGGTTGTTCTTCATCATCAAAACTTCCAGAGCTGCTTGAGCTCTCCTTAATCTCAGGTACACCATGCAGCTCTTCCCTTTTTGGAGTTTGGGGAATCTCAACTGCATCCTTCTTCTTGTCACTCTGATCTGTCTCAAGTTGTTGATCACTTACTGAAGGTTTTAGCTCACGAAATATTACGCTTCTGCTGTATAAAACTTTCTCATTAATAGGGTTCCAAAGCTTGTATCCCTTCACACCAACTCCATAGCCGATGAGAATACATTTTACAGCCTTGTTATCCAATTTAGATCTCTTTTCATTTGGCACATAAACATATGCCTCACAGCCAAACACACGGACATGCCTCATAGAGGGTTTCTTACCAGACCGTACTTCTAAATGTGTTTTATCAATAAGAGTAGAGCAAGGAGATCTATTTATTAGATAACATTTTGTAGCCATAGCCTCAGCCCAAAACTTCTGCTCCAGACCAACACCACTCAACATACTCCTTGCCTTTTCCATCAACATCCTATTCAACCTTTCAACAACTCCATTTTGTTGTAGAGTGTAAGGCATTGTCTTATGCCTCTTAATTCCATGATCAGTGCAATACCTTTCAAAATATGCAGAACAAAATTCACCTCCATTGTTTGTCCTCAAACATTTAATTTTCCTTCCAGTCTGATTCTCTACCAAAGATTTAAATTCTTTAAACCGACTGAACACATCTGATTTACTTTTAAGAAAGTATACAAATGCCCTTCTTAAATAGTCATCAATAAAAGAAACATAGTACTTAGACTTCGATAACGATGGAACATTAACTAAACCAAACACATTTGAATGAACATAATCCAATATACCAAAATATTTATGAGGACTAGAATAAAATGAAACACGGTGTTGTTTTCCATAGATACGCTGTTCACAAAAATTGAACTCAAGGTTACAATCATCAAGCCCTTCTACAATATTTTTATTCTTCAAGGTTTTTAAACCTTTCTCACCAATATGACCAAGTTTGTGATTCCATAGCATAGTCTTCTCAGCTGGGAGTTTTACCTCCAAAGCATTTGCAGCCAAAGAAGTGTCTTCATCTTTCTCTACAGGTGCAACATTGCATGACTTTATAGAGGCACATGTTGCAAAGAACAGGTCATGCATCTACCTTGTACAGAGTGCTAGTACGAACACCCTTAGCCAACAACATTGCACCTCTAGGAATTTTACATCCCCTATTTGAGAAAGAAACTTCTACACTAGCATCATTTTAACTTACTGATAGAAAGAAGATTTCGAGCCAGACCTGGTATGTGAAGTACGCCACCAATACCTTTGACTCTCCCGTCAGGAAACTAAATTTTGACTCTTCCTTTGCCAACTATCTCCAACATTGAATCACTTTCCAAGTATACCTTTCCACCGTTATACTTCCCGTATTTAGAGAACAATTCTCTATTGAAAGTCATGTGAAAGGACGCACCTGAGTCAACGAGCCAGACATCATCTGATGCCTAAGTTGTCAAGGTTGCTACAATGAAGGCATCTACATCACTTTGAGAAGATTCATTATCAAAGACATTCTTCTTCTTCTTTTCCTTGCAATCCTTCCGTATATGACTAGGTTTCCCACAGTTCTAGCATCTCACCATGAACCTTTTACCTGGAGACTTTGATCTCCCTACAGATTTGAATTTTGACTTCTTGTCTTTCTTCTTGCCTTTCTCCTTTGGTCTACCTCAAACAGCAAGAGCCTCTTTGGCCATGTCAGAAGACTTCCTTCGCATTTCTTCAGACAAGAGCAAAGCAACCATGTCATCCATCTTGAATGCATTGATTGTGCTTCCAATAGCCATCACAAGATGATCCCAACTATCAGGTAATGAACACAACAGGAGCATGCAATGATCCTCCTCCTCTATCTTTACACCTATAGATGCCAGCTGAGTAACACTCATATTAAATGAGTTCAGATGGTCTGCAGCAGATGCACCTTCTTCCATCTTCAAGGAGTACAACTTCTTCCTCGGGAATAACTTATTACCAGAGACTTTCCTTGATAAATATCACCAAGCTTCTTCCATAATGAAGCTGCAGAATACTCCTCATGGATGTTCAAGAGTACAGAATTGGCTAGACTTAGTCTTATCAAACCTCTTGCTTTTCTATATGCAAGATCCCAAGCTTCTTGCGTCATACTTTGTGGCTTAGTTCCAGACACTGCAATCCAGAGGTCTTAATCCACAAGCAAGTCTTCTATCTTGAGTTTCCATAACTCAAAGTTGCTTCCATTAAAATTTTCAATATCTACTCTACCAGATGTACTCGCCATCTCAAACAGAAACAAGCTTCAACAATGCAAGACTCCCACTGAAATAGTATTAGCACAAAAAATTGATCTTTCCTACAAGGATAACACAACTAGCCAAGCTCTGATACCACTTGAAGGGAAAAGCATGCAGGATCTAATGACCCAGTAGTGTGGAATACATTCCCTTAACACTAATACAATAGAGGAGAAGAGCATAAACAATTTCTACTAGCTTTCTAAAACTACTTGAGATGAATACAAATAGTAAAAAATATAACATAATTGAGCATTCACAATTGACACAAGATATACGTGGGAAAACCTTTACAGTTAAAAAATCCACCACACAAAGTCAAGACAATTGTATTATAGTAACAGAAATGGTTACATACAATATACAGTCTTCTTTGATCAGCTCACAACAGCACTTCAGGAACTATCTCACTGTTACAATGTTTTCTAAAAAATAATACAGTTCAAAATAACTTTCTCTCACTCATACAAGATTGTACTCAACTCACATATAAGTCATACATTACACTCAAGTCTCTTCAATCAACTGCCTATCACCAAGTACATGAATCTCTGATCCAATCACACCAATGATCTACCCATGTCGATCTTCCTATATCGAGCCACCTAGGTAATAACTTCTTTACCCAAATCGGGTCCTATCCGCCACCTTAGGTCAACCTGCAATAACTATTGTTATGACTTTGGCCTTTAGCCAATTATCGCACTAACACTAAGCCACGTGTCCTTCCTTCATTCATCATCGCTCATGACTTTCTAGTCCAACCGGTCAAGCTCAGTTGACCGAGCTTCAAGCTTGTTTGAGCTCTTACCCCGCTACCATAGCCCTACCGAGTTTGACTCACGGTATGGCGGTGAGCTCGACCGAGCTCACCCCAAGTCATCACGGAGCTCTTCCCTCCACCCTACCGCGCTACTGCAGCACTGACAAGGTCTAACTGTGGTATGGTGGTATCCGTCTTGACTGACCATAGGCGGTCTTACTGCGGCCACTGCGGTCAGTCACTTGACTATCCATGGTATGGCGGTAATCACCAGCCAAGCTGCTAGCAGTCTTACCGCGGCCACCGTGGTCAGTCACTTGACTATCCACGGTGTGGCAGTAACTGCCAGCTAATCCACTAGCGGTCTTACCATGGCCACCGTGGTCAGTCACTTGACTATCCACAGTGTGGCGGTCTTACTGTGGCCACTGCAGTTAGTCACTTAACTGTCCGTGGTGTGGTGTTAACCACCAGACCCAACCGCAGGCGGTCTCACCGTGCTACCATAATGAGTGGACCCATCACCTGTAGTATGGCGGTAACTGCCAGGATAGTCACCACGGTACCGCCAAAGCCAGACTTAGCCACCGCGGTAAAACGGTAAAGGAAAAAATGAAACAATTTAACACTGCTGGGGATACAGATTCGGTTATTTCATCAAGATAGGCATCTAAGACAATAGTACCTTAGTGATTTCAATTCAAAATCACAACAAAGAGACACACAACTATACCATAAAGTGGAAACAGGCACAGTTGAATCCCCCATTGATCCTCTGAGAGAAGTGAATGCTAACAAAAGACAGATTCAACACAAACAAATAACCATAAAAGACAAAACATGAACACACAAATATACGTGGGGAAAACCTTTTTAGGTAAAAACCCCCACCTCCAAAACATTATTCTCACTTGTATTATTCAGTAACAAAAATGGTTACAATACAAAAATAAAGCTATGCTCTTATGGATATTACATCTTGTTCATCTGGAGAAAGAAAATAGGCAACACAAAATAGAATCTTCACACAGTGACAATGTACTCAAGACATACCGTATAGATTCCCTTCAGCTCCTCACAAATGACTGTCACAGCTAGCCTCATGGCCAACCCATCCTCTTGGCCTCATAGTTTCACATCTTACCAGATCCGAGAGTCTAAGTTTTCATGGTTGAACCACTCGAACAATCTCAGCCTCTCTTTGTTATCGCTCATCATCTTGTCTTGAACTGCACACAAGATTATTTATAATCTTACACCGTGTGCATACCTATTCAGCCCATCCCTGCATGCAACGGTCAATAGGATAATTAATTATCCACCTACAAGCACCCATACTTCACTGATAACGTGCATCGCTTATATAGCTACATTAAGCCACACAATCCTTAACTCGGCCTAGACGTGTCCGTCAACCTTCCATCAATAATACAGCTCTATCGCAATCAAGAAATAACTCTCTAGCTAATGGGATCTCAAAGAACTTTCCACGTGTCTCCATTTCATTCGTAGTAGCACCTCTGATAGTCAGTTAAACCAGTCCAACTCGGTCAACCAATTTTTGAGCTCATCTGAGCTCCTACTGTGTTACTACCAAGCTTAGAAATACCTGTCACAGTAAGGCAGTGAGCTCGCCTGAGCTCACTCCACCATTTATCGCACTACCGCTACCCTGACCGTTTCACCTCATGGTATGGCGGTAAGCCATTCAAGCTCCTTCGAGCTATGGCCCAAGTCATCACCAAGCTCTGTCCTTTCATTGTCTTTGGCCAACCAGATGCTGCCAAACTGCCATGTGTCACCCTGTCATTCACCTGTCTCTCTGACACCGAGTCCAACGAGGTCAAACTCTGCCCCGAGCTCATTCGAGCTCCTACCGCAACCCAGACCAACACGCCTCACAGTATGGTAGTAAGCCATCTTGAGTGACCATAGGTGGTCTTACCGTGGTCACCACAGTCAGTCATTTGACTATCCGCAGTATGGCGGTAACTGCCAACCAGGCCATTGGTGGTCTTACCGCAACCACCGTGGTCAGTCACTTGACTGGTCGTGGTATGGTGGTAATCACCAGACCCAACCACAGGCAGTCTCACTATGCTACCACATAGAGAGGACCCACCACCTACAGTATTGCGGTAATTTCCAAGACCACCACTGGCATTCTCATCGTGATACTATGGTGAGTTGACCCACCGCTAAAATCAGTCAAAGCCACCATGGTAAAGGCAAGAATTATGAAGGAAAACACCAAGTCCAAAGGGGAAACAAGCTAGAACATTGAGGCATAAATTCCCAACAATCTCCCACTTGTCGAAGACTTTTTAGGCTTCCTCCAAACATCCGAACAAGGACCAAAACCATGCTTCCATGCTCCAACCAAGACCTCTGCAACGACATCAAAAAATGTCCACCATCACAGGCACTAGCTCAAGACATAGGAACACGCCAAGGTGTATATGCACCAGTCTGAGGAACAAAAACAATTGATCCTCCAGGCAACAAACAACAAGGCACCACGCGAACACAGAAAAATAACCATTCTCTAGAACAAGAAACCAACCAGCTAGAACAACAACCACAAAACTGATTGCCCTCATCCAGCTGATCAAACCCACGTGATTGAAAAGTAGCACCCACAGCTCATGCTGAAACATCCAACCAGCCATAACTCAAAGGTATGACCACCACCAGCAAACTCATGCCATCATTAAACCACCCATCTCAGTAACAACCAAGCACCCTATGTCATCCTGTCATAGACCAAACACGTCCAGGTACTCCCACTACAAGGGTATTGTCTAGATGAATACAAACAAAGCACCATCACACATGATCCAGGCATACCAAGTCCACCAAAATCTGCATAGTGAAGAAGTAACCATGTAGTTACAAGGAACATCCACACTGATCTACACCACCTGCAACCACCTGCTGCAAGAAACTTTTCTCTCAACTATCTTCCACAGTTTTTCCAAACTCCTCCAAACCTAACTAAAGAAAGAAGCATAGGCACCTTCGTGTCATCACCCAAGTGACAACACATGACCACAAGCTATGATCAACTTGGAACCACAAAGGCAACTCACATCTAAAGTCAAAAGAATAATCAGGAAGAACAAGACCAGATTGGAGAGAAAAAGAGAATCAAAACATGTAACATCCTCCTACATACACTTCTAAATGCTAGTTGTGTCAAGAATGATCTTCTTCACACCCCAAAGAAAACCTTAACAACATCCAACAGAATGTAAGCATCTCAAATAAGATCAGACTAACCCATATAACCATCTCATATCAATCCTCAAAAGAACAAGGAGATATACAATGTTGTCCACCTTTCATTATGAATCCTCCAGAGTCATAAAACTACTCAAGATTCATATCCATGAAAAATAAAACATAACTCATATCTGAAAGATATAATGGGTGAATACCTTTCAAAGTGACACCATTATCGAGCAGACCAAGAAGAAAAGAAGAGATGCTCCTCCAAGATATACAAGCCACCGTGACTTACCCAAGAGCAATCTCCTTCATGGTCTCTGTTGAACTCACATTCAACCAATGTGCAAGATTCTCAGACTTTCAGCTGTAACAACAACATTCTCATAAGAATTCCAACCTCACCTTATTCTCCATGCGTCCATGAGTATCAGCAACCTATCATGTCATGCTAACTCCAATCTGCAATACTCCAACAACCATGAAGTTCACCAACATATGACCAATGCACTCAAAACATAGAGAAACCCTAGACCACTGTCAAAGCTTCAAAACTTATCATGAAACCATGCCTCAAGTGAACTAGCTATGGTCTCAAGAGCAAAGAAAATGCCAAAACTCTAAGAAAGAGTAACCATGACTTAAAGAAAACAACTCTAAACGAAGACCAACATCATGTGTCAAGCACCACCAGCATCTTAGCCAAAGACTATCAAGGTCCTTCATGGCTCCAAGATGTTGCACACCTTCAAATAGTGAACATGTAGATGCAAAAGAACATCTTCTACAGCAACATGATCTAAGAGTCCCCAAGAAGCATCTGCAACACCAAAGAAGATCATTCATCACCAAGTGATGAATCCACAGTCACTGCTAAAGCTCCCACTGAACTGTGACACCGAGATTTCCAAGCACCATGACCGACCACCCCATCACTTTCAAAAGCTTACACTAGCTAGTGTATCAAGCTTTCCATGACATCATGATCCACATGCTTCAAGTCACCATCACTGACCATTCAGGTACTCAAATGCCATTCCTCCTCTCATCTCAAAATAGCCACGCCAATGCACAAGTGACCATAGACAAGTTCAGCTAACAGATCTACACCACACAGTTACAACCTCATGGATATTGATAGTCCACTTCCGATTTGTCTCACAACAAACATGTAGCTAAGGACAGCCCACAACATTGCACAACTCATGGATACAACAGAATGAGAACCTGCAAATCTATCATCGCACTAAAAACTACAAAACTGAGATAATCAAAGAGAACAGCCAAAGCAGACAAGCATGACTCAAACACTAGATCAACAACATATCAACATTCCCATGACGAGAATACATCACACCTCCTCAAACCATGTCAACTACAGCTATCTCATCTAGTCACACCCCAAAAATCCAAGATCTGGAAAATAGCAAACAACAGCTCCACACAATGCAAGTTTTCCTTGACCGTGCAAAACCTGCAAAACCACAGTGTTTCCAAAACACCCATGCACCTCCAACTTCATTGCTCATCTAGACGACTCAGGAGTCTCCACACAACCATCATGATTAACCAGAACAATGAAAGAACATGAAAATGCAACATAGAATTTTTAGGAAAGTCTACACAAAACCTTCAAAGCCAAAGACATGAATTTAAACCATGTGAGTGTAAGACATAGGCACATAGGAACAACAGGTCCATTTAAAACCAGTTCCAATGCCACAGTAATGCACAAGCAAATGAGAGAGCCAGGCTATCCAGAAGTTGCAGACCATCAAGGTCACTTCATAGCCTCCATGCAATCAGAGCAACAAAGAAACCGCCTTCAGTGCTAAGTCAACACACCCAAAACAAGCTAAATACTCCATGGCTGAACAACAACACAAGCAACTCCATATCGCTTCACACAGACACCCAGTATGAAACCACGCTTCACTGCAACACAACCACAAGCTCATCTCATGCCCTTTGCATCAAGAACTTTGTTACCAACCAAGAGCTTCAGACCACATTGCCACAACATGATCAACTCCAGTCATCTCCAACGTCTTTCAAACTGTGTGTTCAATCAATGAAGCACACACTTCCACTCATTGAAGGATCAATCACCAACCGATTTCTCTAGACTTCCTCAAGCTTGCCAGGCTAAGAAATCTTCACAGGAGAAAACCCAAAACTTCAACAACCAGGAGAAGGCTCTGATACCATTGGTTGGTATCATCAAGCATCGACCTCTCTCAAACATGCTCTGATACCACTTGTTGGTATCCTGAGCAACAAGCTACTAGCTCTGATACCACTTGCTGGGGATACGAATTCAGTTCTGTCATCAAGATAGGCATCTAAGACAGTAGTGCCTTAGTGATTTCAATTCAAAATCACAACAAAGACACACACAACTGTACCATAAAGAAAAAATAGGCACAATTGAATCCCCCATTGATCCTCTGAGAGAAGTGAATGCTAACAAAAGATAGATTCAACACAAACAGATAACCATGAAAGTCAAAAAATTAACACACAGATATACGTGGGGAAAACCTTTTTAGGTAAAAAACCCCACCTCCAAAAAATTCTACTCACTTGTATTATTTAGTAACAAAAATAGAGCTATGCTCTTCAGGATATTACATCTTGTTCATCTAGAGAAAGAAAACAGGCAACACAAAATAGAATCTTCGCATAGTTACAATGTACTCAAGACATACTGTGTAGATTCCCTTTAGCTCCTCACAAATGATTGTCATAGCCAACCTCATAGCCAGCTCAACCTTTTGGCCTCATAGGTTCACATCTTACCAGATCAGAGAGTCTAAGTGTTCATGGTTGAACCGCTCGAACACTCTCAGCCTCTCTCTGTTATCGCTCATCATCTTGTCTCGAATTGCACACAAGATTATTTATAATCTTACATGGTGTGCATACCTATTCAGCCCATCCCTGCATGCAATGGTCAATAGGATAATTAATTATCCACCTGCAAGCACCCATACTTCACTGATAATGTGCATCGCTTATACAGTTGTATCAAGCCACATAATCATTAACTCGGCCCAGATGCTTCTGTCAACCTTCCATCAATAATACAACTCTATCGCAATCAGGAAATAACTCTCTGGCTAATGGGATCTCAAAGAAATTTCCACATGTCACCATTTCATTTGCAATCACACCTCTGATAGTCAATCAAATCAGTCCAACTCAGTCAACGAAGTTGTGAGCTCATCCGAGCTCCTACCACGTTACCGCCGAGCTCAGAAATACCTGTCGCGGTATGGTGGTGAGCTCGCTCGAGCTCACTCTGCCATTTACCGCACTATCGCTGCCCTGACCGTTTTGCCTTGCGGTATGATGGTAAGCCATCTGAGTTCCTTCTAGCTCTATCCCAATTCATCACTGAGCTTTGTCCTTTCATTGTCTTCGGCCAACTAGATGCTGCCAAACTGCCACGTGTCACCCTGTCATTCATCTGCCGCTTTGACACCGATTCCAACTCGGGCAAACTCTGCCCTGAGCTCATCTGAGCTCCTATCGTGCCACCGTAGCCTAGACCAACATGCCTTGTGGTATGGCAGTGAGCCATCTTGGGTGACCACAAGTGGTCTTACCGCGGCCACTGCAGTCAATCATTTGACTGTTCGCAGTATGGCGGTAACCGCCAGCCAGTCCACTGGCGGTCTTATCGTGGCCACCGCGGTCAATCACTTGACTGGCCATGGTATGGCAGTAACCGCCAGACCCAACTGTAGGTAGTCTCACCACAGTGAGAAGACTTATCGCTTGCGGTATGACAGTAACCGCCTAAACTACTATTGGCAGTCTCACGACGATACCACGGTGAGTCAACCCACTACCTGCGGTATGGCAGTAACCGCCAAAACCAGTCAAATCTGCCATGGTAAAGGAAAGAATTATGAAGGAAAATGCCAAGTCCGAAGGGGAAACAAGTCAGAACATTGAGGCATAAATTCCCAAAAAACGCCAAATCATGAAAGTTGGGGCTTCGAGCTGGAAGTTGAGACACATTTTATCAAGAAGGAGTGATAGAGGGATATGCAAGTACAGAGGGATAAGTGAGATAGAGAGAAGTAGAGAGAGATAGAGATAGAGGGAAGGAGGGAGGGTGGGCGAGAGAGGGGAGGAAGGGAGAGGTAAAGAGGGATATGTGAGATAAAGATAAGTAGATAGAGAATGGTGACATATAGAGAAGGAGAGAGTTATAGAGAGGGAAAGAGAGAATGGTGAGATAGAGAGGAGAGAGTGAGAGAGAAAGAGGGTGAGGGAGGAGAGAGAGAGTGAGAGAGAGAGAGGTAGAGGGAGGGAGAGGAGAGATAGAGAGTAGATAGGGGAAAAGGTAGGGTGAGAGACATCTAGTGAGAGAGAGAGGGATAGGGGAGATAAAGATAATTAGAGAAAGACAAAGAGGTAGAGATAAGTAGAGAGAGAATAACAAAGGGAGAGAATCGAGATAGAGAGGTGTAGAGAGAGTGGTTGGGAGTGATGGATGGAGAGGTAGGTAGAGAGGGATTAGGGAGATAGAGAGTAGAGAGGGAAGGAGAGGGAGAGGTCTAGAGGGGGAGAGAGGGAGGTGAGAGAAAGGTGAGATAGATAGCAATAGAGAGAGTGTGGTAGGGAGTGATGGAGGGATATGCAGGTAGAGAGGGATAGGTGAGATAGAGAGAAGTAGAGAGAGATAGAGATAGAGGAAAGGAGGTAGGGTGGGTGAGAGAGGGGAGGAAGGGAGAGATAAAGAGGGATAGGTGAGATAAAGATATGTAGAGAGACAATGGTGGCATATAGAGAAGTAGAGAGTTAAAAAGAGGGAAAGAGAGAAAGGTGAGATAAAGAGGAGAGAGAGAGAGAGGAGAGAGAGAGAGAGAGAGAGGGTTAGGGAGGAGTGAGAGAGAGTGAGAGAGAGAGGTAGAGGGAGGGAGAGGAGATATAGAGAGTGGATATGGGAAAAGGTAGGGAGGGAGACATCTAATGAGAGAGAGAGAAGGATAGGGGAGATAAAGATAATTAGATAGGAAAGCAAAGGTAGAGAGAAAAGTAGAGAGGGAATGAGGGAGGGAGGGAGAGAAGCAAGATAGAGAGGTGTAGAGAGAGTGTTAGGGAATAATGGATGGAGAGGTAGGTAGAGAGGGATTAGGGAGGTAGAGAATAGAGATGGAAGGAGAGGGAGAGGTATGGATGGAGAGAGTGGGAAGTGTTGTGCATATTTTGCACACACACCCTGACGTAGGCAGGGACCCTCTTTTTTCACTCTCGACGGGCTGCTTTGCTCCCACCTCATTTTTTGTGCCCCTCATTTTGGTTTCCTAGTTGGTCAATGCGCCCTTCAAAGTCTCATTTTTGGCTGACCATATTTCACCCCTAAAATTTTAAAATTGCTAAGTCTTGGGTTTTTCGGGCTTCACCTCCCCGCTCGCTCAATTCACTTTTTCCTTCATTTTTGACTTTGGGGATAGGTTTCTTATGGATTTGAGATGTTTTTTGGTGCCCAAGTGAGCTGGTAAGGTTTCATTAAGTTTCAGAAAGTTGCAAAAATTTCAAAACAACATTCTTGCAATAGCATTTCCAGAACAGCATTCCGGCCTCTTGTCTCCGGAACGTCCAAGCGCTCCTCTGATTTGAAAACGAACTTCGACCCAGATGCCAAAATTGGATCTTATCCTCCTCAGACCTTTCAAATTCCAAATTTGTAGCTGGGAGATACCATCTGGAGATCCATGCTCTGCTCATCATTTTCAAAACAGCATTCTGGCCTCTTATCTCGAGAATGTCCAAGAGCTCCTCCGATTTGAAAATAGACTTTGACCCAGATGCCAACATTGGATCTTATCCTCCTCAGACTTTTCAAATTCCAAATTTTCAGTTGAGAGATACCATCCAAAGTTCCATGCTCTATTCACAGTTTTCGAAACAACATTTTCAGAATGGCATTCTTGCCTCATGTTTCTGAAACGTCCAAGCACTCCTCCAATTTGAAAATTGACTTCGACCCAGATGGTAAAATTGGATCTTATCCTCCCTAGAACTTTCAAACTCCAAATTTTCAGCTGGGAGGTACCATCCGAGTTGCCATGCCCTATTCACCATTTTCAAAACAACATTCTGACCTCTCGATCCCAGAACATTCAAATGCTCTCCAGTAAACTGCTAATGGAAATTCACATTGAATCTTATGATCTTTTGATGATGCATGAATGGATCTAACAAGGATGTTGAAAGATTTGATTAAAATTTTCTTTGATTTTTGTATGAAAGCACTTATGACACTTCATGCATGCAAGTTTTAGGAAGCCTACCGCGGGTCTGTTTTGAGACCCATTGAGAAAGTTGAACAAGGAGAAGCACGTGGCTCGTATCACCATTCATTTTATTCCCACCTCTCCTCATGGTGCACATCAATAGAGTTGGCATCAAAAGAAGGTCTATGCCAAGGAAGTCAATGACAAAATGCAAGGGGGGTTGTCCTACTTTTCACCAGATGATGATGATTTTTGGGGGTTGTCTGCCTGAATTAGGGGCAACCAATCCACTGATGCCAATCGTCAACTAACCCATTTGATCCAATTAAGAATGTTGCAAGTCCATTGGGAGGAGGTAGCTTTCAAGTAGTTTCAGCTACAGTAAAGGGGAAATTAGCTAGAAGACAAAACTGCTATAGTGACTGGCCACTACAAGACAAAATAGGAAAAAGACAACAGATGTATTTTAAATTGTTGAATATTGTGGGGTAGGTAAAGTCCTAATGTAATTGAATCTGAGCCACACAATGTAACTCAATCATAGCCATTCATTTGGGTTTTGGAAAACTATAAATAGGGGTCTGCCCCTCATTTGTAAAAATATTCTACAGCAATAGAAAGCAGCATTGCATGATCTATGGGTGTTACTTTTGAGTTTTCTCATTATGTGTGCATGGTTCTACCTTCCAATTTAGTTTTAGTTGTTAGTTTCTTGAATGGATGTGATGATGGACATTGTTGTTACAGTATTTTATGAGCTTTCAGCCCATACTTTTGGCACTTGTTGATGACAAGCTGCTATGCAAATTTAACCTGGGCTTCTTTATTTGATTACTGCAACTTAGTTCCCTTGCATGTTCATGATGTGTGTATGCAAACTGAAAACATGTAGTCCTTAGAAGATTGCACTGGTTTTGTGTAACTGTAGGATCCTCTTGGCCAAGCAAAACCTAGTTTAGGGAGTTTGTCCACTGTAGCAGCCTCCATGATCACTATTCATTCATAGTTTCAGATCCAGGAACCTTTTCTCTTCCCTGCCCTTTTTCCTTTTTTTAAATAAGTAACCTTAGGAAAGGTTCATTGCACATTGTAAAGCTAAATCTAATGTTGAAATGGAGTTCCAAACTGCTATTTGAACTTGCAACAAACACTCAGCAACTTTCCCATCTTAAGAACTCCATTTGCAGATCCAAATTCCCCACTTTGTAACTCATCCATAAGTCTGCCTTTTGATTCTAGAAAATCACATAAATCAACTTATATATTCCAAGCACTTTCAATACCTGACATCCGAGAGACCTTGGGATAGTATTCTGCAATTTGATTGTGGAAGATTGTATTTCAAGAGAGGTAGTGCACCTATGCATTACCTGTGTTGAGAAGTGCATAAAACACCATCAACAGTAGGTTGTGATGGATGGAGAGCTAGGTAGAGAGGGAGAGGGGAGATATAGATAAGTAGAGAGGGAGGGAGAGAGGGAGAGATATGTAGTGAGGGAGAGAGAGGTGAGATAGAGAGAAATAAAGAGTGGTGGAAGGAGAGGTAGGTAGAGAGAGGGAGAGAGGAGATAGAGATAAGTAGAGATGAAAGGAGAGGAAGAGAGAGAGGTGAGATAGAGAGAAGTAGAGAGGGAATGAGGGAGGGAGGGAGAGGTAGCAAGGGAGAGAAATGTGAGATAGAGAGGTGTAGAGATAGAGTAGTAAGGTTTGATGGATGCAAAGGTAGGTAGAGAGAGGGAGAGAGGAGATAAAGATAAGTAGAGATGGAAGGAGAGGAAGAGAGAGAGGTGAGATAGAGAGAAGTAGAGAGGGAATGAGGGAGGGAGGGAGAGGTAGTGAGGGAGAGAAAGGTGAGATAGAGAGGTGTAAAGATAGAGTGGTAAGGTTTGATGGACGTAGAGGTAGGTAGAGAGCGATTGGGAGATAGAGAGTAGATAGGGAAGAAGAGAGGGAGAGAGAAGTATGGAGGGAGAGAGAGGGAGGTGAGAGAGAGGTTATCTAGAGAGAAATATAGAGAGTGGTAGGGCATGATGGAGGGAGAGGTAGGTAGGTAGAGAGAGAGAGTGAGTGAGAGAGAGAGATAAGTAGAGAGGGAAGGAGGGAGGGAGGGAGAGAGAAGTGAGATAGAGAGAATTAGAGGGCAAAGGAGAGAGAGAGAGAGAGTTCTTGATATCAAGGGAGAGTGAGTCAGAACAAGGGATAGAGATAGTGAGAGAGAGGTCTAGAGTGTTAGGGATAAAAATGAGTGAGATAGAGAGAGAAATAATACAATTTTTTGATTATAGAAATTTGACCTCCTGATTATTGAAATTTGACTAAGTTTGAAATTTGTGAGATCTTCGAAAAAATAGAAGAGAGAGAGGGGAGAGAGGGAGGAAGGGAGAGAGAGAGGGAGTTGAGAGATAGAGAGTAGAGAGAAGGAGAGAGTGAGAGAGAAAGATGATAGAACTTTCTGACTACTAAACTTTGACCTCCTCATTACTGAAATTTGACATGCTGATTATTGAAATTTGACTGTCTAAATTTGTTAAGATCTTCCAGAAACTAGAATTTGCATTATAACTCCGAGAGATCTGAAACCACTCTCAAAAATCCTGCCTATATACATGAAATATAACTTAAATTATAAGAAAGTAAATGTCCATATGTAAATGTCAACTTATACTTAAATGTTTTTTTCATGTATATAGTTTCCCTAAAAGATAACAAGAGGAAAGAGATAATAAAAAGAAAAGAAAAAAATTTCAATGTAGACCAAAACATGAGTGCATTATAATGCGCTCGCGTTTTGTCAATGCATTCACAAAATGCAAAAAAATGCATTCATAAAACATGTCAAAACTGAGAAATAACGCAAGCGCGATATAATGTAAGCATGTTATAACGCAAGTGCGTTATATATTACTTTGGGAATCCCCAAGCCTTAGGATTGGTATTTTCCTTGGAATACCAACCCAAAGGATTGGAGGACATTCTCAACGACTAGAGACGTGTTTTTGCAAATTCTACAATTTTTCACATAATCGAGTTCGTGCTCACCGCCAGGATTGCATGTGTTTCAATATCGAAAAAATCAAACACACGGGTAATGTTGGGTTCTCTCTTAGCTATCTAACGATGTAATTTTTTTCACTTTCTGACAATGTTAAGCCTTGCATCCATAATTTATTTTGTTTGTATGTCTCTTTTTTTCCAAAAAGCAGTCTTTGATGTTTTTTTCATTATAAATTAGTCGTTCATCAAATTTTCAAGTAAATTACATTTTTAAAAGCTAGATTCCATTCTACAAATTTAGAAAAATATAAAAATAAAAAATTCAATTAGTTTCAAAAATTTGTAGGGGTAGCACGGCCAAAATTTTGTTTTTTAGGAAATGTCCACTTTGAAAATTAGTAAAAAATAAAATATTCATTAAAAAATTATCAGAAAAATCGTGCATCAACTACATACTATTAGCTAACTTTTGAATTTAGAGATTTTAAAAATACTAAAAAAAAGTTCATCGTACGAGGGTCATACAAGAGTTTTTATGTTATATTTTTTTGGAAAAAAACAACACTAGTTTTTGTACATCCCTCGTTTGAACCCCTTAATCTCAACCATTTTTAAAATAAACTAGTAGTTTAGAAAGTAGACTCAAAGCACTTGAATCCTTCTTTTTGTTCCATCTCAAAATTTTGAGTGTAAGTATCCTCAATTTCACGGCCAAGGTCAATATTTCCTTATTTCAGAAAAAAAACTATCCACTTAAGTCCCCTTTTTGGGAACCATCTTGGTGCACTTACCCATAACTTAGCTTCAATATTTATTAATTGGGATTAAAATGTGAAGCATATTGATTCACCCCTCTCTCAGTATTTTGGTGTGTTCAAAAAATTATGTCTGATTTGAAATCATATTTATGCAATAACATGAAAGACTCATACATGTTATAGGTTATGTGAATGTTTTACACCTAATATATAGCCTTCATTTAAAACACTTTTGTATGAACTTATCAAAAATTGGGTTGTGCATAGAATAGAGCAAATTTCTAGAGAATTTCCAAGTTAAAATTTAGTAAGTATAGGTCATCTAATCATTGGTGCATCACCTCCTTGGATCATTTATTTTTAGTTTTAATTCTTCTACTCATTTTCCCTATCAAATCAATAGCTTTTAGGAGGTCCATCAAGGGAACCAACCCTCTCTAGAGATTCATCTTCACCATAAGTGACCCACAACTTGAATATGATCTCTTGTTTCAAGGATAGCATGAATTTTACACTTAGTTAGGATGCAATCCTTATGTCAATAGTTAGTATATGTTTTATTAAATCATAACTAGAACCAACTAGTGTTCATTCAATTCTTTGATCATTTGCTTCTCTAGAACTAATTTTCATTGTATAAATCTATATTATCCTCACAATAATAAATACTCATTAATTTTTCTCATTCATTATGATTTTAATCCCTTTCTACATTTCATTATCCTTTAAACAAATTAAAAATAAGATCCTCTAAATCATGTGGAAAAAAATTACAACTATATTTTTTGTCACATGGAATCCAACAATTCATTAAATAATTTTGTTATAAGAACATCCTTCTATATGAGACAAAAAAAGAAAATACCAAAATAAAAAATAAATATTTTCCTATTTTTCCAAGACCCCAAGAATTTATTCATTAGGTGATATGGTAAGGGTAGATGGTTTCTCACTTGACAAGATAAGGGATCCTTCAAATTTTCAAACAAAAAACATAACTCCCTCTCCAACAATTATGTGTTCACTAGAAACTAGATCTTATTTGAAATATTTTTCATTAATCCTAACTCCCTCACTCTTCACATTGATATCAATTTCCATCAACTACAACCCTACATAAAATTGCATCTAGTTCACAAGATTGCTCTTATACATCCTTCACATTGTATGGAATAATAATGATAAAAAAAAAATCCAATTATAAAGTGAATTAAGAACATTAAAATAAAAATAAAATAAAATAAAAATATTTCGAACACAATAGAAAGACCCAAAATAAAAGAAAAAATAGTGCATAAATATTCCACCAAGGGCACCAAAATCATCAAAAGCACTAATGTTGAAAATAAATGGGAGGAGAACAAAGGAGGATGAATTAAAAGTAATCTATAACAATTATTTAATTATTAAACCTAAATTAATAATGGAAACAATATCTGATAAGTCCACCCTAAGAATAAGAAGACTACTAAATATATTGAGAAATTTTAAAAGATTCAATATTTGTGTAATTCAAGAGGATAAGTTATGAATATTATATAGATATTTATAGGTCATGTATTTAGCTAAGTTATTAAGGATTAGATAGATTCATACAATTTTTTGTAAAGAAATGATTTTTAAGAGATCCTTTTAGTGGTCTAGAGTGGTCTGGATGAAAAGAGGAAGTAAATTTATAATGATTTAAAAACTTCTAGAAAGATTCCTAGTAATTTGGTCAAAACTAATAATAATCTTTATTAAATTTCTTTATTGATTTAAAATTACCAAGAACTCTAAAACAATTGGAGAAAAGATCACAACATTAGAAATTTTCTATTAGAAGGATTAAAGCTCAATAAAACTCTTGAAAAAAGAATCAAAATATCATATAAATGTTTAATAAATATGAGCAAATGTTTCTATCATAGAAGTGTCTAATCAAGGTATTAATAAGGGCCAAATGAGGTATAAATATGCATTAAAAACATAAAATAGTGTTGAAGAGGGAATAAATGCACAAGAAGTTTCATTGGTTAGATTGGTGTCAAATGGTTTAGAAAAATTATTATTGACATGTATATATTTAATAAGAATTATGCATCAAAATAGAAAAAATTAATAACTCACTCATAAAAAATAACCAAAAAATATTTAATACAAAATATGTCAAAATGTATAATCATATAAATACCCTATAGAAACTAATAATTCTAAATGAGTGTTTTAAAATAAATGTATATAATCAAGTACATAATTTTTTATTAATTAATAATATTAGATAAAGGTTAATAAAATAGTAAACATTAATCTCTATTCAAATCATAGCCCTCTTCCATAACATGTGTTGTATAGGGAATGCTTGTTTGAAACCTAGATGTAGATTAGATAGAATAGCATTCTACTATAATGTCAAACTAACAATGAACCTATCAAAGAAAGTATGTCAAGAAATATATAGTGTAATTATAAAATTATTTGCACCCAAACTTAAAGAGCACAATGGAAATAATATATGTAATAATATAATTCATCAATTTTAAAATCTTCTTTTATCTTACTACAAATGTACAAGGCATAAAATTACATGTGTACACTCTTAACTCTTTGTTTACCCATTCTTGTAAGGATTTCATTAATTCTTATTCTTTTCACTCAATTTGACTCATTTGGAACACAACCTAATCGTAATCATAATCATGTAATCTTGAATACATTAATTTGAATTAATAAATCGGTTAATTCATAATAGTTATGGTTTATTTCTTAAGGTTTCTATCTTATTAGACTAGGACATGCCTATGGTTCTATCCCTAGATATGATTGCACCTATGGCCTTGTCCAATTTCAAATTCCAAATATCCATATCCTGCTTCTTAGGATAATATATTATGAATTGTACCATTACCCCTCAAATTATTCTCAAAATGTCTCAATTTGTCTATCTAGGACTTGTATTTAAATAAACCTACCTAAGTCATTTTATGCATCAATTATGAGGGCAAATAATTCACACAAGCACTTTTTTATATTCATAATCCAGTCTTAGATTTGTCTAAATTTACATTGTCTTAATTGCATTGATGTTTTTTCTCCATTTTATATTTATTTCATTTTATCCCTTATACATAAGAATGAATTTTTATTAAGAAATTATTTTGTATTGCTCATTTTACCATAAAGACCCAAAATTTTCTATGTAACACACTAGAATCTTAAATGCAATTAGAAGAGCAAGTGAGAAGATCTTGAATGTAAAAATCTATAGTGAGATAATCCAAGCACGACCAAGTTTCCTAGGACCAAACCAAGGGTTTATCCTTGTATCATACCTCAAAAAATTTATATCATTTCTAACATGATGACTAATCCAATACCAAATTATAGTTTCTAGTATTATACAATATTATCATATGTGATCAAAAAGATCAATGTTGACATCAAATTATAAACTAGATAAGCTCTTTATTTATTTAACTCGGGTAATTGGATCTCTATTTACTTTAATAATTTTCATCTCTCTTAGATTCTGTCGATGGTGTTTTTATGCACTTCTCAACACAGGTAATGCATAGGTGCATCACCCCTCTTGAAAGACAATCTTCCACAATCAAATTGCAGAACACTATCCCAAGGTCTCTCAGATGTCAGGTCTTGACGATGCTTGGAATATATCAGTTGTTTGATGTGATTTTCTAGAATCACAAGGTGGACTTACGGATGAGTTACAAAGCAGGGAAGTTGGATCTGCAAATGGAGTTCTTAAGATGGGAAAGTTGTTGAGTGTTTGTTGCATGTTCAAACAGCAGTTTGGAACTCCATTTCAATACAGATTTAGTTTTACAATGTGCAATGAACCTTGCCTAAGGTTACTTATTAAAAAAATGGAAAAAGGGCAAGGAAGAGAAAAGGTTCCTGGATCTGAAACTATGAATGAACAGTGATCATGGACGTTGCTACAGTAGACAAACTCCCTAAACTGGGTTTTGTTTGACCAAGAGGATCCTATAGTTACACAAAACTAGTGCAATCTTCTAAGGACTATAGATTTTCAGTTTTCATACACACATCATGAACATGCAAGTGAACTAAGTTGCAGGAATCAAATAAAGAAGCCCAGGCTAACTTTGCACAACAACTTGTCATCAACAAGTGCCAAAAGTATGGGCTGAAAATTCATCAAATACTGAAACAGCAATCACCATTACCACTTCCATTCAAGAAACTACAACTAAAACTAACTTGGAAGGTAGAACCATGCACACATAATGAGAAAACTCAAAAGTAACACCCATAGATCATGCAATGCTGCTTTCTTTTGTTGCAGGATGTTTTTACAACAACTCTCCAACCCTTTACAAATGTGGGGGAGACCCCTATTTATACTTTTCCAAAGCCCAAATGAATGGCTAGGATTGAGTTACATTGTGTGGCTCAGATTCAATTACATTAGGGCTTCACCTATCCCACAATATTCAGAAATTTAAAATACATCTGTGTCCTTTTTCTATTTTGTCTTGTAGTGGCCAGTCACTGTAGCAGTTTTGTCTTCTAGCTAATTTCCCTTTTACTGTAGCTGAAACTACCTTCAAGTTGCCTTCTTCTCGATAGAATTTCAGCATTCCTCATTGGATTAAATGGTTCTGTCAACGCTTGGCATCAATGGATTGGTTGCCCCTAATTCAGGCGGACAACCCCCAAAGATCATCATCATCTGGTGAAAAGTAGAACAAACTTCCTTGCATTTTGTCATAGACTTCCTTGGCATAGGCCTTCTTCTGATGTCAACTCTATTGATGTGCACCACGAGGAGAGGTGGGCATAAAATGAATGGTGATAGGAGCCACATGCTTTTCCTTGTTCAGCTTTCTCAATGGGTTTCCTGACGGACCCGCGGTAGGCTTCTTGAAATCTACATGCATGAAGTGTTGTAAGTGCTTTCATACACAAATCAAGGCAAATGTTAATCAAATATTGTAAAATCCTTGCTAGATCCATTCATGCATCATCAAACCATCATAATATTTAGTGTGAATTTCCATTAGTAGTTTACTGGAGAGCATTGGAACATTCTGGGACCGAGAGGCTGGAATGCTATTTTGAAAACGACGAATAGAGCATGAAACTCCGGATGGTATCTCTCGACTGCAAATTTAGAATTTAAAAGGTCCAAGAAGGATAAGATCCAATTCTAGCATCTAGGTCGAAGTCCATTTTCAAATCGGAGGAGCGCTTGTATGTTCGGGAAACAAGAGGCCGAAATGTCATATTGAAAGGGCAACGGACAGTCCGGGCCATGGATGGTATCTCCTGACTTCAAATTTGAAATTTGAAAGGTTCATATAGGAGAGGATGCAATTTTAGCATGTGGGTCAAATTCTGTTTTGGATTAGGATACCACAAAGGCGTCGGGTTCCGGAACGGCCGGGGATAGATTGAGTTCCTAGACGACAAAAGAGGGACGGACTTTCGGAAATGGCCATAGAGGGGTCGGGCTCTGGAAGCCAGAATTCCTAAGGCAAACGGATGGAAGAAATAGAATTATGGAGATGGAATCCCATAAATGGCATTCCAGAGATGGAATCCCGAAAATGGCCATGGAGGGGTTGGGCTACGGAAGTCGGAATGCCTAAGGCAAACAGATGGAAGAAACGAAATTCCGGAGACGAAATCTTGAAAATGGCATTCCAGAGACGGAATCCCGGAAATGGCATTCTGGAGATGGAATCCCGAAAATGGCATTCTGGAGACGGAATCTTGAAAACGGTATTTCGGAGATGAAATCCCAAAAACGACATTCCCAAGACAGAATCCCGGAAATGGCCAAGAAGGGACCGGGCTCCGAAAGCCGGAATGCTTAAGGTAAACAGATGGAAGAAATGGAATTCTGGAGATAGAATCTTGGAAACGGCCATGGAGGGGCCAGGCTCTGGAAGCCGGAATGCCTAAGGCAAATGGATGGGAGAAACGAAATTCTAGAGATGGAATCCCAAAAACGGCATTTTGAAGAGGGAATCCCGGAAACGGCATTCCGAAGATGGAATCTTGGAGATGGCCATGGAGGGGCCAAGCTTCGGAAGCTAGAATACCTAAGGCAAACAGATGGAAGAAATGGAATTCTGGAGATGAAATCCTGGAAACGGCATTCCGGAACAACCGAGGACAGACAAAAATCTCGGATGTTCCAAAATAAAAATTTTGCAACTTCTCGAGACTTAACGAAACTTTGGCAGTTCACTTTGGCACCACAAAAACATCCCAAATCTATGGGAAACTTGTCCCCAAAGTCAAAAATGAAGGAAAAAGTGAAACAAGGGAGCGGGGAGGTGAAACCCAAAAAACCCAAGACTTAGCAATTTTATACTTTAGGGGGAAAATATGGTCAACCAAAAATGAGACTTGGAAGGGAACATTGACTAACTAGGACACCAAAACAAGTGGCACACAAAATGAGGGGCACACAAAATGATGTGGGAGCAAAGCAACCCGCCGGGAGCCAAAAAAGAGGGTCCCTGCCTACGGTGGGGCGTGTGTGCAAAATATGCACAACAAATGGCGACTCGCTGGGGGAAATGCTCTAGAGCATTTCGATGACAAACTGGAATCACGAACCGAGAATCTTTGGTTCCAACCTTCATGCTAGGGAAAACAAGCTAGATGCTCAACCAAAGGATCAAAACCACTAGTTAACCCAACCTTCAGTATGCTGAAAATCCAAGTGTGTGTAATTGCGTTAATTCCCATCCTTCAGTTGCTGCAAGAACCCAAGCTCCATCAAGTTAAGCTACATAGTTTATTCTAACTCCAAAAGCATCTGGTACATTGCCTCACTGCCAGTCAAGCATCCATAGCCCCGACAAGGTTGTCGTTGTTATTCTCCCGAACATTGCTCTACTGCCGGCTAGGCGTCCATAGCCCCGGTAGAGTTGCTCGTATACCCCTGAAAAGTTGAATTTCTCTTCTTTTGATTTTCAATATTTTTCTTTCTTTCTTTTGTTTCTTTTCTCTTTTCAGTTCTTTTATTCAACCCATAAGCAATGAAGCTCGCGCTCAGGGTTGAGAATCACAGTGGTGCTGGAGCAGAATTTTAGATTTTTCACTTAACTAGACTTCACAAAGGACCTACAGTGACCGCCAGATTCTTAAAATTTGTGAGAGATATAAGATTCCAGAATACTTCAGAATAAGACCAACCAACGACTTATCCACTTTGAATCAAACATCTAGATTGCTTGATACTAACAAAAGATCCTCACCATCCACTCTGAAAATTTGATTAGAGTTTGACAAAGAAATACATAGAACAACCCCAGGAAATAAGAATGGTTGATGTGCACACAGATGTGCCAAGCCAAAAGTAGAGGGACCCCAAGAAAAGTAGTAGCAAAGTGAGAGCAAACAAAAGGAAACAAGAGAAAATGAAAAGAAAACACCAAAACCAACCAAAGCGGGACAACGAAAGAAAACAACGAAGAAATAGCGAAGAAACTACTCTGAAGCAAGAAACCTGCAACAAACAAACTAACCTAACAAAGCAAGAAAAAAAGGTATTTACAGGAAACCTACACTACTCAAAATGAGTTATGTACAAAGATATTTACAAAGAACTATGTTCAGGTAAGGTGAACTGACACTCATGCCCATCGAATTTCGCAATGCATGTACAAGCAAATGGGAAGTCGTTATAGATCTCAACCATGCAGATTTATCCTTATGTTCAAAGAAAATAAATTCAATATGGCAACATTCAAATTTTTCCCCAACATCATGAAGAATCAATAATTGAGGAGGCTCATTAAACCCATGATTAATCCATAAACATGTCCTTTTTTCCTCATTCCCATAATCAAAATGATAAGTGCAGCTATGAAAATTAACAGGAGCAAGGAAGGATAAAACCTAGATTTCATCACATAGAGGTGGTAGCATTTGACAATCAAGAGCAAGTGCCGCATCGTCAGTCTTTGCATCAGCAACCTCGGCCGAGCATGGTGGAGGGTGCAGCACTTCGGACATTAAGCTTGCATCAGGCAGGGAGAATAGGGCAGCAAACACTTCTTTTGATCTACGTGTGGGATCAACAATCCCCCTTGGCAGTTCTTCAAAAAGAAGTACTTCATCTCGTTGATCTTTTGCAAACCGAGCGTCCACATGATTGTTGTCCTCGAAAGGAAACATGTCCCACTTCCTATCCCAAGTGTTGAACTTATCTTCGTGATGCTCAGTGTCATGGGATGATGACATGTACAAATCTGTCCTATTGTAGCCATCTGAATATGAAGGAGGATTAGCAAGGATCATGGCAGAAGGACTCCAAGTTGCATCTTGTAGTCGATCAGGTGCTTCATCTCTATTGGCAGCTATCTTAGCACCCCTGCCTTTATCTTCTTCTCTTTCTTGTTCATGCATCTCATCATGACGTTCACTCATTTCCCCTTGCTCACTATTGTTGTAAATAGAGAAGGAACCCCTCTCCCAATCCGAAAACTCTAGTGCATCACCATGGGAGACTCAAGGAGTATGCCTTCATCGCTACCATCTTCTGGGATGTGTTCTTCCTCGGCATGAGCATACCTCCGTAGTACAACTCCCAATGGAAACAAGTCATCAATTGATGGTGCCTCATCAAGGGGCCAAAATTTACTATGTGATTTTCCTCCAAAGACTCACCATAAATCCTATCGTGCATGGTGCACAAATGCTCTTGAAGAGGGAGAAATTCTTGATGACTGGTGGATAACATTCCAGTTTGATCTACTTCATCACTCAAAAGCTTGAGATTGTATTGTTGTCCTTCTTCTATTGTTGTCCCAACATCCTCTTGAGGACTTCCTTCAGCTGAGTTGTCACTTGGCTCGGGCTCTTGGTCCTCATGTTCCATTCTTCAAGCCACTGCAGGAAGTGGTGTGCCCTGCTGCCTTACTTGTTCTCTAACTTGTTGGACAGCTTCTTGGCATAGCTTGCATGTGAACTCTGAGTGAGATGAATCATGGAGCCTGCACCAATTTGGTAGTAGAAATACCTCCAAATCCACTTGACATTTTAGCTCAGACCAATCCTTTTCTAGCCTTAACACTAGCTCATTATATCTATCCATGATTGGGTTCTCATCGTCGTTTGAAATGAAAATTTGGTAGTGAATAGCTACAACCTGTAGTTGTTCCCACTCCTCCAAGTCTGTATTTTTAGATGCTTGGTCACTATCATTGATAAGGAGAGGTCTTCTAGTCTAATTTCATTTATGCCTTCATCATCATTTTTTGTTGTCCCAAGGAAATCAACTTTTTCCTCTTGTTGATTTTCAGCATCTTCATTGGTTGTCCCAACATACACTACTGCAAAATTGATTGACTCATCCTCAACTACCAATGGCTCCTCTTCCTGAGTGGAGGACTGTCCTTACTGGTGAAGGAGAGGCTTTCCAACTCCATTCTTAGTGAAGATTCACCAAAACTTTCTGTTGTCCCAAAGAAATCAGCTTCTTCCTCTTGATTTTCAGTTTTAGTGTTTGTTGTCCCAACACTAGTTTGTGGTGGATTTCTTGATTTATCTTGAAGGTGTTGTCCTCCAAATGCTAATAGATTTTCTGCCTCATGCGATGACTCATTCTCCTTGACATTTGGTTGCTCTAACTTGCTCAAATTGCCTTTGACTTGGGTGATGATGTTTTCACATGACAGACAAGTAAATTCTGAATGTGGTGCATTGTGAAATCTGCACCAACTTGACATTAGTTCTTCCTCCAATATTAGTCCTTCCTTTCTACCCAAACATTCTTGGATTAGCTCTTCAAATTCCTTGGCTTCCATGGTTGTCAATTCTTCCTCTAGGTCTGCAAGGGCTAAAGGCTGATATATTTCCCAAAAGGGAATCTCTTCTAGCAAGAATCTTTCAATTCTACTCAAGAAGGTAAGACACTCCAATTCATTGTGTCTGTGGGTGCCATGAATCCGACATCTATCTACCAATGCAAATTGCTGCAATGGTCTCTTCAATCTCCTATTTAAATCTGCATGTAGCTAAGCGATGTTGATTTGCACATGCTACTCCATTTCGACTCAGCTTCTTTTTGCCTTCAAAAGTTTTTGATTTTATGCTTCAACATTAAAAGAGATCCCCCTATCTCAGATTTCTTCTTTGAAAGTTCTTTTTTCAACATCCAACATTCAGCTTTCTAGCCTCAACATGTTTCCCCTCCTTCTAGTGCCAGTTCTGTTGATGGTGTTTTTATGCACTTCTCAACACAGGTAATGCATAGGTGCATCACCCCTCTTGAAAGACAATCTTCCACAATCAAACTGTAGAACACTATCCCAAGGTCTCTTGAATGTCAGGTCTTGACGATGCTTGGAATATATCAGTTGTTTGATGTGATTTGTTGGAATCACAAGGTTGACTTACGGATGAGTTACAAAGCAGGGAAGTTGGATCTGCAAATGGAGTTCTTAAGATGGGAAAGTTGTTGAGTGTTTGCAGCAGGTTCAAACAACAGTTTGGAACTCCATTTCAACATCAGATTTAGCTTTACAATGTGCAATGAACCTTGCCTAAGGTTACTTATTAAAAAAAAGGAAAAAGGGTAGGGAAGAGAAAAGGTTCCTGGATCTGAAACTATGAATGAACAGTGATCATGGACACTGCTACAGTAGACAAACTCCCTAAACTGGGTTTTGCTTGGCCAAGAGGATCCTACAATTACACAAAACCAGTGCAATCTTCTAAGGACTGCATATTTTCAGTTTGTATACACACATCATGAACATGCAAGTGAACTAAGTTGCAACAATCAAATAAAGAAGCCCAGGCTAACTTTGCACAGCAACTTGTCATGAACCAGTGCCAAAAGTATGGGCTGGAAATTCATCAAATACTGAAACAGCAATCACCATTACAACTTCCATTCAAAAAACTACAACTAAAACTAACTTGGAAGGTAGAACCATGCACACATAATGACAAAACTCAAAAGTAACACCCATAGATCATGCAATGTTGCTTTCTATTGCTGCAAGATGTTTTTACAATAACTCTCCAACCCTTTACAAATGAGGGGGAGACCCCTATTTATACTTTTTCAAAGCCCAAATGAATGGCTAGGATTGAGCTACATTGTGTGGCTCAGATTCAATTACATTAGGGATTCACCTACCCCACAATATTTATCAATTTAAAATACATCTGTCTTTTTCCTATTTTGTCTTGTAGTGGCCAGTCACTATAGCAGTTTTGTCTTCTAGCTAATTTCTCTTTTACTATAGCTAAAACTGCCTAAAAGCTACCTTCTTCCTGATAGAATTTCAGCATTCCTCATTGGATTAAATGGTTCTGTCAACGCTTGGCATCAATGTATTGGTTGCCCCTGATTTAGGCGGACAACCCCCAAAGATCATCATCATCTGGTGAAAAGTAGGACAAACTTCCTTGCATTTTGTCATTGACTTCCTTGGCATAGGCCTTCTTCTTATGTCAGATCTATTAATGTGCACCACGAGGAGAGGTGGGCATAAAATGAATGGTGATAGGAGCCACATGCTTTTCCTTGTTAAGCTTTCTCAATGGGTTTCCTGATGGACCTGCGGTAGGCTTCATGAAATCTACATGCATGAAGTGTCGTAAGTGCTTTCATACACAAATCAAGGAAAATGTTAATCAAATCTCACAAAATCCTTGCTAGATCAATTCATGCACCATCAAAACATCATAATATTCAGTGTGAATTTCCATTAGCAGTTTACTGGAGAGCATTGGAACATTCTGAGACCGAGAGGCCGGAATGCTGTTTTGAAAATGGTGAATAGAGCATGAAACTCTGAATGGTATCTCCTGACTGCAAATTTGGAATTTAAAAGGTCCAGGGAGGATAAGATCCAATTTTAGCATCTGGGTCGAAGTTCATTTTCAAATTAGAGGAGCGCTTGTATGTTCGAGAAACAAGAGGCCGAAATGCCATTTTGAAAGGGTGATGGACAGACCAAGCCACAGATGGTATCTCCCGACTTCAAATTTGGAATTTGAAAGGTTCATACAGGAGAGGATGCAATTTTAGCATGTGGTTCAAAGTCTGTTTTGGATTAGGATACCACGAAGGTGTCAGGTTCCAAAATTGTCGGGGATGGATTGAGTTCCTGGACGGCAAAAGAGGGACGAACTTCTGGAAATGGCCACGGAGGGGTCGGGCTCCGGAAGCTGGAATTCCTAAGGCAAACAGATGGAAGAAACGGAATTCCGGAGACGGAATCCCGAAAACGGCATTCCGGAGATGGAATCTTAGAAATGGCCATGGAGGGGTCGAGCTCCGGAAGCCGGAATGCCTAAGTCAAACGGATGGAAGAAACTGAATTTCGGAGATGGAATCTCCGAAATGGCATTCTGGAGATAGAATCCCATAAATGAAATTTCATAGATGGAATCTCGAAAATGGCCATAGAGGGGCTAGGCTCCAGAAGCCGGAATGCCTAAGGCAAACAGATGGAAGAAATGGAATTCCAGAGATAGAATCCTAGAAACAGTCATGGAGGGGCCAGGCTCCGGAAGCCGGAATGCCTAAGGGAAATGGATGGAAGAAACAGAATTCCAGAGAGGGAATTTGGGAAATGGCCATGGAGGGGCCAGGCTCCAGAAGCCAGAATTCCTAAGGCAAACAGATGGAAGAAACAAAATTCTAGAGACAGAATCCCGAAAATGGCATTCCGGAGACAAAATCCCGGAAACAAAATTTCGGAGGCAGAATTCCGGAACAGCCGGGGACAGATGAAGTTCCCAAATGTTCCGAAACGAAAATTTTGCAACTTTCCAAAACTTAACGAAACTTTGGCAGTTCACTTAGGCACCACAAAAACATCCCAAATCTATGAGAAACTTGTCCCCAAAGTCAAAAATGAAGGAAAAGGTGAAATGAGCGAGCGGGGAGGCAAAACCCAAAAAACCCAAGACTTAGAAATTTTATACTTTAGGGGCAAAATATGGTCAACCAAAAATGAGACTTGGAAGGGAACATTGACCAAATAGGACACCAAAACAAGTGGCAAGCAAAACGAGGGGCATGTAAAATGAGGGGCACACAAAACGAGGTGGGAGCAAAGCAACTCGTCGGGAGTGAAAGAAGAGGGTCCCTGCCTATGGCGGGGCATGTGTCCAAAATATTTACAATAGATTCTAAGGTTTATGTCCATTAGAATTAGAGACTTAGATCATATTTATGTGATGCAGGAGCATCCAAGGTGAAGAGCAATATTGCATTGAATTGAGTTATTTATGTTTCAATAAGGGCTTAATCAGATGGAAATTCGCTATGTATGGTATTCTATAAGAGCTCGAGCTTCAGGAGTAAGCGGTGAGGATGAGCTTCATCATTTGATGTTGGTCAAAATTCATTTCGACATGACTTGAGAATCTCGATGAGACCTTGTTTCAAGTCCCATCGACATACCGATGGCATTAGCAGCAATAGTGAATGGGTGCAAACAAGTTACATCAGTGAGAGGCTTACATATCAATGAGACAACAATTGATGTCCCTTCGATAGCATGATGAACCATAAGGCATTTCATCAAACAACATTGGGAAGACTCTAGGTTATTGGTAGGATGAATTTTGATGTCCCTTCGATGGAACGATGAAGCATATCATGGTGATGACAGGGTTTTGACCTGACAAGCATGTTTCAGTGAGACGTTAGGAGTCCCTTCAATAGGCCAACAAAGTGATGACAACAATGAACCTACATTTCGATAAAGCCTCATCGGTGAGACTTGGATGTTTTGGGGAGAGTTGTTTTGAAGTCCCTTCGACACAGCGATAATGGGAAGGTGGATGGAGAAGTGGGTTGGTCAAAAGCTATGGATGAATGAGTTGATTGGTGACACATGGCAAGAAGTTATTCGTTGATTTTGTATTGTTGTTGTGAATCAAGGTGATCAATGAGCCAAACAATTCAAACATGATGTTGATGAAGATAATTTCTTGGTGTGAACAAATAAGAAGTGCAAACACTAATAACCATGTAACTATTTGGGAGATCCACATGTTCATTGGACGATGAGGCGGTACTAAGACAACAGAAGTGAAGCCGACCCGAAGGAGTGTAGATAAATAGTGGCATAGAGATAGAGAACTAGGGGAGAGAGGAAATCAGTGGTGAAGTATCATGTAGGTATGAGAGAGGAGATTGTTGAGCAAAATTCAAAGGCTACGATCTTCTTGAGTGAATGTTGCTTTGTAATCAAACAACCCTTGTAGTTCTGTAATATTGTAATCTTATTTTCCTTTCCAAAATAATAAAATCTCTTAGTTATTTTCCTGCATACCGGTTGCTCTTTCTGTGTTGTGATTGTGAGTTTGATATGGTAAGGGGAGTACCCTTCATCATGTAGAGTGTGATTTATTTCCTTATAGTATGTCAAATAGCCAATATTAGATGTTTATGTAATTATTGAGGTATAGTAAAAAGTAATGTCTAATGATAAGAAAAACACTACAACAATTAGATCCATATAAAGAATTATGTAGAATAGATAACTAAAATATCCTCTAACATAAATATAATAGTAGGGGTTGCACAAGACAAAAAAATATGAAGGATGATTAATTAAATAAATATAAATAATGTATGTAATATTAAATATTTTTCATATACATGAGAATATAATATTCAAGAACCAAAATACTTTAGTTAAGATAATTAATTAAAAAATTAAAGATTTTTAAATTATTTGGGTTAAATAGTGTAGAGTGTATAAAGTAGGAAAATCCATGAAACTTACAATTGATTAAACAATACAAATAATTTATTCTTGAGAGTTGAAATCATGAGATCAAATATTAATATTATAATTATTATTTAACATTGTTCTTAATTAATATCTCTTTTAGTATCATAAATGAGTTTGAATGGTACAAACTCAAGAATTTTATAAAAAATAAGGGATTACTCATCTAATTCTACTGATCATCAAAAAAGTCAAGGCTTTCTTGGTAAATCTTCATCAAATAAAAATGATTGAAACAAACCCAATGCTCTAGTAGGTTGAGCATATGGAACCATATGTGATGCCCCTCGAACTGTTGCAAAGGTCAACAAGTTTCCATAGGAATTTGTCCATCCAGCTACCTACTTTTCCATCAAAAAATTCTAAATTATAAACATACAAGTATACCATAATTTTTCTAATATCACTATAAAATATATGTCTTTTCAAATTTTTTAATAAATGGGAATGTATACATACATACACCTACATGTATATGTGTATACATAATTATATATACATATTATATGTATGCATGTATACATATATGTACAAGTGTGTATATGTAAATATACAATACAAATATACTATTAAGATACAACTCTGAAATAACTTATTTTTAATATTATACCTGTCCCTTATGATACCAAGCATGATAAGGTATTCTTGTAGGTATCTTCAAGTCAAAGGCTATATTACGAACATTAGTGCGTGTTCCCAACAAAGAGACTCTTGAATCTTGGTCTCCACTGCAAATGCAAGTGTTCTTTTTATGTTAAATTGTGAGTAATCTTATTATAATGACTTATTTTAATTATTGATATATTTGGATACGCTTGTAGTTCACCATTTTTTAAACTCAAAATTGTGTTTAAAATAAAATGTGACCATGGTTATATCTAGATATACTACTAAAATATTTACATGGAAAATATTAATAATGAAATGCAATCATCTACTTGATTTTTTAAATATCTTAACATTTTTGAGCAAAAAAGAGCATAAATTGTAAAGAATATGAAATATCATCATTAATAAAGTCTCAAATTTATGTAAGAATTATTATTGTTAGTAATATGTGATAATAAAATTAAATAAAAACATTTGAAAAGTCAATTTACTTTTCTCAATCAATCTCACCTGAAAATCCAAACACGTATACCATTTGTGACAATTTCCTTGAGCACTGGAATGATATTAGTTCCGATGTCACGTTCAGTGTAATTTAAGATCCTAATCCAACAATACATCATTAAATACCATCATCTTTTAAGAGAGAAATATCTCATGCATAAGTAAAACTCTAAAGAGAATAATTTTACTCAAGTATTAGAAATTATGAGTCATTTAAGAATAATTTATATCCATATTTATTACCAAACCTTATTCTCCTTATGATATATTTTTTAAAATATTTATCCTAAATTTCACATATAGTATTAACAATTGTTATATGATTTAAAATTTATATCCACTTAAAAATCATGTTAATCACAATAATGATTGGTGTAGTGTAGGAAATTGTATACCTTTACAATTTCACACTATGTTTGGGTTCCTTAATTTATTAGACTTAATTAAGATTTTAATTTTCTAAATTATGCATTACAAAGCCTTATTCTTACCATTTTCTAAAAGGGAACCAACATTAAATATATACATTTAATATTATAATTGCCATGGAATATGTGTGTCCTGTAAATATAGGTCAGGGCCCATTCACCCATGAGTGAATAGGTCCCCTTTATGTGGTAGGACCCAATTTAAAATATGTTTTTGGCAGCCTTTTAATGATCCAAATTCAAATTATAAGTGTCAGCTTTTGGAATCTAATTTTTGAGAAATTAGATAAACACCTATAAATACAATTAATTTATCATTTGAAATCTAAGACTTCACGAGAGGAATCCTATTGAGAAAATATTATTGTTAAGAGAATTCAAGAGTAGAATTATCATCATTTGTAGCAACAATCAAGATCCTAACATCATGTCCAAGTTTATGTATGTTCATGTTGTCTTGTGAAGGCTAACAAAGCATTGTAGGTCTTCATGTTTTCAAGCATTCAAGCAAATCAAACAAGAAAGATCCAATTTCTTTGAAGAGATATGCATGAATTCAATCCTTCAAAAAATCCATTAAAGGGTGGTGAGTTGCAGCAAGTGTTCATTCATAATTTCCTTCATTTTCATTCAAGTTTTTCTATAATTGACATTACCATTGTGAAAGTGGGAACACTATTCACAGGGTTTGACTAAGGAAAACCCCTATATGGTACCAAACAAACATTTTCCCTCTTTATGTGTGTGTAGATTATAGGTTGAAGAAGGATTGAAGAGATCTTGAAGAGAAATTTTGTATTGTTGCATTTGTTGTCATGCTTCTTGTCAAGACAGAAAAACTAAGTTACAAAATTTATTTTCATCATTCCAATGCATTTGCAAGTGGAAAATAGCATCTCAGATCTAGCACTAGAGGAACCCAAAAGCTGGTCAAGACCCTTATACAAGGACCCATTCACCCTTGGGTGACCCTATCCTTGTAGGCACATTAAAACCAAATTTTCTGAGCAGGTTTGTTGTCTTCTGCACTTCCCAGATCCACTTTCAAATTGGTTTTCTTCATCTGTTAGTTACCAAGATCTTGCATTTTTAATATTAAGGAATATAGGATCATTAATATTATCATTCAAAAATATTTCCTATCCATTCCAACCCCCCAATAGATGTAGATCCAGTTCTGATTGGCTCACCTTCAGGTCTAAAAGTTAAATATTTTGCACCTTGTGATCTACTCTAATGAAATTTAGAAAAAGACCCATTGAATCCTAGGTTATTTCCATTAAGGGCCTAGAATCACCCTTTTCTATGTTTCATTTTAGTGAACCCAACATTCTTACATCATATACCTTTCGAAAATTGGAAGTTTTTCAAACCCTATATCTAGGTTTTGCATAATTGTGTTTTGCATTCTTCATTTAGGGTTAGATCTTGTATGTTTGCATCATTAAAATTCATAAAAAAATTCAAAAATATTGCATGCATTTTGTATCATAGTTTGCATTATTTTATGTTTCAGTCATTTAGATTAGAATTTCATTCAAAATTGCACTCAAAATTTTCACTCTTGTTTACACATTGTCACACATTTTCACTTGCATTTCATCGAAAAATTATAGAAAAAATAGTCACTATAGAATCACTTTGCAACTAGAAACAATAATCATAAATAGTAACCTAGACACTCAAATTTTAATTTTTTAGACCCCTACACAAGGACCCATTCACCCTTGGGTGACCCTATCCTTGTATAGGTGTCTCAAGGATCTTTTGCACATCTTTCTATCTTTGTAGTTTCATTTTGTTCCTACTTGCAGATATCTAATTTGAAATTTTGAAACTATGTTATTACATATGCAAGGTGTCATTTTGCTTGATTTATTATAAATTTGGAAAAAAAATTGCATTTCAAATTTATAGGAAAATTTTTTAACATAATTTTCTCATTGAATAAATCTTGTGTTATCATAATTAATATTCTATTGTCAAATCTTGTTACATATTTTAAGGAATTTTTGTTATGAGCATGTGTAAATGACTTCATTTCCCCTCTTTTGTTGTTTTTCATTGATCCATCTCCCATTACTCCTCCTATGAGTGAGGCTAGCTTAGTGAAGGAGAATAAAATATTGGACAATCATAAAATTCACGTTTGTTCTTCTCCCAGTATCTCTCCTATTTGTGAAGAAGATATTTTGGTGTTAGAGGATCCAATCATTGAGTGATAAAAACCCTATTTTTTTCTCTTCCCCTACCTCTCCTACTTGGGAATACATTGTTGGACAAGGGGATGTAATCATAGATAATCATGACAATCATAGTTTTCCTTTTTCTGATACCTTCCTACTCATGACAAAGGTATCTTGGTGTTAGAAGATCCACTCATTGAGAGTCATGGGGATCTTCTTTGCCCCTCTCCCAATGCTTCTCCTACTTGGGAGGATATTGGTGGATAAGAGGATGCAATCAATGCTAATCATGAAAACGATAGTTCTTCCTATCCAAATACCTCCCCTACTTGTGATGAATTTATCTTAGAAGACCCAACCATTGAGTTTCATGAGAATCTTGTTTGCTTCTCTCCCAACATCACCCCTACTATAATATCATCAACAAGAAGTTAAATCCATTGAGGTTATGAACACACAATTGACCATTAGATCTCCCTTAATTATAAGACCTCCTGTTGGTGTTTTTTCCCACATAGAAATTGTAGATCTCTAAGAGGTAGCCAACCCCTATCAAGGATAACTACAACAACTAGTGGCCAACTAATGAGAGTTAATTATGGATTGAACTCTCCTACACTTTTGGCTCTGTAGGACCAAGGTGGGTAAACCTAAATGTGTTCATAAGAATGCCTCATGACTGGTAAGAACACTTCCTATATACAGATCACAATTCCTCCACACTTAGTGGGATAGTCATCATTTCATGGTATTGGCAGACCCAAGAATGATTACCAGTGCCGAAGAGCAACGAAATTGACCCACTTACTATAAGGAAATACCTCCCGAAGGAAGACAAGGTTTTAACAATTGTTTATGTTCAGTATTTGGATTACCATGCTTAGAGCTTATAGTCTTAAACCCAAAAGAATGCTACAAACATTGTTTAGTGCCTCATCCATTGGGCAACGGAGTAACACAAAATAAAATCCCGATACTATGAACTTATCTTCATATAGCATTACTATCATGAGATATTTCAGTACACTAAGACAGTACTTCTTCAATAATCCTGAGCATATACAACCATGAACATGTAATTGATTCTTCAAGCATTTGATTAACTCCTTAAGTTAAAGCAAGAAAAAATAACTACACTTTCAATTAATTGTTGAAACTAAATGGAGGAACCTTTGATAACTCCACTCATAATCCATGGCACACACACAAGAGAGTAAACCATCTTAATTTTATAGATTTATTTTGATATCAGTAATTAAAAAGGCATATCATACTAATCTGTATACAAATTTCCCCTCGGGATGATTTCCTAAACAAAATGTTCATAACACTTCAACTGTAAGACTGACTATACAAACTTCAAAGCTTCAGACCCAAAACTCCTGACCTACTTACTATGAGTCGTGAAATCTCCTCTATATAATAGGAGAGCAACAAGCATTAGGCTACATTGTCGATACAAAATTGAATTTCAACTCAAAGTGAAATTCAAATTTACATTCCTTATCATTAGATAATATCATGCATAATCAAAGGAATAAAAAATGGTTACACGGTAACCAGCCGGAGAACAAAATTCATGCAAAGCACGTGCACATCCACGTCCATAGGAGAAAAAAGTAGGAGCAAACACGTCCAACCAACCCGCCACTATTCACCATCAAGAGAACACACAACCCCGGTATAGGCGACCGCTTTGAGTTCGTGCCTGTGACAGTGATGGAACCACCTCTCTTTTACCAGCCTCACGAGCATCACCCCTAACAACTGGAACGAGTGCTAGTGCAGTTATTGGTTCAATTGCCAAAACCTCCTCGTCAAATCCCAAGAGTTCATTTAAAGTGGCCAAATAACACCGATAGTCTGAATCGATGTTGGATTCATCAAAATCCAAAATGATCACCGAGGACAAACAGTGCACTGGTTGCTTTCCAGTGTTTCTTGTAGCACCCCTGGACATAGTGGGTGTCACAGGATCCATCGTAACTGGCGACCCTTGGGATCTCAGCCTCACACTCCTGCGCTTAATTGATTTATCCATGAAATAAATAGAGCTCTGCAATACATAGGAGAAGAAACCTTTCTGGACACATATTCAAGAAGATGCAATGTTGATCGCATACAACTCAGTCAGCATTTATAGAGTAGCCCAACATGCAGGGTACAATTACTTGAAGGCAATTCAAGCATTCGAACAATTAGTGACCAAGATAACCATGAATACTCTCAGTAGGACGGTACTGTTCGCACACCAGAGGAAATCAGGTGGAGATCCTCTAGAGAAGGAAAACTCGTGCCATTAATGACACGAGCAACAACCAAGCAATATATGATATGCGGACAACTCACACACCCCCTTCTTGAAATTGAACCACCGATTCGGACCACACTGTAGCAATACGAAGGGCGGAGATTAAATCAATGGATGTTTGACAATCCACCTCGACACCTTCAGAAAACATATCCAATCAAAACCCTCAAAAATAGTAGATCTGAACCGCATAGTGGGACCCACATAGTCCCTTTGGCAAGAAAAGAAAAGCCATGTGCTACGCCCTCGCAGACCTCACAATACCCTCCTAGATATTTACTCCACTCGTGCGAGGTGTGCGAGAAACCATAATTACCCTGCTATTAATGGCCATTACCAGTGAAAAGATGGCCACGCGTCATATCCAATACCTCAGGAAGAAAACCCACTCATCCATTCATGCCAGATGGTGACATCTCACGAGCCTCACACCACTTTGGTGATGCCAGCAGGAAAACCTGTGAGGTCAGTGAGAAGCAGACAAGACCCAATCCTGCGATCGGACGGTTCATTAGACTTCAGATAGAATATCCAAGTGGGGCCCGCATTGAAATTCCCGACGGTGTAGAACATAAGCCATTATGCCAAAAGACCGGCGAATCAGGTGAGACGGGGTTGGTAAAGCATGAACCAAGAGGGATAAAACCTCACTCAAATGACCAGTTGCCCCAGGTAGCAGGTCACTGTTAAAATATAACAAGAGGGTTAAAAGAGGTCGATAATCAAAGTTACCATGAGTAGCTTTACAACCTTAAAACCCCTACTTTAATTCTCTTAGAAAATTGAAGTCCCATCAGTGGCTCCGGCTGGGGATGTATGCCCCCTGTGGGCATAGCAAGAATCCAGAATCTTTGGTTTCGTAGACCAGATTACTGAATTGCACAATCCCTTCAACAGATATATTGCCTTGTTCTGCCAACTGGACCTGTGTATACAAATATGGTAGCCCTAGGCTACCATACAAGAGAAATCAAGGCTTACCTCTATCAAAAACAAAACTTTCCATTTCCTGACAGAAAAAGAACTTGCAACATTCACCATTTGATGTTTCGAAGTGCATGGGGTAACCAATACCTTTGAGACTATTATGGAGGCTATCCCCACTCAGCCCCTCTATTGATTTAATCAATGCTCTACCCCACCAATTTAAGAGCAATATATGACCATGATAACATTTCACCTTATCCTGCTCCTGGTTATATTTTATAGGGTGCTGGCTCATCTATTCCAGGAAATGAAAACTCTCATAACTTACCTAGTTTGCAACATCATCTATTCTATTATTCTCAGTTTGCATATTGAACTAAAAGTTATCATACAGAACAATATGCAAAGTACCCTTATTTCCATTAGCTAACCAAGACGATACATAGCTCGAGGAAATTTTCTCTTGGCACATCCTTTCTTGTACCTCTTCATTCATCTCAATATGAAAACCCTCGGAGATAGGTTTAAGAACATCAACTTCACTTTCATCAGAAAAGATAGAGCAATACATACTGGCTTTATTGTACTCAGTACTATCTGTTGAATATGTTGATCTATAAGTGAATAATTTAGCACAATCTAAAAACCCCTTACTGACTACATCAATGCTAGAGGGCAGTAACACCTCCATCTCCACTTTACATAGATAATCAGGGAAAACCATAGGGCAAGTGTATTCACCACAATACTGGCTAGCTCCGATTGTATTCTTTTGATCACAGATACCAATATCCTTAGATTGTTCAACATTTATATAACTCCCCTACTCCAATGCTAATATATGTGAGGTACACTCCAAATATACACCATCTGACAATTTTTTCTTCACTTGGGAAAAAACATGGGGCTCCTCATCCCCACACAACTCTGGTAAAAATAACATTTATGATGCATTCTCAATACTGCAATCATTACCCCTAAAATCATAATCACTAGCTTGCAATAGGATCTCAGTAATATTAGAATCATAATTAGGATTAGGAAACACAATAGGTGTCTCATACAATCCTACATCATTTTACCTCTCAATTTTGTCATTACTTATGCAAACATCCTGTAATGAATGAGCACTACCTTTATTTTGTGTAGATGCATTCCTAACAGACTCTTCAATCTCTATCCATTGAATCACCTGAGCCAAATTAGCAGGTTTCAATTCCTTTGGTACGGAACTCAATCCGGATTCATATAGTTCACAAAACAAATCAATGCACTCATAATCATTAGGTCTTTTCTCTATGGGAATTTGTATTAAGATTTCCAAAAATCTCAAAAAAAACTCATATGATGACTCCTTTTCTTGCCTTCTCATATCATGCATTTTTGATACACAAAAAACCTGATCATCTTCACTCAAATTGGACTGGGTTTTAAATTGGATCTCATTATCATCAAACTGCACTTCTGGACATATAACAATTCTAGCAAGAATTTTATCATCAATTTTTTGAATAGCCGACTCAGATATTATATTAGCATTGGTTGGGCAAGGGTAACCAATACCTGCAGTCGGATATCTCTTCATTATTGAATATTTCATCTTATTTTCAATTTCCATAGCTAGCTGGTATGCTTGAGGCAGAGTAGTAGGTTCTTTATCCCTTAATAAAAAACTCATCCTCTTGTTGAAAGCACCTAGATACACAACCAAGCTTTCAGCCTCATTTGGTCTTATTTTTTTAGGGATCTCCCTTAATGCTCTTGAAAACCTGAGATTAAAATGTGGAACTAATTCCTCCTCTTGTATGTGAATTCCCATAAATCCTTTTCTCACTGTGTTGGGATTGACTCTTTCACCGAATTGTTCCAAAAAAGCAATCACCAACTGATTCCATGAGTTAACAGAAAAGGCGGGCAGATAGGAAAACTAGTCCCTAGCATCACCTTTTAAGGTTTGCACAAATAATTTCATGACAACATCCTCATGAAAAATTTCATAATCACCCCTTACATCTACAAAATGTTGTAAATGTTTTGAAGCCGATTCTACAACTTGCCCCGTATATTGAGGTAAATACTTCCTAATTTTCCTAGGAATTGGATTAGGGTAATTACTGATACCACTAAACATAAAAGGCATATACCTTTGGGTTACAAAACTCCCAAAAGGGCTTAATACAGTGTGTTCTTCCGACATATTTATGTTTGACCTTACACACGGTAGACTATTCAATAGCATATAACTATCAGGCACATCACTTGTCAGCTCAACCATGAGTTTGTTAATGACTGACAGAAGTATTCCTTACTTTCCAAGATTTTATGCAATACAAAGGTGTTTCACAAATCCTTTTACATATTGTATTACTAGAAGTATGGTAAAACAAATCCTTGTTCCCTTGTATATGTTTGACATATAAATTTGGAACCATTTTTATCTTTAATCAAAACACCCATTATCATTAAAAGTAGTGAACTATTTTAGTTTTGGTGAAATACCTGGTAGTTGTCTGCAACATGTATCAACCTCTTTTCCAGACTGTAAACAGCACAAATCTAGAACTATTCCTTCATTTATTCACTGGTTCACCAGTCAGAGTCGCCACCTCCTTTCAGAGGACAATATTTCAAAGAGCTTTGAGAGCCTATTTTCTAGGTTCCGTCAAATTATGGGTTTCATTACCCATTACAGAGTCGCACCATACCACCAGTAGTATCTCTCAAATTCATAACCCATTACCATCGAAGTTTATCACTTATCTTGATTTTGAACAAGTTCTGGATAAGCACCTCCCATCCCTATGGTTCCTTTGTCGTCTTTCTCCCTCTTTTTCTTTAAATTTCTCAGAAATTCTCCCCAAATACAACCATCCTTCAATGAATAACTCTAGAACTCCCGAATTCATTGCTTACAGGATACCATAGACCACAAAAATATCAGGATTATTTTGAACTACCTCCTTTTGCTTAGTTTGAAAACATTCACTGTGTAAATTCATAACAATATATCGTTAAATATGACTCTATATCAGCACTTTCTACAACCAAAACTTACTGAGTTTTTTCCCCAGCAGAGTCGCCATTCTGTTGGTGTTTTTTCCCACATAGAAATTGCAGATCTCTAAGAGGTAGCCAACCCCTATCAAGGATAACTACAACAACTAGTGGCCAACTAATGAGAGTCAGTTATGGACTGAACTCTCCTACACTTTTGGCTCTGTAGGACCAAGGTGGGTAAACCTAAATGTGTTCATAAGAATTCCTCATGACTAGTAAGAACACTTCCTATATACAGATCACATTTCCTCCACACTCAGCTGGATAGTCATCATTTCATGGTATTGGAAAACCCAAGAATGATTACCAGTGCCGAAGAGCAACGAAATTGACCCACTTACTATAAGGAAATACCTCTCGAAGGAAGACAGGGTTTTAACAAGTGTTTATGTTCAGTATTTGGATTACCATGCTTAGAGCTTACAGTCTTAAACCCAAAAGAATACTACAAACATTGTTCAGTGCCTCATCCATTGGGCAACAGAGTAACACAGAATAAAATCCCGATACTATGAACTTATCTTCATATAGCATTACTATCATGAGATATTTCAGTACACTAAGACAATACTTCTTCAATAATCCTGAGCATATACAACCATGAACATGTAATTGATTCTTCAAGCATTTGATTAACTCCTTAAGTTAAAGCAAGAAAAACTAACTACACTTTCAATTAATTTTTGAAACTGAACAGAGGAACCTTTGATAACTTCACTCATAATCCATGGCACACACATAGGAGAGTAAACCATCTTAATTTTATAGATTTCTTTCGATATCAGTAATTAAAAAAGTATATCATACTAATTTGTATACAAATTTCCCCTCGGGATGATTTCTTGAACAAAATGTTCATAACACTTCAACCATAAGACTGAATGTACAAACTTCAAAGCTTCAGACCCAAAACTCTTGACCTACTTACTATGAGCCTTGAAATCTCCTTTATATAATAGGAGAGCAACAAGCATTAGGCTACATTGTCGATACAAAATTGAATTTCAACTCAAAGTGAAATTCAAATTTACATTCCTTATCATTAGATAATATCATGCATGATCGAAGGAATCAAAAATGGTTACACAGTATCCAGTCGGAGAACAAAATTCATGCAAATCACGCGCACATCCACATCCATAGGAGAAAAAAGTAGGAGCAAACAAGTCCAACCAACCCGCCACCACTCACCATCAAGAGAACACACGGCCCCGGTATAGGCGACCGCTTCGAGTTTGTGCCTACGACAGTGATGGAACCACCTCTCTTTTACCAGCCTCGTGAGTGTCACCCCTAACAACTTGACCTGGTGCCAGTGTAGTTATTGGTTCAATTGCCAGAACCTCCTCGTCAACTCCCAATAGTTCAGTTAAAGTGGCCAAATAACACCGATAGTCTGAATCAGTGTCGGATTCATCAGAATCCAAAATGATCACCGAGGACGAACAGTGCACTGGCTGCTTTCCAGTGTTTCTTGTAGCACCCTTGGACATAGTGGGTGTCACAGGCTCCATCGTGACTGGGGACCCTTGGGATCTCAGCCTCGTACTCCTGCGCTTAATTGATTTATCCATGAAAGAAATAGAGCTCTGCAACACACAGGAGAAGAAACCTTCCTGCACACAAATTCAAGAAGATGCAATGTTGATCGCATACAACTCAGTCAGCATTTATAGAGTAGCCCAGCATGCACGGTACAATTACTTGAAGGAAATTCAAGCATTCAAACAATTAGTGACCAAGATAACCATGAATACTCTCAGTAGGATGACACTATTTGCACGCCAGAGGAAATCAAGTGGAGATCCTCTGGAGAAGGAAAACTCATGCCATTAATGACGTGAGCAACAACCAAGCAATATATGATACGCGGACAACTCACACACCCCCTTCTTAAAATTGAACCATCGATTCAAACCACATTGTAGCAATACGGAGGGCGGAGATTAAATCAATGGATGTTTGACAATCCACCTCGACACCTTCAGAAAACATATCCAATCAAAACCCTCAAAAATAGTAGATATGAACCACACAGTGGGACCCACATAGTCCCATTGGCAAGAAAAGAAAAGCCACATGCCACGCCCTCGCAGACCTCGCAATACCCTCCCGGATATTTACTCCGCTCGTGGGAGGTGTGCGAGAAACCATAATTACCCTGCTATTAATGGCCATTACCAATGAAAAGATGGCCCCACGTCATATCCATTACCTCGAGAAGAAAACCCACTCATCCATTCATGCCAGATGGCGACATCTCACGAGCCTCGCACCACTTTGGTGATGCTAGTAGGAAAACCTGTGAGGTCAGCGAGAAGTAGCCAAGATCCAATCCTACAATCGTACGGTTCATGAGACTTTAGATAGAATATCCAAGTGGGGCCCGCATTGAAATTCTCGGCAGTGTAGAACATAAGCCATCATGCCAAAAGACCGACGAATCAGGTGAGACAGGGCCGATAAAGCACGAACCGAGAGGGATAAAACCTCACTCAAGTGATCAGTTCCCCTAGGTAGTAGGTCACCGTTAAAAGATATCAAGAGGGTTAAAAAAGGTCGATAAACAAAGTTACCATGAGTAGCTTTAAAACCTTAAAACCCCTACTTTAATTCTCTTAGAAAATCGAAGTCCCATCACCTCCAAAAATTTATTTTGGACCTCCTAAGAGTCCTCTAATCATTAGGCATCCTAAGATTCCTTTTGAACCTCCCAAGAGTCCTTTAGTTACTGAACCTCCTAAATCACTTCTCATTATAGGACCTCCTAAACCTCATGGCCATATCCTAACTTTTGCAAAACACCTTACTAGTAACCATGTGTCATAGCAACCAAGTTATCATACTATACCTCACACATATAATACTAGAAACAATTTAAGCTACCAAGACAAACTCCAACATCCATCCCATTACCTCAACCATATCCCCCACACACACCTAATATCTAGCAATATAGTGGTAAAGAATATTATATTTTTGAAGAACTTCACAACACTCCTGTTAAGATATCCTTGTGGGATTTGATTCAAACATCACCAGCTTATCATTACATGCTTTAAAATTCTTTGCAACAAGTTGTTGTCCCTCCTAGTGTACAACCAAATAATATGGAATCTTTGATTGAGAACATGAATAAACCTAATTTGAACATTTTTCTTCATCAAAGTGAATTACGTCCTTTGGAAATGTAAAAACAAAATGGTGCTTTGATGACAGTATCTATTATTAACAAGTTTTGGATTAGGCATACTCTCGTTGATAATGGTTTGTCACTTAATGTTTGTAGTGAGCACCTTTTTGATAAAATTGGTGCAAATAAGACAAAAATTCAACCAGTTGAGTGGTCTATTCATGGTTTTCATAATGTGGGAAAACAACTGCTTAGTGTGATAAAATTGCCTATCAAAAATAGTAAGGTTATGTTACAAGCTCCCATCCATATCATGCCCAATGATCTTTCATATAATCTCCTCTTAGGTAGACCATAGATTTATGAAATGAATGTGGTGACTTCAACTTTATATTGTCTATTGAAGTACACTTACAAAAATAAGGCCTACATGATAAAAGCTGATCAAAAATCTAATATTTTTTTACAAATTGAAATAGGAATAACAAATCCTCTTAGAACATTGACACCAACTACAAAATTATAACCTTTACAATTTGAGGATATAGATAAGTACCTTTCACCTATGAAAATTTTGTCATAAGATCATTGGGGATCATTAGATTTCACACCTAAATTTGATGGAGAATACAAGATGATACAATTGAAGTCAAGAAAAGAGAAAGAATTGACAGTAGTATCAATTGAGTCATCAAAAGAATCCAATTCCATAACTCCTAGAAAGGAAGAAAACATAGATTACACATATACTTATGATAAATATGAACATGAAAATCCACCTTCTTCGAAAGAGATGAAAGAACTTTATTGAAGAGGTTACGAGGTTTTGAAACAATTCGGCTACAATGGAAAAGGATGTGGTGTTAGAGAACAAGGTATATGTGTCCCCATAGAGCCTAACACGCAAGAAACAACAAGAGGTCTTGGTTACTGTATTTCAATTAATCAATAACATTAGTTGTTACTCCTTGTCATGTGGTAGTTGTAATATCATAACATATTCACTAGGTCATGCATAGGGGTATAAACTTTGTTTTATACAATCATATTTTATTTTGCAAGGAGCAACATATCATCATCTATTGGGCTCACCTTTTTTCCTTATACTTGGGGGGTAAGGGTTAGGTAGCCTTGTCCTAGGTGTATTTCTTATTGAGATCCCTATTTATCTCCTTAAAACATTAGTGTAGCAAGTACACTAACATTTTAAGGGGGGGCATATGGTCCCCCATGTATTGTTTGCATGTTCCCTTCTTAGTGATGATGGCATACATCTCCTAGGAAGTGTGACTATATTAATCAAAGTGTGGTATTCTTAATTCATGTGATGTGTCTTCTTTTTGGTGATATTAGGATTGATTTCCTATAAGAGCGTGACCTTTTCTTGGCATATGATATTCCTTTTGGTAGTAATGTTATGGCTTGCATTCCCTTAGGCATGAATCTTTTATTCTTCAACTAGTCCTCTCTTGGTGGTGATGTCAAGTGTGATGTTCTCTAAGGTGTGACCTTCCATGAATTAAGAAGAGCCCCATTGATTGTTGTTTATACATACCCTAAGGTGAATTTTGTTTGCACCCCCTAAGTGAATTTTATTTGCACCCCCTAAGGTGAATTTTGCTTTCACCCCCTGAGATGAAATTTGTTTGCATCCCTTGAGGTGATTTTTTTTCACACCCCTTGAAGTGAATCTTGTTTACATCCCCTGAGGTGAATTTGGAATTTTTGCTTCACTTTGTTCATGAGTGTTGAACCTAGTGTAGCATTGACATTTTGTGGACATATATCATAGGCTTTCTAGTCCATATTTTTTCCTTTTTGCATTAGCTTTGACATTATATGTTGGTGTACCATATTTTACTGCTACACTCATGTGTCTTTTCTTTTGTGCCTTCATTGGTTTTCCATGAGATCATAGATCTTGAGGGCTTGATCACTCTCCTTGATCCCTTGTCATATTATATTTCCAATAGTTGTACAGTTGGACCTCCCTTGACATATACTTCTTTACTTTATTGTGTGTTTGAGTGTAAGCTCATACCCACAATAAAGTGAGGGCTAAATATAGTCTAGGAAATTATATACCTTTAAAATTTCATACTATGTTTGGTTCCTTTAATTTATTGGACTTAATTAAGCTTCTAATTTGTCAAATTATGCATTCAAAAGCCTTATTCTTACTATTTTCTAAAATGGAACCAACATTAAATAAATGCATTTAATATTTTAATTATCATGGAATATGTGTGTCCTAGAAATATAGGCCAAGATCCATTCACCCATGGGTGAATGGTCCCCTTTATGTGCTAGGACCCAATTTAAAATATGTTTTTGGTGGTCTTTTAATGATCCAAATTCAAATTGTAAGAGTCAGATTTTGGAATCTAATTTTTTGGGAAATTTGATAAACACCTATAAATACATAGTTATTTTATCATTTGAAATCTAAGACTTCATGAGAGAAATCATATTGAGAAAATATTATTATCAAGAGCATTCAAGAGGAATATTATCAGTCATTTTAGTAGCAATCAAGATCCTAACATCATGTCCAAGTTTATGTGTGTTCATGTTGTCTTGTGAAGGCAAACAAAGCATTGTAGGTCTTCATTTTTTCAAGAATTCAAGCATTCAAGAAAATCAAGCAAGCAAGATCCAATTTCTTTGAAGACATGTGCATGACTTTAGTGCTTCAAAGAAGCCATTGAAGGGTGGTGAGTTGCAAAAAGTGTTCATTCATCATTTCCTTCCTTTCTATTCAATATTTTCTATCACTGGCATTGCCATTGTGAAAGTGGGAAAACAATTCCTGGGGTTTGACTGAGGTAAATCCCTGTATGGTACCAAACAAAAAACTCCTTCTTTTTGTATGTGCAAATTACAAGTTGAAGAAGGATCAAAGAGATCTTGAAGTGTAATTTTGCATTGTTGCATTTGTTGTCATAATTCTTGTAAAGACACATAAACTAAGTTGCAAAAGTTATTTCTGTCATTATGAAAAACTTGATAGTGGAAAAAAAACATCTTAGATCTAGCACCAGAGGACCCCAAAATTTGATCAAGACCCCTATACAAGGACCCATTCACCCTTGGGCGAACCTATCCTTGTAGGAGCATTAAAACCAATTTTCTAAGCTTGGGTTTGTTGTCTTCTAAACTTCTCAGATCCACTTACAAATTGTTGTTTCCATCTGTCAGTTGGTAGGATCTTGCATTTTTAATATTAGGGCATATAAGATCATTAATTTGATCATTCCAAAATATTTTCAATCCATTCCAAGCCCCCAATAGATGTAGATCCAAGCCTGATTGGCTCACCTTCAAGTCTAAAAGTCAATCTTTTGCACCTTGTAATCTACATCTCTAATGAAATTTAGAAAAATGCTCATTTAATCCTAGGTTCTTTGCATTAAGGACCTAGGATCACCCTTTTTCTCTGTTTCAATTGAATCAAAGTGATACCTCATTCGACCTCTATAATTTTTTTTCCTATTTAAATATAATTTCTAGCAATTATATAATCCATAAAATTCATATCATTAATTGAGAACATTTAGTGCAAAGAAAATATTAGTACATTAATATTTTTTTTCAAATTAGACCTAAAAAAAAGAAGATTCTCTTATGTAGATGTAATCATTCTTGAATTATAGTCTTTCCACTTGCGAAGTTTTCTCTTAATTTTTTTATAAAATTCATATTTTAGAAAAGACAATTGTAACTAAGTGTTAATTTATAATTTTGCATTCATTCATTTTTTTAAATATTTTTCTTATACATGAACTTTTTTAACAAGTTGGAATAACTAACAAATATTTAAAATTTAAAATTTAAAAGAAATATGAACAGAAAATAATCATAAATTTGTTACTATATTTTTTAAGGGAAAAAAAGTTAAAATAAGTGGAAAAATTGATTGGATGAAGATGTTATGCTAATGTCTCAAATATCAAGAAATTTTTAGAATTCTACTTTATAAAAAATTTAAAGTCAGAATAAAAAATTATAAATAAATTGATAAGATATGCATGATTGTGTGCATGTACAGGAATTTATTCAAAATAATAATATTACAAATATTAGTTACTAATATATTTTTAAAATTATATATATATATATATATGTGTGTGTGTGTGTGTGTGTGTGTGTGTGTGTGAGTGTGTGTGATGGTGATGATGATTTAACCTAGTATTCTAACTAAAATTAATTTGAAATGAAGGAACAAAAAAGATTCAAAACATTTTATATGTGATGAAAAGTTAGGTATATGTGGATATCTAATATACCCCCATGCTCCCTTTGGGTTGTTTTGATGTTCTGCTCGACTTCCGACCACGCCCAATGCTTTTAAAAAAGCCTCCATGCCATTTTTTTGGTGATCTCGGCTCAATGCTGCCACGTGTCACCTAATCACTCACCGAAGGGGAGCTTCCCTTCCCTTCTCTTTCAAGCCTCGTTCTACCCCCACATGTCAATAGATCGAGTGCATTAGGCATACTTTCATATAACTCTCTTTTGGGCCCTGACCATCGGTGACGTAGCCTCCACCTGTGCAAAACTTTGGCAGGCCCCTCAAGTGGTGTTGATAGTAAGGATGTTGCCACATGTCCTCTTGTCGCAAGCTCTCATCAAAGGACTAAGAAATGAACTAGGGGCTGCGAAATACCGTCATGTGCCCCTTCGGCGCATCTTCATTAAAAAGAGTAGTGTGAATGCCAAGTTGCCATACTGCCATGTGTTCTAACTACTTTCGTTGGGAGGTGACACTTGTTTACACAGGGTAAGCTAGGACCACTACCATCATTTTTAGAGAATGCATTTGGCTCGCGAATGATTGGGTTCATGCTCGGGGATCTTTCTGTTACAACAGCTATGGTGAGTCATTGCTATGAGAATCATCATTCATGATGGGGAATCTTTTATGTTGCAGTCCTTCAAGTGGTGGAAGCCTCTGGTTATATATACTTCTTCTTTCAAAGAAAAAGTTTGGAAATATCTATAGAAGAATTAGGAAGACACCAAGCCTTTTGTTTTGTTAGATAATTGTAAAGACTCACAAACTGTGCCCTCGTAATTTGGCCTTTATGTTTCTTAACTATTGGATAACATTATACTATGTTGTTTCTGAGTAGTTTGTTTACAACTTCAATGATTTGAATAGAATGTTGATTTAGAACCATGTCTCCAACTCTTTTTTCTCTATAAATCTCTATGCAAATTATTTTATGTCATGAAATGAATTATCCAGGTCTTTCTATTTGATGTTTGTTATTTTGGGACATAGAAAATTGGTGAATGAGCCTTAGACCGCATCTACAAGATGGGTCTATCATGCCTTACATCTAAATCTTGGTGCATCACCCTAGTTAGATCTTTTATTTTTATATCTACTTCCTTTTCCCATTCAAAACCCTAATTATAGAAGAAGTCAACTTCTTTAAAATCTAGAAGTTACTCAGTTTAGCACAATAGGCCCCCCCCCTTTAATTGAGTTTCCCACAAAGGGTTGTTACCTTGTCATTTTTGGCATCAACGGTATACATCAAAATAGTAAGGTAGAAAAGGTAATTAAAAGAAATCATAAGGAATTTCCCATAATAAAATAGTGTGATGGTTAAATTATGGCATATGATTCTTGTCACCAAGATTCAAACCCCTATTGGGGTGGTATTGTTGTGTGTTCATGTTGAGGATGAGGTATCTCATCTGTAGTCTCACTATTTCATAACTCTATTCAAAATTATTTACCTCTAATTTTTTATAATGAAGGACGTCATAAGGAATTGATCTACCCTATTGATGCCTCATTCTTATTTTAAATGAGAGTATTGAACAGTATTTATGTGAACAATCAATATATTGATTCAAATATCACAATGAAATATAAACATTTCTTTCTTGGGATAGATGAACTTTCAAATTATATAAATATTATATATATTTTTTATGTTTTACTATATAATATTTTAGCATCTCTTTTAATTCGGATCATAAAAAACTAGGTAATTCATGTTACTATACCACTTATCAACTAATCAACTAACTGTGAAACTTGAAACACTTCAAGATATCCTACTAATATAATGAAATAAATAATCAGTTTATAGAAGACATATTAGCACAAAATAGATATAGTGTAGTTTAGGTCAATTTATAAAACTAAAGAATGGGAGTTAGTTGTGAAACTAGAACACCTAATAGATTAAAAACAAAGAAAATAGCATGGCCATTTTTACAATGCTAAACCTATTTGACATCAAATATGACATGCTAGAAAATTTAGAAAAATCAAAAGTTACTATATGAGAACAAATAAATAGACTCCATGAAACTTGAGGAAGTTAACACATTTATAATTCTATATAAGTTTTAAGGGTTATTATTTGTAATTTATTTTTGACATGTTTTCTTTCTTTTTCTCAATATGTAAATGCCATATAGGTCTTCTTACTTAAGTACTTTAGGAGATGAGTGAAATGGGAGAGAAATTCTAGATCATAACACTCTACTAGAATGCTAATAATATATTTTATCTTCCTAAGGGATATAGAAGGATATTTAGAATGTAAAGCAAGAGAATGGAAATAAAAATGGAAAACATTTTCTTTTTTATAATTTTTTTATGTTAGTTTTCTCTATAATAAATCACAATAAAATCTATTTTGGATTAAATATATATTTTATTTTAATTTTATTTTTCACAAAATTATTTATAAATATTTATAGAATTTAAAATAATTAATTTAAATAAAAATAATTTATTATTTTATTAATATACAATAATAAAATGATGAAATTTTTATTCAATTATTAAATATTTTTAATAAGATGAGATTCATGGTATTGAGTTATGTATAGATATCTATGTTGACTATGGATATGATTGGTATTGATATAAGTTATATTACTTACATTGTATGTCTTGTATAGTGTAACAAGAATTTTGTAGATAGATTTGTGCCTATAATGTGTAGAGAAAAATATAAGATGACTTATTAACCTTTTAGTAGGGAAATATTTACAACGAATTGGAATAAATAAGTGAGAACATAAATAAATAATAAATGATACCTCAAGTCAATGGTACATATCATGTACTCACTTCTAAGCTCATTTAAAATCTTGATAGACTAGTCAGCATTATGGATGCTCTCATAAATATATGTTAGTTTTTACTATTCTAGTTAACACATTGCAAGTATAGAGATATATGATGATTAGTTATGTCAATTTATAGTAATTTATTATTTTCTAATTATATTTATTGTAATCTAGGTAAACCTTATTAGGATTAGGGGCTTAATATTACCCAATGATGCTTATGAATAAGAGATAGAGATTATTTGTTAATAATTATATTGTAATAATAATAGTGTTGCTTCTTCAAAATGTATTATTCTTATCAAGTATTTGCACCTCTTTTATTCTTTATTAAGTAACTTCATTACATTTTATATGGATGTTAATAAAATATTCATAAGAATATAAGAGTATCATATCTTCAATCCCATAAGAAAGAGAAACAAAAGACCAACTAGGTTCTTTAAACTCAATAATAATTTAAATGGAGATTAAAATATGAATTTAGCCATATAAATAGAAAGTTCCTACTAAACATTTCAACCACTAGTTATCTCAACTTAAGATATATTTTACATATTATGTTATGAATAAGGAACAACAAATTTCCTTTGAAATGTTAACATTGGAGAGTCTAAAAATTACTTGGTTTGAGACTTGTTTCATTCTTGATCCTTGGTAAAATTACCAAATATATAAGTGGGATGATTTTAATAATTTGAGAAAAATAATTTTATATTATTTTTAATAATAATATTTTAAAAAATGATTAATAATTAGGTCAAATATAAAGAAAAAATATGTGGGATTGTAGTGTAGGAAATTCTATACCTTTATAATTTCATATTGCGTTTGGGTCCCTTAATTAATTAGACTTAATTAAGCTTCTAATTTATCAAATTATGCATTTCAAAGCCTTATTTTTCTCGTTTTCCAAAAGGGAAACCTATATTTAATTAATGTAATTAAGTAATCACCCTGAAATGAATGTATCTTGGAATTTTGGGCTAGGACATATTCGTCGAAGGGCCAATGGGTCTTTCTTGGGTCCTAGGTCCCAAATTCTAATATGTTTTTGGCGGTCTTTTAATTATTCAAATTTTATATAAAATTGTTAGCTTTTGGAATCTAATTTTCAAGAAATTAGATAAAAACCTATAAATACATAGTTATTTTATCATTTGAGATTAAATAATTTTGAAGGAGAAAATATTATTGTCAAGAGCATATTTTTAGTCATTTGTTGTAGCATTCAAGATCCTATCATCATGTTCAATCTTATGTGTGTTCATGTCATCTTGTGAAGGCTAATACATGAATTATTGATCCTAAAGCATCCAAGCATTCAACTATCCAACAAAGCAAGCAAAGAAAGATCCGATTCCTTAGAGTGATGTGTTTGACTTCAGTCCTCTAAGGGAAGCCATTGAAGATTTGGTGAGTTGTAGCAAGCAAGTGTTCATTCATCATTCCTTCCATTTATCAATTATCAATATAATTCTATCAAGGTTTAATTACCAAACATGGGGTTTGACTAAGGAAAACCCCCATTCAAAATATTAAAAAAATCATCTCTTTGCATGTGCATATTATAGGTTGAAGACGGATTGAAAAGATCTCAAAGAGAAATTTTGTAGTTGACATTGTATAAGTTGTTGTCATTGTTGTCAAGCCACAAAAACTCAATTATTGATTTATTTTTGACTTTCCAACAATGGGACATGTGCCAAATTGAAGCTAAAATCTAGTACCAGAGGATTTTCAAAACTTATTTTGGACACCCTAACAAGAACCAATTCGCCCTAGGGCGAACCTGTCCTTCAACAATGCTCAAAACCAACTTCTAATGCTAGGTAGATATGTCTAGACCCTTCTCATATTTTCCTACAAACTATGGTTAATGTTTTTGTATCTTTGAGATCTTGCATTTTATCATCTAGGTCTTATTATTCATTAGGTTTAGTTGCATCAAATCATTTCCACTTAATTCCAAATCCTATTGTCCTAAGAAACTAGAGGTTTAGGTCTTGATTGGCTCACCTTAGGGTTGAAATTCAATCTCTACACCTTACAATCTCTTAGTTTCAATAAAATCTAGGAAGAGGGGCACCATTAGTTCCTAAGTTCTTTGTATGAAGGACCTAGGACACCCCATTTTAATCATTCCCCCTTTTCCCATCTTTTCAAGGATTATACAAGTGATTTTTAAAATTTCTATCCAAATGTGTATGTACTTAGAATATGATAGCATCTAGATGAATCTTAGTGGAGAACCATGTTTCTAGCTAATCCTAAGGAAGCGAGTGAGGCATGTTCTAAATCTCAACATATATACATTGAGCAAGTAAAAATATTACATCATCCTATTCAAAGAAAAAGAATATGATGATTTATATAGAAAAGAAAACTTTAAATCAATAGGTAAGTGTAGTGCTACTACTACCTGTCAAAGTAACTTATAATCATTGTGGTCATTATTATGTTGATTATTATGGATATTATTAAAATGTTGGAGATAGAAAACTCCTAATTGCACCCTTATAAGAAAAATATAAATTCATTTTAAGTTAAAAAAATAGGAAGAAACTCCATTGTGGATGAGAGGATTTCCTACACTTATAAAAATGAGAGATATTATTGATTAATAATGAGATTTATGATTAAATTTAACTTACTAAATGATTAAATATCAAGTATCATATTAGAAAGGAAAGACCTCAATTTTTAAACTTCACAAGAAAAATCGATTTCTAAAGAGTGCCAAAAAAATATTTAGACAATCAATTATTATCATTGTAATATTGATCCATTAAGTTTCATAATGTAAGGACTAGAGGTAGAGATCAATATACAAATAAAAAATAGTTTAAGAATAAGTAAAAATTTATTATTAATGAATTTATGGTATATTTTTTATTTTGATGTTTGTAGTGTTGGCGCATAGTGTTTTGTATCATATGCATGCATGTGATAAATTTTATTTTTGTAATAAATTTATCTATTAGATATTTTCAAATATTATGAAAGCCACATATTTAGCGCATATGAGTTTAGTTTTTGTTATTAAAAGCAGAAAAATGAGGGTGTTGGCCTAGAAAAACATAGAGCCCAGAGGCTGATAACCAAGTCCATAGACCATAAACAACACATTAATCATGCAAGAGCATCCTGGGCAGACGAGCTATCCACATCAACCAAAAATATTTTGTTTTGAGTTTCATTTTAATTTTGATTCTTTTCTCTTGGAATGTAGTCTCGGTGATCAATTTGAAGAAACAAATAAAAAACAAAAGAATATGAAAAGTTGAGCCTCTTCCACTAGGACCATGAGGAACTCAAAAGTCAAGGAATTTGAAGTGAATGTGGAAAATCATATTGAGAGGGAGGGTGCATAAAAAGAAGACCAATCTACTTGAGTTAGAAATAGAGCCCAATCTGCAATTTGATGGTAGATTAAAACATAATTAAATAACAATAAGGGGCGCTTCATATTTTCATGGAGGATTCTCTATTAAAAAGCTAAGAAAACATGAAGGCATATAAGGATGGTGTTGTGCAGATTGGAGAGGGGACCGATTGAGCAAAGTGAAGAGGTTGCGCCTACTTTGATGTGTATTATTATTATTATTTTTAATTGAGAAATGTTGAAGGAATTTGAAAATTTAAATTCCATATTTTGACAAAAGACAAGAATAAGTAGCATTGAACGGAAAGTTGGGAAGAAGGCGCATAGAAGAATAAAGGAGCGGCACCATGTTTAATGCAAAATTGAGTTTTGTGAAGATTCAGATTGAAGACTGAGAACATTGGTATGTGAGCTTAGGAAGGTCATTGAAGACCATATGTATTTGACTTGATTGAATTAATAAAAAACTATTAGATTTGTAGAAATTATGTATTGTGCTAAGGCAGAGCATTGCCTATATAATGTGTAATTAATATTTTGTGAGTTGAAGAAAGTTTCTTATTTGAATTTGAGTATGAGTTTGTTGCAATCGTAATTTGTATTTTATCGAGTGTTTTAATTGGGCAGAGTGTTTCTTGTGTGAGAAAAGTGAAGAGGTTGTGCCTACTTTGGTGGGCATTATTATTATTTTTAATTGAAAACAGTTGGAGCATACAACAAAAAATAGAGGAGTTGCAAGAGGATAGAGGGAGGTGGCACTAGTGAGAGGCATGCGAAACAATGGGAATAGGTTACAGTAAGAAATGTTGAAGGCATTTAAAAATTTAAATTCCATATTTTGACGAAAGACAAGAAGAAGCAGCATTGAAGGGCAAGTTGGGAAGAAGGCGCATATAATAAAGGAGCACCACCATGTATAATGTAAAATTGAGTTTTATGAAGATTTAGATTGAATACTGAGAACATTGGTATGTGAGCTAAGGTCATTGAACACCATATGTAATTGACTTGATTGAATTAATAAAAAACTATTAGATTTTCAGCAATTTCGTATTGTGCTGAGGTAGAGCATTGCATGTATAATGTGTAATTAATATTTTGTGAGTTAAAGAAAGTTGCTTATTTGAATTTGAGTATGAGTTTGTTGTAATCGTAATCGTTATTTTATTGAGCATTGTAATCAAGCAGAGTGTTTCCTGTGAAGGTGATTTTGTAATTGGGCATAGTATTATCTGTGAAGGTGATTTTGCATCAATTGGTATTAGAGAGGTTAGTCCTGAGAGTGGAGAGGATCCACCAGGACCTACTGGTGTATGTGAACAGATCGTTGATGAGGAGGCAGTTCACACTTAGTGGAAAGTGTGTGAAGTGGTTGTGAAGAAGCTCATGAGAGCTATTGTAGGCGTGTGAGGAATCCTAGCAGAGAGAGAGAGCTTGAAAAGCCATGGAGGAAACTTGAGAAATGATGATAGATTGTGAGAGGTGAGATTGCAGTAGACAAAAATGGGTTGGATCATGAAGAGGCCCATGTAGATACGGTTTTGGGAGCAGTATTGGGATGATGTGGAAGATGAAATGTGTGAAGAAATGGAAATGATAGTTGGTGAAGAAGTAGGAAAGATCAAGATGAGGCTCGAGAAATCAGAAAAGAATTTTTGGAAAGGTGAAAAGAAAGTGGTAAAGAGGAGTGAGAAGAAGAACAAGGATAGTAGCCTAAGATGGAAAGAGGAACAAGTAAGATCAGCCCCTACTGATGAAGAAGTTGTAGCAATGGTCTGCCATGAGGAAGGCATTATGATAGAAGAAGAAAAGATAGAGGTGAATAGAAAAGAGGTTGCAGCTGAAAGTGAAGGTGAATCAGATTTGTTGGTGATTGAGGAAGAATAGATGATAAAGCTCGTTAGTGCAGCGAAGAAAGAATAGCGATAAATTATAGTTGACAAGGAGATGAAAGATGTTGTAGTGAAGTTTGGTGTTGTAGCTGCGAGCGAAAATGAGGTAAATCAGATTTGTGAAGTTATTTCATTTTTAGATGTGGTAGTAGAAGATGACATGGATAGAGAAAAAGAGTATGTAGTAAATTTTGTGTGGTTGTGTGTAGATTTTGTTGAGGATGTTGTCACTTGCATTGGTGGAGGTGGATGGTTAGAGGTGGGTTTGAACCCACGAAAGAGGAGGGAAGTGTAAAAATCATTTGGCAAAGGAGGTCGGGCTTTGGTGGACATGAATCCATGAGGGGAAAGAAGAAGAAGGTGTAGTGTTGTTGGAAGATGGTACTGTGTATTCGAGAATGATGCTAGAAAAAGTGAAAGAAGGATTAATTTTCAACACTTACACATCGAAGGAGCTTGTTGCAAGTTGATGGTAACCTGGGAGAGTAGTTCAACTACTCAACTCCATCATTTTGAGCATGTGCTCATAATCCTTCTACATAGTGTGTCTGATGTAGGAGCATGGGTGATCCCACAATAGTGGTTTACAATTTTTGGCCAAACTGGACACTGAAATTATTATTTTTTAACTAAATCTTCACATTCAGGCACCTATAGCGGCAAAACTGTGAGGAATTTGAAGATGATCCAAACTAGAGTCTCATCAAATTTTTTTTGCAGATTTTAAATATATATTTTTCAAAATTTTTGGAATTAGATTGCACTTCTTTTTCCATCTCCCACGAAAATTGGTTTTTTTCAAAAAACAACATTTTTAAAAAGTGACGCTCACCATATACAACATAACTGTTTTTGTATGAAGCATAAAATTCTAATTTTTTCGAATTTAGATTTGTAACTATGATATCTAGCAATTTCATTTGGTCTCATAGTTTTTTATTGAATATTTTTTCCTTAATCAAGTTTCGAAGTCAAACCAATTGCAATTCAAACATACGCGGACTGTATACAACATAACTTTTTATGTATGTATCGAAATTCAATTTATTTATTTTTAATGGATCAAGGACATCAATACCCAACACGAACATATTTTAAAAAAAATTATTTTGATAATTTTCTATTTTCCGACATGTGCAAAACAAAGAGCTAAATTTTTGGTGAAAAACCTATGTTTAATAAAGCTAAAAAAACACATACATAATAAAACCAAAACATATTAAAATTATATTCATCGGATAGCTCGTTTTGAGGACTACCATCTTCTAGTTGGTTCTATGAAGTCTCCTCCATTTTCATCCTCAACCTACGCTTCGAAGGGAAAAAATATGGAATTTTTTTGTGAGAAAGGGTAGGAAGGTGGGAAAAGGGGGGTTTGAGCAAACCTAAAGGGTTCGATTGAACCCCCAATGGTTCGCTCAAACCTCTGTCCATTCGAACTAGGGTTCAAGCAAACCCCCTTCCATAATGGAAAACACATGCTTCCATATTCAAAGGGGTTCAATCAAACCCTAGTTCGAACGAGCCCCTTTTGGGTTCGCTCGAACCTTGATTTCATTTGAACCCCTCAAAATGAATTTTTTTTTAGTGGGGGCATCTTTTGGAAGTTTTCCTTCCTCATTCGAATTGTAAACCATTTTTTTGGGTTCACCCGCATCCTGGGTGGATGAGCTATCTGCATCAACCAAAAATATTTTATTTTGAGATTCATTTTAATTTTAAATTTTCACTCTTGGAATGTAGTCTTGGTGGTCAATTTGAAGAAACAAATAAAAAATAATTTTTCAAAAGAATATGAAAAGTCGGGCCTCTTCTATTGGGACCATGAGGAACTCAAAAGTCAAGAAATGTGAAGTGAATGTGGAAAAGCATATTGAGAGGGAGGGCGCATAAAAAGAAGACCAATTTGCTAGTTAGAAATAGATCCCAATCTGCAATTTGATGGCAAATTAAAACATAATTAAATAACAATAAGGGTGATTCATATTTTCATGGAGGATTCTCTTTTAAAAATATAAGAAAACATGAAGGCATATAAGGATGGTGCTATGAAAATTGGAGAGGGGGTCGATTGAGAAAAGTCAAGAGGTTGCACCTACTTTGGTGGGCATTATTATTATTTTAAATTGAAAAAAGTGGGACCATACAACAAAAAATAGAGGAGTTGCAAGAGAATAGAGGGAAGCGGCGCTAGTGAGAGGCATGACAAATAATGGGAATAGGTTGTAGTGAGAAATGTTGAAGGCATTCGAAAATTTAAATTCTAGATTTTGATGAAAGACAACAAGAATCAGCATTGAAGGGAAAGTTGGGAAGAAGGAACATAGAAGAATAAAGGAGCGGCATCATGTTTAATGTAGAATTGAGTTTTGTGAAGATTCAGATTGAAAACTAAGAACATTGGTATGTGAGCTAATGAAGGTTGTTGAAGACCATATGTAATTGAATTGATTGAATTAATAAAAAGCTATTAGATTTTCAGCAATTTTGTATTATGCTGAGGTAGAGCATTGCCTGTATAATGTGTAATTAATATTTTGTGAGTTGAAGAAAGTTGCTTATTTGAATTTGAGTCTTAGTTTTTTTCAATCGTAATCGTTATTTTATTGAGCGTTGTAATTGGACAGAGTGTTGCATGTGAAGGTGATTTTTTGTTTCTAAAATGGTGTGTTGAGTAGAGGGGAGTACCCTCTTGCGTCAATTAATAATGCTTTAATAAAACATTACAAAAGTCTTAAGACCAAAAGTAGTGAATAGTAAGGATAAACCAAAGTGAAAAAAAAAAAAAAAGTAAGCAAAGGCCTAGCCAAAGAGTTAGCCCCAATCATTAGTGAGGAACTTGAAAATTTCCTTGTGAATCTCATCCTTGTCTCCAACATTCTTTAGTTCCTTATCTTGTAGTATGCATAGAGTAGTAGCCAACCTATACATAACTTTGGAACTAAACTTGGAGAGGATCACCATTTTCTTCTCCAGTTCTAAAACCTTCCCTTTAATTTTAGCTAGCTTCACTGATGCAAGAGCATCCCTGGTTGTAAAGCAATCCTGTATCAACCAAAAACATTTCTTTTCTTGCATTTCATTCAGTATAAATTTCAGTATTTCATTCTACATTTCATCAAATTATTATTTCTCAGCTCATGGAGTAGGATATAGCATCTACATATGGGCATCTATCACATATTCATATTTTGGATCATTTGCATTTTTCTTTTGAAAGTTATCGCTCTCATAATTTCACTATAATTACTAGTTAGAGCATTTGGGGTAGACCTAGTCCAGATTTCTTAGTGTAGACCTATTCCAAAATGTGCAGAGCCTAATGTGACACCATACAAGCATTTTAGATCCAATGGGATCTATCTTGGAGATTCATGAGTCATTTATTTTCACAAAGGATATCTTCTTATGTTTGCAGGTTGACCTTCATGTATGTGATCATTCATCGGGTTTATGAACCCTTGTGGCTAATGCAGACCTTTGTTGGAGCTTGAGAAGCATATTTATAATCATTTGTAATTCATAGGAAGTCAGTATGTTTTAAGATTCATTATTTTTCACATCAACCCTTTGGGGACTGTAATAATGCCTTTGGCTAGTTGTAATGTTGAATTCCCTTGCAGCAGGCCTGTGAGCCCTAGTTATTCACCCATGAGGCATATATTGCATGTAATATTTCCAATTCAATAAAGAATGACATTTGTAGATCATTTTCTTGTGCTATTTTTGTTGTATTGACTCTAAGTTGCATGATTTGGACTGCTCTTTCTAAACCCTCCATCCATGACTCCACCAAGTGGTATTAGAGAAATTTTACGAGTCCTAAAGGAATTCCTTGAGGTGACTAGATCACCAACTTGAGGCAGACTATATTTGTTTTCAACCAATCATAAATTGTGAGGAAGTTGAAACCCTTGTAGACAAATCATTGAATTGAGGCAATTGCATTGAATTAGAGGGGATAAATTTCGCCAAGGAGAGAACTTGCTATGGTGAATGTTGTTGGAAGAATAGATGAGATGTTGGAAATGATGCACGAGATGTGAGTTCAATTATATATAGTAGAAGAAGATAGAAGGAAAAGCCTAAACCCCTAGGCATGAGGATGAAAGCGATGATGAAGAAGATCCCGTTGTGAACCAAATTGAAGAAGCCCTAAGTGAAGAAGAAGAATAATCATATTAGATGAAGATGTTGAAAGAAATATCCAAAATTAGTAAGTGACATAGAGTTGAAATTTAAAATTATGCAAGAAATTTGAACCTTGAGGAATTAGTTGATTAGATCAATGAAATGGAGGAATACTTTGAATATGAAGAAATTGAAGATTTGAAAAGAGTGAGATTTGCAAAAAAAAAATTGAAAGTTCATGTTGCTTTATGGTGGAAATAAGTTCAATTGGATCGAAATAGAAGGAGAAAAGAGAAAATCATAAAATGGGATAGAATGGTGACAAAGCTGAAAAATCAATGCATACCAACCAATTATGAATTGAATTGCTAAAGAGATTGCGGAACCTGAGGCAAAGGGAGAGATTTTTGGAGTATACTGAAGAATTTTAAAAGATGATCATTAGAACTGGACATAGTGAAGAAAGCAAAGAAAAGGTTGCAAGATACATCAATGAACTGAGGACAAACATTCAAGAAGAACTGAACTTGGTAAAAATGACAGCAATTGAAGAAGCATATCAATTTACATTAAAGGTGGAAGAGAAGATGAATAGGAATTTTGAACAAAGGTAGAGAAGTGCAAGAAGAAGATTCTAGAAGAGTGGACCACAATCGAGAGAAAGAAGACCTTATGCAAAGAAAAACAAAGATGTAAATCCCTACCAGAGAAAAGAGAAGGATGATAATTCATACTGCAGAGGAAGAGAAGATAGAAATTTCTACCATAGTGATAGAGGAGGTTATAATTCTTACCGCAGTGATGTATTTTAGAGAGATGAAGGAAGATCTAAGAAAATATCATTCAAAGGAAACTATTTCAAGTGTGGAGGTGAAGGACATAGAGAATTTGAGTGTCATCAAGCAAGTACCAGAAAGAAACCTTACCATACTAGAAGAGCAACCTATGTGGATGAGGAACATGTTAAATCCCCTAATTCATTTGGGAAACTAGAGAAAGGTGAATCATTGGTGATGAGGAGAGCTTTGATGCATGAGGAAGTTACTGAGGAACCACCATAAAGGAAGAGTTTGTTCGGAACCAAATGTAAGTTCGAAGGAAAGGTATGTAAAGTTTTCATTGATAGTGGTAGCACTGATAATCTAGTTTAAGAAGAGATGGTAACCAAGTTGAATTTGGAGAGATTGAAACATCCAAACCCCTATAGGATAGCATGGATTCAAGACGAGCATAAAATATTGGTGAATGAGCAATGTTTGGTGAAATTTTATATTGGATCATATAGGGATGAAGTATTGTGTGATGTTATGCCTATGGATAATTGCCATTTACTATTAGGAAGACCATGGAAATATGATAAGAAAGCAATTCATGATGGAAGATGGAATACTTATACTGTGACTTCAAATGGAAAGAGAATCAAGTTGATACCTTTAGAGGAAGAGGAGAAGACTAAAGTTTGTGGAACTGCTAGACTATGTTCGGTAGATGGAAGAAATTTTCTTGATGGATTGAGGCATGGGAATATGTGTTTTGCATTAATTCCAAAGAAGGGTGGTAGTCTAGAGATAGAAAAGGGTGAAGACCCACCTCAAACAGAAGTGGCGGAATTGTTGATAGAGTATGGAGACATCATATTAGAGAATGTACCAGATGGTTTATCCCTAGTCCAAATCATCAATCATCACATAGATCTACTACAAGGAGCAAGTTTTCCAAACAAGGAAGCACATATAATGACACTAGCAGAGAATTTAGAGTTGAACTGGAAGATACAAGAGTTGTTGAAAGGATTGATCAAAGAAAGTTTAAGCCTGTGTGTGATACCTATTGTAGTTGCACCAAAGAAATATGGAGAGTGAAGAATGTGTACAAATTTAAGAGTAATCAATAGGATCATTGTCAAGTACTTATTTACATTACCAAGGATGGATGGCATGTTATGGACTGTTTGAGTGGAGAAAAGTATTTCACAAAGATTGACCTAAAGAGTGGATATCATCATATCGAAATCAAAGAAGGAGATGAATGGAAGATTGCATTTAAGACAAACGAAGGATTGTATGAGTGGTTAGCGATGTCTTTTGGATTGACCAATGCATCAAACACTTTCATGAGATTGATGAACAAGGTATTGAAGAAATTATTGGGTAAGTTTTTCATTGGTTACCTAGATGATATTTTGATTTTTAGTAAAGATAGAGAAGAAAAATTGTAGCACATCAAACGAGTATTGTAGAAGTTGAGAGAACAGAAATTGTTGACTAATGTCAAGAAATGTAGCTTTATGAAGACAAATTTAGTATACTTTGTTTTTGTTATTTCTACTACAGGATTGAAGATGGACCTTGAGAAAGTAAGAGCAATTGTTGATTGGCCTACATTGAAAAATATTGGAGAGGTTATATCATTCCATGGATTAGCTAGTTTCTATCGAAAGTTTATCAGGAGCTTTAGTAGAATATGTAACCTCATGATAGAGACAATGAGAGGAGACAAGAAGTACTTAAGTATACATCTGAAGCACAAAGAAATTTTGAATTGTTGAAACAAAAGGTTAAAGAGAAACTAGTGTTACCATTACTAGATTTTGACAAAGTATTTCAAGTTAATTGTGATGCAAGTGGAAATGCAATAGGAGTAGTGTTAAGTTAAGAAGGAAGACCTATAGCTTATTTTAGTGATAAGTTGAATGATGTACAAAGAAGATATTTAGTTTATGATCAGGAATTATATGCCATAATTCAAGCCTTGAAGAAGTGGAGACATTATTTTTTGCCTAAGGAATTTATGTTGTATACAAACAATCAAGCTTTACAATATTTGAATAGTCAAGGAAAGATAAATCAGAGACATATGAGATGGTTTGAGTTCTTGCAGAGTTATACATTTGAGTGGCAAGTCAAACAAAGTTGCAGATGCATTGAGCATAAGAAGGAATTTTTTGATAGATATGAGGATAAAAGTATTGGGTTTTGAAGAACTAAAACATGTGTATGAAGATGATGCATATTTTTTTGAAGAATGGAGAGAATGTAAGGAACTAGTAGTGATAGACCAGAGCCAATGGTTTGACTATTTCATTCAAGAAGATATGTTGTTCAAAGAAAATTAGTTGTGTATCCTAAGGAGTTCAATAAGGGAGAATTTGATCAAGGAGAAACATAGTGGAAGACTAGTAGAACATTTTGGAGTGAACAATATAGTAGCTTTGGTGAGTGAACATTATTTTTGGTCACAGATATATAAGGATGTCATGAAGTATGTTCAGAGTTGTAGAATTTGTCAAGTTGCAAAAGGGAGTAGTCAAAATACTAGATTGTATAAACCTTTGACAATACTAGAGAGACCTTGGGAAGATATAAGCATGGATTTCATATTGGGATTTTTAAGAACATAAAGAGGATATCATTGAATAATTGTAGTAGTGGATAGATTTTCTAAAATGACACATTTCATTCCTTGCAAGAAGACTAATGATGTTGTGCATGTTGATGACTTATTTTTCAAGGAATTCTGAGATTGTATAGATTACCTAAGAGCATAGTTTTAGACAAAACACCAAGTTCATTGGATATTTTTGGAGAACATTGTGGAAGAGGATGAAGATAGACCTGAAGTTCAATTCAACATATCACCCATATATTGATGGACAAACAGAAGTGGTAAACACAAGTTTGGGTAACCTCTTGAGATGTTTGGTTGGAGATAAGGCAGGTAAATTGGGATATAGTTATACTACAAGAAAAAATTGCATATAATAACTTAGTGAACTAGAGTACAAGGAAGACACCATTTGAGATCGTGATAGGAGTGCATCCTAGAGGAGTTGGAGAGTTAAGAGACATCGGTATGGAGAACAAAAGGAGTGTGGAGGAAAAAGAGTTTGCAAGATTCATGGAGACATTGCATAATCAAGTTTGAAAGAATTTGGAAGACATAAATAGTAACTATAAGAAGAAGGTAGATGAGTATCAGGGACATAAAGAGTTTTTTGTTGGAGATGAAGTGATGGTGTATAAGGAAGGATACATTTCCAACGGTAATATACAATAAGTTGAAGATGAGGAAGTTCATACCATGTAAGATTCTAAGGAAGTTTGATTCTAGAAATGCATATGAAGTAGAGTTACCGAAGACATTGGGTATATCATCTATTTTGAATATTGGAGACATCTATGAGTATCATGAAGGAAAATCAAGTGGTAGTAAAAGTGAAGTAGATTTGAAAGAGCAATTACCACATCAAGAAATAGAGGAGATTGAGTAGATTTTGGATACTAGAACCAAAAGGGGCACTCAAAACAAGCAATACAAAGAATATCTTGTGAAGTGGAAAGGAAAACCAGTGGAGGATACATCATGGATTTCTCAAGTTGAGATGGACCATTTTGGTTTTTCTCTTAGCCTTGGAAAGTGAGGGACTCACTTTTCTTCCAAACTCGGGTGTCTGATGCAAGAGCATCCCTAGTTGTAAAGCAATCCTATATCAACCAAAAATATTTCTTTTCTTGTATTTCATTCAGTAGCAGTTTCAATATTTCATTCCATATTTTATTGCATTATCATTTCTTAGCTTGTGGAGAAGGATATAGAATCTATACATGGACATCTATCACATATCTATATTTTAGATCATTTGCATTTCTTTTTTGAAAGTTATCGCTCTCACAATTTCACTATAATTACCAGTTAGAGCATTTAAGGACAACATGGTCTAGATTTCTTAGTGCAGACCTATTTGAGAACATGCGGAGCCTAATGGGACATCATACAAGCATTTTGGATCCAATGGGATCTATCTTAGAGATTCCCAAGTCATTTATTTTCACAAAATATTATCTTCTTATGTTTTAAGGCCGACCTTCATATGTGTTCATTCATCGGCTTTATGAACCCTTGTGGCCAATGTAGACCTTTTTTGGAGCTTGAAAAGAATATTTATAATCATTTGTAACTCATAGAAAGTTAGTTCTTTTAATAATTAAGTTTTAAGATTCATTATTTTTTGTATCGACCATTCAAGGAGTGTAATAAGGCCTTTGGCTAGTTGTAATGTTGAATACCCTTGTGGTAGGCTTGTGAGCCCTAGTTATTCACCCATGAGGCATATATTTCATGTAAGATTTCCAATTCAACAAAGAGCCATATTTTTAGATTATTTTCTTATGTTATTTGTGTTATGTTGACTCTAAGTTGCATGGTTTGGACTGTTATTTATGAACCCTCCATCTGTGACTACACCATTCGCAGCCATGGAAACACAATGGGGATGTGTATCACCCAATAGGTCTGAAGGGGTGGTGTCTACACTAACCGTGTGCATGGAATGGCTGCCACTAGTATTCTCAGAGCCTTTCAAATAAAAAATTCCATCCTCCTCATCACTAGTAAAACTCTCCCAATACTCTAGAGCATCCTCCATCACCTCTTTGTCAATAGGATTAGGTTAGCTGGCAAGTCTGTTAGATATTTTGAGCTATGATTTGCTGGCCTCCTTCACATCCTCATCCTTGGGTTCCTCCTCAATGGTAGTATCAATTTTGACCTCCTCAATAAAGATAGGAGTAGAGGAATTTTTTTGCATATAAATTTATTTATATTAAATATATCTTTGGAATATTTCAAACACACTCTAAAATATTAAGTAATACGAGTGATAAGTGTGTATATATAAGAGAAAAATGATAATTATTGAAGGGGCATAGGTGTATGGATGAGTGATGGTACTACCAAAGAGATAAGAAAATAATGGGAAGTATAATTATATCTTATATTCGACTAACATTTTTATAACATATAGCATAAGGAGGGAATGTAGCCTCAAGAGTGGCTATCATAAATTTATTTATTTATAATTTATAATTTAATGAATATGTTAGATGGTGATAAAGTAGCACTACAAATTCAACTTTTCATATACTAGATTTTCTAAAATAATTTTTGTTTTGTGTCTTTTCTTCTATTTTTACTATTGCATTACTTCATTATGAATAATTAACATTTTATTATTATAAATTAGGTCACAATCTTAAGTTATTTCAATAACTAGTAAGTATATTTTAATATCAACATTTAGTTTCCAACAAGTCAATTTATAGAAGGAAACATACACTATAAGGAAGGAATAGCTCAAAAAAAAAAATCCACATACTTCAAAAGGGTTATCAAGAAAATTCTCAAAGATTGAAATTTGATATTAATTTAACATGCTATAAAATAATAGTTAACTTAAAATAGATGGATTAAACCATCATGTAACTAGTTAGAACCCTAATTTATTCTTGTTTAGAGGATGAAATATATGCCACTAAAAATAGGGTGGATTTAGTTGAAATTATGTAAATCCCTTCCATCATCACAATACAATAGAGAGTATTGTCCTTAATTTGGAATGATAAACTTGATTACACTTATATTAATTACAATGGGAATTGGAGATATATTCCAAGATTACCTCAGAAAAATTAAGCTAAACCGATGGTTATAAAAAATTAAGCCACAAAATTATATAAGTATAATGTGAAAAATTCTCAACATGGAATTAATTTTTTAATGTAATACTTTATTGATTTAAGCATACTTTCATATCATAATTGAATTAAATGAATAGCATGGGGCTCAAAGATATTAATGTATAGCATACCAATGTTTTATATGTCAAACCAAAGAGATAATTTTAATTATCTCAATCCAAGAACCAAACAAGGAACTATAACTATAAGGATATATAATTTCCTCTCATATATTGGTTTATTATTTTATTTTATTTTATTTTGTCAAATAATTTATTACATTATATTAAACTAAGATAGGATTAAATTTCTTAGATAGGTATCTACTTGGGTAGGTTCTACTTGCATGAAATGGCTTATAATTTCCTAGCTTTGTGGAGATGTTGTGCACACATGTGAGTACATTTCATTTATCCCACATTGGTTGTATATTCAAAAATCTTTCTAGTATATCCTATGTATACCCACTTGTCACACTAATATGAGCTAATCCAATATATAATATTTTATCATTTACATCCTTTGATAGAATAGAACTCATTTTCAATCTCTTTGTACTTTCATTGAAGCTCCTTCATCTTGAATGGCTATCTCCATAGAAAAATCTTACAAGATATTTGAGCTTGTCTAATTAATTATTATTAGCATTTTTAGAGATCTAGGTTGTAGGTCTTATATTTTCTTAAAAATTTGAGTATCATTTATATTGAATACTATCAATTGTTGTTATTGAAGATGATCCATCCAATGTAATTACTCATTCCATTTACAATCTAGGTAAATATATTAATAAAAGTGATTTATATTTTTTAAGTGATACATTTTAATTGTATGAAGAGACATTCAAACTCTCCTATCACTATGATTTTTATTAAGTTTTGTGTAAATACTAATTGCTATGAGTAGTAAATTAAAATTTTATTATTTTGGTCACATATTAAAAATATTCAAACTTATTTAATATTTTTAATTAATAAAGATGAATATTTTGAAGTTGTATGGCTTTAATAAATTCATTATTTCAATATAAAATTAATATACATAATTTTTTTTTGATGAATAGACACTAATCTATATTAATTATAAAAATTAAAATACATATCCACAAAAAAGGATGGGTGGTAAGAAGGCACACCTTGAGAGTTATATGGGAAGCGCCCAAAAAACCAAAAACCAATAGTCACATGGGCCTAGCCCAGAAGTCCAAGATTACAAACATAAAAAAGGCCATTAAGTGGCCAAAGTAGTACCAGGAGAGCTAGGAGGGTCTCTATCATCCAAATTCTTCCCCCATACATCAGCGGGATCTGGAGTGACATCAGAAGGAGAACCGCAACCGTCATCAACATCTTTTTCTTTATCTTTGTCCTCATGTTAGGGTGAGATTGCAAGCACCATATGCAGAAAACACATACCATAGTCTAGCCAACCAGAGCCGCTAGCAAGAGTAGTATTAGAGGGCCACTTGGAACTACCACCGCTACTCCCCGCTGCTCCTCTAGAGGGCCACCACTAGCCAGCCCATAGAGGAGGAGAACGAGACCATCGAGGAGGGTAGGAACCATGCCAAAGATGAGGCTAAGAGCGGGGGCGAGTAGAGCCACTCCACTTTCAGCCCTAAGAGGGCGACCAATCGCGAGAGGAAGTGGGTGAAGCAAGCACCCGAGCCATAGTACACAGGGCATTTCCTCAATGATCCAAAAGCACCTGAAGGTGAGCCACCTCAAGTGCAACCTTGTTAGCTTGAACTTGAATATGCAAGAGCACATTAGAGAAAATAGTAGCTTTAGAATATAAAGAAACATTTTTATTCATTTGGGTGTTAGCAAATATGCAAGCATTTCTATCTTTCCAGATATTGAAGAGGATTTCCACCTTGAAAGTGTGCCAAAGCTAGGTATATTTAGTAGGAAGTCTAGGAAAATCTCCTAGTAGAACCATATGCCAAAAGTAGGGCTCTGATCTGAAAGGTTAAAATAAATCATGAATCCAATTCCAAAATTGTTGAGCTCTGGTACAAAACTAGAAGAGATGCTTAAAAGAATCAGCTTGCACAAAGACTCGGCTTGCCCACAGAAAGGGCATCGAGGGTCTTGGACTCCCAAGTGAACAAGCTGAGACCCCACAAGCAAGCCTTGGAAAATAATACAACAAGCAAAGTGGGCAAGTTTCAGCTCAACACTTGCAAACCAAATGGCCGAGAATTGTTTTCGCCAGACATGAGCGGAAGATTGAAGAAGCCACCTTTGGTTCATATTTTCAATCATCAAAAAATGTGGTGACAGCCACATATAACCAAGCCTAGGCTTGTAATTGCTGAAACGGGTGTCTAGGTACCACTTCCACTCCTTCCACCAAGGCTTGGACCCATGAATTCCCACTTTATGAAGTGTATCTATAGGAATCAAATTCACCAGACCATCATAAGTTTCATGATCCTAGTTTTGAATATTGTAGAGAGCACAGAAATCTTCCCATGACATAATGCACATTGTGGGTCTGTGAAACACATGTTGCAAAGTTTGAACCCCTTTCTTGTGGAATCTTAGCACCTTAAGCCAAGGTGACTTGGCCAATGACTGACCATTACTAGAATAGAGAGGCAACCACCAAACATTCTGTTGATTGAGCGAAAGTCGATCACGAAAACCAGAACTAGACCAACAGAGCCAAGGCTTAACCACTTCTCAGGCTCTCTGAATGCTCTTGGCTACAAAATTTCCCACAATTTGGACTGGTTCCTTCATAACCAGAAGCATTGAAATCCAATCCCCTTCTAGGAAATTCTATGAACAGGAAATCCAGATTGGATGCAATGCCTGAGGAGAATTTTCTAGGCTTCATCTCTAGTAAGGGCTCTAATTATCCATTTCACACACAGGGCAGTCACTTGTTGTTGGGTGGATAGAAAACCAAGTCGTCTAGAGTCTCTAGGAAGGCAATAGAACTCCTAGGCAACATGGTGAAACCCTCTATGTAAATCCGTAGAGGCCCAAAGAAAGTCCCAAAGCAATTTTTTAAGCTTGGCATAGGCAGTTTTCAAAGGAGCCCAATAAGAGAAGTAATACACATGTGTAGCCACCAAAATCTTAGAGAACACTTGGAATTTTCCAGCCAAAGAAAGAGGCTTGGTAATCCAATAAGCCAACTTTTTCCCAATCCTGGAGAGAACAACTTGCCACAACTCAATTGGAGAATCCTGGAAGGCAAAGGGAATGCCCAGAAACTGAAATATTTCCCCTAGCCCAATCCATTTCCAACCATACTATTGAAGCTAGTGAGTGGGCAGAATAAACTATCTGTAGCAAAAAAAATTGTGCCATTGGATGGTGGAGCTAGATGCAAGACAAAAATTGTTAAGACATTCAAGAGTCGCCTTAATATTGTTCTCTTCCTCTAGAAGGGTGTGGAAAGAGTCATCAGCAAAATGACCATTAACAAGTTGAGCCTGGGAGTTAGGAAGGGAAATTCCTTTCACACGTTGTTGAGAAATCGTATTGGCCAATAGCAAGCCAAAGCTTTCGGTAGCAAGGACATAAAGAGAAGGAGCAAGCGGGCATCCTTGCCGAATGGAGCGGAATAAACCAAAGGAAAGAGATTGGCAGCCATTAATGGTGATACATGGAGAGGCATCTAACAAATGAATTTGGATGACTTGAATGAAGTTAGGCCCAAACCCCAAAGCTTTCAACATGGCCAAAATGAAAGGCTACTCAATGCAGTCATAGGATTTAGCAAAGTCAATTTTGAGAAAATAGCTTTCTAGCCCGAACGCCTAGCCCATTCCATACCTTCCCACACAAAAATAATGTTCTCTAGAATAAATTTGGACTTGATAAAACCAGTTTACTTTGGGCGCACAATCTGAGGCAAAAGATGGCGGATCTTCAGAGCCAAAGCCTTAGTATGATTTTGTAAGAGACATTGAGGAGGGTGATAGGCCGCTAGTTGTAGATATCCTCGGGATCTCCAGGATTAGGTATGAATTTAATATTTCCTTTATTAATTATATTACCCATACATAATTTAATTTAAAATATTAATATAAACAAAAAATAAATAAATATTTTAACTCTTTTTATCCTTATAATAGATTATGAAAATTTAATGTACACTATTTATTATTTATATTTTGTGAATGTATTATTAGTTTTCATAACTATTTCTATTTGAAAAAAGTTATTCCTACAGTTTTTGAAGTTTTTAACAATAAACTATAATGAGAAGAGAATTTTGTATCTAAGTATTTATTTTAATATGAGATCTATGAAGGGTTTCACTACTTCTTTAAACAAAAACCATGACTTTCAACAATTTTTATTCATCATGAGGATAAATAATATGTAGCTATCTTCTTCAAAGAGATTACCAACATAGAATCTACATTCTTATGAGTGGTCAACTCTTTGTCTCAATATTCACCTTCAAGTTCATTTCTTCAACCTCAATTTTAAAGTTACAAATGTACTCATTATGATTATGTTTTTCTTTCTTTTGCTTATAAAATTTAATTTCAAATATATTCCTTTTACAATACTATTAACCTAATTAAATTTTGATTATATATTCTCAGCAATGCATAACAACCTACGAATTCAAAATTGTGTGAAGAAAATCTATGTATATTATACTCTTTTGTTGTTATACAAAAGGATGATTAAGAAAATTTAGCTTCATATGTGACACAATGTACATACAAATATTCAACCTATATTGATCATGGGAAATAAGAAAATTACTTACCTGCTACACATACTCCAAACATATGGTAACTTTGTTGTATTTGCATGAAGCACTTTTTGAACATTGGGAGAATTGAAATAAAATGATCTTTCATAACTCACACAAACATCAACTCCAAGGCTCATGTGGGTCACCTATTATCCAATGAACCCCAAACAAAATTTTAATAAGAAAATTTGTTATTGATTTTTAAATTGTAACTAAGAAACTCAAATGTCTCAAGCTTGTATGCATATCTTTTTCTCATTAAAAATTGAGACAATACAAATAGATTACTTAGTCAATTTACTATTAACTATGAAAAAGTATAACATAACAAAAAACATCACCTTTTTTTGTAAACGAAGTTCTTGTTCAATAAGCTCTGTGGGACAAATATCAACTATTACGTCATAGGGATCAACGTAGTCACCAATTTCATTTTCAATCTTGTCTAATATGTCATCACACTCTTTGGAGACATTCATATCATCAACACCTCCAATGGTCTTATCAAATTTGCATTTTTTCTTGAAAGCAATATAAGATTCATCAGACACCAATCCATGTGACCAAAAGTACTGATAAGTTGCTTTTCTATCAACATTATATACAAGTAGTGGATTACCAATCTACACAAAAAATAAGAAACAACAATCAAAATCAAAATAAAATTATAATTTTTTAAAAAATAATTAGATCATATTAAACCAATGTGCACTTTATTTATAAAATAAAATGAACATAAGTAATAATGATTGAATATTACAATAGAAAAAATATATAAGCCTAAAACATGTTAATATATATCTTTCCATTCCCTATTAAATGCTCTATACTCCCAACTACTAATAATACCATAAATGAAAATTCAACTCAATTACTTCAAAAAAATGTAATAATAGAAAAATATTTAAAAATACTCACAAATACTCCCTTAAGGTTGAATTTATAGCCTTTGTTTCCTTCATTATATTTTATCATCTTAGCTGCTAACTGTGGTATATAATGACCTATATTACATGACCAAAATAATCATGAAGAATAATAAAAAAATTCCTAATGAGATTTTGACAAGATGTTGAGTGGATGTCTAACCTGCATAGCTTTCTCCAGATAAATATAGATCTCTTAATGCATACTCAGGAAACCTTTTAATCCAATTTGAAAGAAACATGAGCATGTCAACAGCTGTATCAGAAAAAAGTAAAGCTATAAGTTTAGTTTAAAGCATATGACACAAAATGTAGTGCATATTTATTCAATAATCACCTGTGGATTCATCATCACGGTTATAATCTGAAGTAGTGTTTGAGTAAGACCATCCTACTCCAACAGGAGATTCTACAAAAAGGAGGTTTGATACTGCATGTTTGAAGAGAAAGAATGTCAAAATAAGAAAGATCTAGAGGAATCATATAGTCCTTGTTCCATGCATTCATAATTATCCTATAGTTTATATTTCATGATATGATACCTTTGTTCCAGGATTGTGAATTTCTCCTGAGTCCCCAACCATCTCCAAGTGGATAAAATGGGCCTAGCTCAGTAAATGCCCCTCCTCCAAGTGAAGAACAACCTGGCCCTGTACAAGTGATGAATACACATTTTAACATTCATTGAGAAAGTAGAATAAATCATGTCAATCCATCCATTAATTTGGACCATCAACTGTAGATCTTAAGAAATTGAAGACTTAATTTCTCATATATCAAATTTTTTAAAAGATGTATTTCAAAGAAGATAAATTAAACTGAGCAAGTTCCATTTGCAGTAAAAGGCAAATACATTTTTTATTTTATTGGTTCTTGCTAAACTAGGAATTTGTTAAAAACAAAAATCATTTATTTTATTTTTTAATGTTAATAAAATAAAATATATTTTTAAAAAAATTAATTAAATCTTATTTTTTATTTTTTAATTAAAATGTATATTTTTTATGTTTCTCACTTTTTAATTAGAATCCATTTAGCTTATATAAGATTGAAATAAGGAGAAGAAAGTTTTTGGTTTTTTCATTACTTAATTTTTGGCTTACATATATATGCTATCCATCACCTTTTATACTATTATTTTCTTTGAATTGTTGTTTTTTAAATGGTTTCGAAGCTCAAAAATTTAGTAATTGGTGTCAGTGCTCTTGATTTGCAAGCACAAGAAAATGTTCCTCTATAAAAGTATTCTAAACTATTTTCATAGTGTACATGTCTTCTAAAACTTAAGTCGATATAGTTTTACTTATTCCAAATTTTGATAGCACTTGTAAATGGATAGATTTTTTACATCATTTGATTACATTTTAGGAGAATTCCCTTTGAAAACATGTTCCATGAATGGGTTAACAATACTTGTGTCTCTCATGGGCTCTACTTTGATGTTTTTCAAAGCCTCACTAAGGAGTTTTTCCTTTGCCTAGTCATGCTAAAGCTATTCTCAAGCATGTTCCTTTGTATTCAAGTAGCTCTTTGCTATTTTTTACACTATAGACTAGGGACTTTGTCATCTTTGAGGAAAGAGCCCTTTAGGTCCTTATCTATGTCAAGTTCCTTGGCTTACCTTTACCCTATTGGCCTTTTTGAACTATATTGTGACCTCTTTATGCAATATTATTTATGTTGAACCTAAAAAAACATTATATCACCCACAAAAATATGCATGTATTAAGGTGGATCTTTCCAAATATTTGAAGGAGTCAATTAATTATCAAATTGCCCAAATATCACATAATCATTGGATCAACTATCTCAACTTTCTTAATTCCTACTACAAGTTTCAATCCCTTAAACATAAAGTCAAATATTTTCTCCTTGATATTTTCAAAGGAAATCCCAAGCCTAAGCCTTCAAGAAAGACACTCCTCCAAAAAAAGTGGAGGGTTAAACAAGGGTTGGGAATCGTAACAATAACTATAATAATGGGTGAAAACCCCTAACTCTCGATAGTAGGGCACCTCCAACATATTCTTGTTATTATTGTTTCAAAACCTAAGGATAAGGGGATGGAGAGCAGTATCTCTTCTCCCCCATGGAGTCTTCTAAGGAGGTGAGTACGCCTAAGTTTATCAAAACTCCACTCCCAACTAGTGTTTGTTTTCTTAGATAAAATGTCTAGTTTATTCTCCTTCACCTTCTCCTAAGACCATTTTGAAGCATTCATAGAGCCTAGCTAGATGCTTAAAGGATGGATAATATGTTCTAGATAAGTATATAAATTTCACACCAATCATTCAACTAGGAATTGTCAACCCATCATCAATGGAGAAATCTTACAATTTTTTTATTCAAATTTGGATGATCTTGATCAAAAATGATATTCTTTAAGAATGAATTTCTCATGAAGTTTTCAAGGTTTGATAGACCTTACAAGAAAATCTATTATGTAGGATGTTTGACAAAGATTTGTAAACCAAATATTATTTTTGCAAGAGGTTAACATTTCAAAAAAAAAGATTTTTTCATATCATATGGATAACTATTCATTTATTGTGTATCAACCATGATGTTGGATGTGTTGGAGTTGTTAAATTTCTCTCCCTTAAATAAAAACCTCACCTAGTAGGCCAAGGATGTGACCCCATCAATAGACCATTATGGACTCTCTTCAATATTGATAATCTATTTTTAGACACCTAAAAATGGCTAATGCATTTTTATCTTATCATTTCATCATTATCCTCATCATTTCTTCTATCTATATTAATTAAATAATTTTTAATTATTTAATTAAGCTAACATTTTTCTCTTTTCATCCATAATAATTAAATAATTTTATTTATTTAATTATCTTAATATTTTATCATATCTATATTAATCAAATAATTATTTAATTAATTCATCTCTTATAATTTTCCCTCCAACATTAATTAAAATTCAATTCAATTCATCATTGGTCCTCTATAATTAAATAATTTTCAAAAATTATTTAATTAGCTAAGGTTTCTCTTTTTAAAAAATAAAAAATAATCTATTTAAAATAATCTTTTCCTCTATAATTTAAAAAAATGTTTAATTAGCTAACACTCCTCTTGTAAATAAATTAAAAATAATTTATTTAAATTAAATATTTTCTTCTAAAATAAATAAATTAATATTTATTTATTTCTCTGACTATCATTTTGAATTAAATAAATTTATTTATTTAATTCTTCCAATATTTTTCTTTTTCATCAAATTCAAATTTTAGGTCTTACCCTATCTTGAATTTTCCTATTCATTGATCTTGCAAATCAATCTCCACCATCGATCAAATGTCAAGTGAAGCATATAAATAAGAAGCTTTCATCTCATTCATATGCCTTAGCACTTTTACTATCAAAAATTTCTCTAGCACTCTTATCACTATCAAGTATTCAAACATTATCAAGCATTTATCATTGCTATTTATCAAGCATATGCATCATTTATCATTATCATTATTTTTCTTTCATAGTTTGTTACTTTGACTAGCCACCAACAATGGAGCAAATCAAGATCTTAGCTATGTTGACTTTGATTATTATCTAAATTCTATATTATGAGCCAAGATCTCGAACTTCATTGTGTGATTGTGAGAGTGTAAGTTTTGCACTATTGATATTTGTGATTCACATTTTTATCATTCACATAATCTTTTGGGGTAATTAGTTTTTATATTCACTATGATGTTGTTGAATGTTATAATATTTGGCATTGGATTTCCAATTTATTATCCCCCCATCCCCCCCCTCCTGACTACTTGGGTCATGTAAGAGGACTTTAATATAATTGAGGATAATTTAATTGACCCTTTTTAACCCCAACATTATCTACCATCATAGCCAATTTTTTTGGCATACATGGAGTAATCTTCAAATTCCAATTGGAAATGTGTTCTAGAAGTCTAAATAGAACCATGATGTCAACCCAATATTTTTCTAGTTTACCAACTATTTTTACTTTTGAGTTAACCTCTATTAGATGTTGTCCTTTTCTATAATTTCCTAATAAAAATTACATTAAATGAAAATTTTCTAAGACCAAAGTGAAAAATATAAAACACCTCTTTGCTAAGTTATTAACCTACCCTTTCTCATATCCTTCATGTCTATAATTTAAAAATATGTATCCATCATTAGATGGATTGAGCATGGAATGATGTGCTTAATTATACCTCCCAAATTTCTTCACATTTATGGGTTCCAACTAGCATGGTTACACTACCAGTATTATGAATCCACCACCACATAACTCTATTGCATTGCCACCAAGCTAGAAGATTAGGCTTTTCTTCTTTCTACAACTAAGGTTTACCATACTCTATCAACAAAAGTGGATTGAAGATAACCAATCTACCAGAGTAGCCCAAATTAAATCCCATCTTAGCTAGCTCAAAGTTCAAGATAGAGTGTCTAAGAATTAAATATTAATCTCTTCGAGTTCATAATTCTTCTTAAGTAATCAAGCACATCAAATAAAGATATCTTGAAAGATATATAGGATCTTCATATAACTAATATATCATGTGTTGATCACTATAAATAGACATTCAAATCTTAGGAGCTATCTATAGAGAGATCAAATTCACTTTAGCAATGCATCTAGGTGGCTTGTATCAAATTACCCCTCCCATAGAGCTTTGTGTGAGAAACTTCTAACTCAATAAGGTATTCATGAGGTTGTGCTCTCCATGGTCAATAATAAAGGCATAATATGTGATGGATTTTCTTATGATTTTAACAAATTCCTTTGAGATGTTGTTATTAAGGATCTTTATAGAGTTTATGAGAGTGTATCTAGAAGTATAATTCAAAGTAATTAGAAAATATTATCAATAAGGAAATTTTCAAGTTCATACATAAGGTTGGAAATTAAAATGATATTTGTAATTATTGGTTTATGACCTGAATCAATGTCTTATAAAATCATTTTTAATTCTCTCGCTCTCAAGGTATAATATTTTCTCCATTTGATTATTTGTCTACAGAAAATTGGGTTTATTAAATCCAAGTACATTGTTGATAATATCATTTCTATGTGGGAAGGAATAGAAAAGGCCAAACATTATCAACAATAATCCATCTTTGTTAAAAACTAATTTTTCAAAGCCTATGATTGCATAAAACTAGCATATTTACATTATTGTAGACTCTAGGTTTTGTTCATAAATTCTTGGGATCTATTAAAATTATTTTTGTTAATGCTTCTACTTGTATCACTATTAATAGTCATCAATCCTCTTCTTTGGAATTTTATATTCTATATGGCAAGGATGTCCTCTTACTTTTATGTTATATGTGTTGATTGTTGAAGGCTCTGTTCATATTCTAGCTTATGTGTCACAAAACTCGCTTAAAGGTATCATTCTTCCCAATTCCACTCAATAGTTGGTCAATGGTCATTTTTTGATGATTATTTTATCTCTTCTTGAGGATGAAATTATTGTCAATCCAATTATTCAATTCCTAGATACTTTTTGTTTAGCTTCCATTTCAAGAATTCAATGGAAAAAAATGTAATGATATACATAATCCTTTTTACCTAAACCTGACTAAGTTAATTATTTTGGTTGGAAATAGATTGATAATGAAGAGTTTTATAGATTTGTAATAATTACTTTTTCTTCCCAAGCTTCTTCATCTTCTTTGTGGAAATAATATGGAATATCATTGCTTCAATCCTTGAGGAAATTTTGACTTTGTAATAATTATACTTTTGATTCATTTTTTGAAACTAATGATGTTGAAAATTTTCGCTTTTTTTATTTTGTATTTTCTATGTTGAACCTTACTAGAGTCTAACTATTATCAAATGATGGTGCAACCATCAAAACAATATATTTTCTCCATGTGTCCTAGACTAGTTAAATGATATTTAATCAATACATATTTTCTCACTAGATAATGTGTCAACCATCTTAAGGAATCCCTCCTTTAGCTCATCCAATGTAGCAACACCGTTGTTGTCACCTTTCTCTAATTGACAACCAAAATTAGAAAACTCCTTGACAAGATAATTTTGGATACAATTTCACTCTTTCATCAACTTATTCTACTCATGAAGGTTTGTCTTTAAAAATGAAAGCTTCCACTCAACACTCTTTTTCCACATTATAATCCTAGAATCATCCTTGAATGGACTGGTTTTCTCCGTAGTAGCCTTCTCTAAGCTCATCTCCAAAATTTCACTAAGGTCTCTATCGACTTGTAACCAAAGAGATTCTTCCTTCTTACAATTCACTATCTTTTTTTATGGAACTCCTCAATAATATTAAATCATCATAAACTTTCATCAATCTCTCAATCAGAGGAGGACCTTTATCTTTGATATCACTAATCCAATCCTGATAAATCCTCCCAATATAATAACTATATTTCTACACTTTACTCATCATAGCTTTCCCGGTTGTAGAATTTGGATCAAACAAGGTGCTAGCTTGATTGAGAGGTTGAGGGGAGGGATCTATTAATGACTTAAGATAATCTAAAAATAGTTCCACCATTCTCTTTTATTCATCCTTATCTTGATTATCCTTCTCTATTCTCTCCACCAACCTAGAGGCAATCACTTGAAAATTATGTACATCTCCATAATTGCTAGGTGAACCCAAATCTACTTTTCTTATGTTGTAGTCAGCTATGGCAGCCTAGCTAGGGTATTTTTGTGTAAATGGATGGGAAATTTCTATAAACAAGTAACTTTAATTGCTATCCTCCATAAACCTTGAAGTTGTTTTGAGTTTCTTGGCTTTAGGGGACCTTTGCAAAAGTTGTCCCACCATGTCATCATCTGACAGACTAACAAGTACTATCCTTCTCTTTCTAGATAGAGTGTTTTCCAACCATAAAGGAGAAGATGAGGTACCAAGGACCTCAGAAGGTTTTGGTGTGGAGAATTGAAGGGATCTTTTTAGGGGAGGAGTCCTTGTCACATTTTACAAATAAAAAGGGAAAAAAGTGAGTGACTTACCCATTTGTGTATCCTTCTTGGCCATAATTTGAGATGGATTCAACTATTTCTTAGGAGAACTAACCTTAATTCTCTCAATTTCTTGTTCTTGTTCATTTCCCTTTCCCCTTTCTACTTCTTTTTCCTTCTTGGTTTGATATCTTGCATCAATGTCCTTTGGAGATCCTTCACCACATGTCCTTTTAGGAATTCCTCTCTTTTTAGGAGGTTCTTCCCCATCTCCACTATGTAATGTCCCTTTCTAGGTTTACCATAATTCTTGCCCTGATTTTCTAAAGATATCCTTTATGATGGTTTAGTGTTCAAATTATGTTCTTTTTCTCCTTTTCCTGATCAAACATAAGATAAAAACATTCATAAATTTATTCATTTTTATATCAAATAATCACAATTACTTATAAGGCTCAATAATTGTTGCAAGCATCTTTATTGTATAATCATATTATATATATATATATATATATATTTCATATAAATATATATGTAATTACATACAATAATGTCAATGGAGCAAACGTATCAGCAATGCTATAAGATAACTAGTAGCATGCATGATTTATTATTCCCAATGCCATCAATAAAAATTATTTAAATCCATAATGTATTTATCAACACCATTATTCAAATGTACAAACACTTATCTAACTTATTATTTAAATTCATAAAAACACTTATCTCTGATATCCCTATTTCTCCAAGCTACCATTTTGTAGAACCTCTTTATTTCCAGCCAACCATGCCTTTAATTATTCTTTATTCATATTCTAACACTATTCTTGTGGCAACAACAATTCATATCTCATATCTTATTTACTTACTTGCTGATCCTTTCTAAATCAGACTTCATACCCCTTTCGTTCTACTTTTCCCATCCTATTCTCCATTTCCTTCTAGCAACCTTTCGATTCAACTTCCCTTGACCTTTATATCCTTCTTATACCGTTTCATGAAGGGAGGCATCTTTTAGAATAATCAACCTTTTATAAGATCGTACCCCTTTGTTAAGAGCCTTACCTTAATAGAGTTTGATGGCTGCATTTGTTAATTGTCCCTATTAGGAGTTGACTTTGGTGTTATTTACCTTTCTTTTATTTAGTATTATTTATATGTTATATTTTATATTTTACTTATCTCTCTTTTATTTAATATGTTAGATATTATTTCTTTTATGGTTTATGAAATCATATAAGTTATTATATTTATGATGCTTTTAGACTACACTTTGTAATTTTTGTGTTATTTTATATTTATCATTTTATGTTTATTATTTTATATTTATGTCTCTCTTTAAAATAATTATAATTTTATATATTAACTTTATACATATATTAAATTTTCTTATTTTATATGTTTATTCACAAATTAGTATTATATATATATTTATAGTATCATATTATTATAATAATGTTAAATTGTTAACATATATTTATATATGTATTTTTTCATATTTGTATTAGTATTTATTTGTTTATCAATTTAAATGTGTTTCAAATCTCAGGACATGACAGTCCACCCCACCCAAGATTGCTTGTCCTCAAGCAATCACAATTATAAACATCTTTTCACATTAGGAGTTACGTCCTTTCACACCTCCTCACTATTCTTGAGGACCTATATTAAGTTAACTAAGGTTGTATTCTTAATTGGATTCTCCTATTGTATCACAAAATTTAGGGAGTAACAAATAGTCACACCCCTTTATTATTGCATTTGGATAGTAATTCAGTTTTAGATAAGTTAATTTGTTAGTCCCTCCCAACCCCCAAACAGTTCATAACTTTTAAGAAAAAAGTAAACACAATGATGAACGCCATATATGAATAAAAAATTAAAGCACACAACCAAGTAGCTCAACCAGGCAAACAAGTAGCTCAACCAGGCAATCAAGTAGCTCAACCAGGCAAACAAGTAGCTCAACAAGGCAATCAAGTAGCTCAAGCAAGCAACCAGCTCAAGCACACAACCAAGTAGCTCAAGCAAGTAAACAAGTAGCTCAAGCAAGCAGCAACAAGTAGCTCAAGCAAGTAGGCAACTAGCTCGAGTAGACAAGCAGGTAGCTCAAGTATGTAAGAAACTAGCTCAAGTAGACAAGCAGGTAGCTCAAGCATGCAAGCAACTAGCTCAAGCAAGTAGGCAACCAACTCAAGCAAGTAAGCAAGTAGCTCAAGCACGCAACCAAGTAGCTCAAGCAAGTAGGCAACTAGCTCAAGTAGACAAGCAAGTAGCTCAAGTATGTAAGAAACTAGCTCAAGTAGACAAGTAGGTAGCTCAAGCACACAAGCAACTAGCTCAAGCAAGTAGGCAACCAACTCAAGCAATTAAGCAAGTAGCTCAAGCACACAACCAAGTAGCTCAAGCACGCAACCAAGTAGCTCAAGAACTCAAGCAAGTAGTTGAAGCAAGTAGGCAAGTAGCTCTAGCACACAAGCAAGTATCTCAAGCACGCAAGCAACCAACTCAAGCAAGTAGACAACTAACTCAAGCAACTTCACAAACAACATTTTTAACATTTATGTAGTTTTTAAGCATAAAGTAGTCATAAACATAAAGACAAGTTCCAAATACATATTGATTAGCTCTAATATTCATCACATACATAATGGCTAATGAGCACATCACAATGGCTGACACACACATGTCCCTAATGCATCTCCTATCCGTGGAGGGTTCAACCATAAGAGATTATAGGAAATCATGACATGATGGGGAGCCTAGGATCCATCATGCAAAATCTTTCCCTTCCTCTTATGATTTAGCCTTTTGGGTTTTCTTAGTTCCCTCCCTTATAGAAAAAGTTCTCCATTATCGGTCGCAATAATTGCCATCAGTCACAATGACCGCCATCAATCGCAATGACCGCCATCGGACGCAATGTCCGCCATCAATCGCAATGACTACCATTATCGAACGCAATGTCCGCCATCAGTCGCAATGACTGCCATTATCGGATGCAATGTCTGCCATCAGTCGCAATGACTGCCATTATCGGACGCAATGTCCACCATCAGTTGCAATGACTACCATTATCAGACGCAATGTCTGACATCAATCATAATGACCGCCATTATAGGACACTTGGTGCCTCAACTCCTCTAGACCCAAAGGCAGTACCCTCGAATACCCTAGAGGCAAGTACCCCCTTGGCCCAAGTGGGCTCATCTTGTCCCCTCCTAGGTGGCATATCTAGAAGAGGTCTTCATTGTCTTGTTGGCTCAACTCCTCTAGACCCAAAGGCAGTACCCTCAGATACCTTAGAGGCAAGTACCCCCTTGGCCCAAGTGGCTCTTGTCCCCTCTTGGGTGGCGTATCTAGAAGAGGTCTTCATTTCTATCTCCCATTGCAATACTCTTGTAAGGTCCTTTTGACTGCATCGGTGCCTTGGTTCTCATATAATTCTTTTTCCCACTTGTCATAGGTTGTTGCTTCTTCAGATGTTTGCAAATTTTTTGAAATTCAGATTATTGTGTACGACTGTGAGGAGTATCTGAAGTCTTGTATTGTCTTGTTTGACCTTTCTTCCACAAGATGGCAGGATTATGCTCTGATACCACTGTAATGTCCCTTTCTAGGTTTACCATAATTCTTGCCCTGATTTTCTAAAGATATCCTTTATGATGGTTTAGTGTTCAAACTATGTTCTTTTTCTCCTTTTCCTGATCAAACATAAGATAAAAACATTCATAAATTTATTCATTTTTATATCAAATAATCACAATTACTTATAAGGCTCAATAATTGTTGCAAGCATCTTTATTGTATAATCGTATTATATATATATATATATATATTTCATATAAATATATATGTAATTACATACAATAATGTCAATGGAGCAAACGTATCAGCAATTTTATAAGATAACTAGTAGCATGCATGATTTATTATTCCCAATGCCATCAATAAAAATGATTTAAATCCATAATGTATTTATCAACACCATTATTCAAATGTACAAACACTTATCTAACTTATTATTTAAATTCATAAAAACACTTATCTCCGATATCTCTATTTCTCCAAGCTACCATTTTGTAGAACCTCTTTATTTCCAGCCATCCATGCCTTTAATTATTCTTTATTCATATTCTAACACTATTCTTGTGGCAACAGCAATTCATATCTCATATTTTATTTACTTATTTTCTTTTACTCTATTCTGAATGCATATTTTATTATACTTGCTGATCCTTTCTAAATCAGACTTCATACCCCTTTCGTTCTACTTTTCCCATCCTATTCTCCATTTCCTTCCCGCTCCCTTTCGATTCAACTTCCCTTGACCTTTATATCCTTCTTTTACCGTTTCATGAAGGGACGCATCTTTTAGAATAATCAACCTTTTATAAGATCGTGCCCCTTTGTTAAGAGCCTTACCTTAATAGAGTTTGATCGCTGCATTTGTTAATTGTCCCTATTAGGAGTTGACTTTGGTGTTATTTACCTTTCTTTTATTTAGTATTATTTATATGTTATATTTTATATTTTACTTATCTCTCTTTTATTTAATATGTTAGATATTATTTCTTTTATGGTTTATGAAATCATATAAGTTATCATATTTATGATGTTTTTAGACTACACTTTGTAATTTTTGTGTTATTTTATATTTATCATTTTATGTTTATTATTTTATATTTATGTCTCTCTTTAAAATAATTATAATTTTATACATTAACTTTATACATATATTAAATTTTCTTATTTAATATGTTTATTCTCAAATTAGTATTATATATATATTTATAGTATCATATTATTATAATAATGTTAAATTGTTAACATATATTTATATATGTATTTTTTCAGATTTGTATTATTATTTATTTGTTTATCAATTTATCTGTGTTTCAAATCTTGGGACATGACACACTACCACTTGACAATATGTTTTTCTATGATGAAGACGGTGTTGTCATGGAGGAGGACATTCCTTCTTGGCCTAGGTTGTTTTTTTCCCTATTCCTTACCTTCTCTTAGGTTGAGCTTTAGTAGTCTCACCCTTCTTTTTAGAAAGAAAAATATGTGTCCTCTTCATGACCACTGCAATTATGGCCTCTAAATCTTTATGCTCTCTGAGACTCCAATCAATGGGTACCAAGGGTTTCATTTGTATATTGTTGATATAGATGGGATCGATCAAATTAGTCTCATCATCTTCTACTCCTTCAACATCCCAACCTATCTAGAAGGAAATGGTTTTCTTTAGGTTCATCATCATTCAATTTCTCTTCCTTACTTCATAGTCATTGACATAATCAACTCAATAATCTCCCAAGTGTGGTACATGATGAAATCCCAAACCTAGACGAAGGTTATTTTTCACAAAATTCATGCTATCAAAAGGAAATATTCTCTCATACATGGATACATTATATTTTACAAGATCCCTTTCAATATTGAGAGCATTGGATTGAGACTTACATTGGTAAAACCCGAGACCAATGGGAAAGGGAATTCCTACTTTCTTCCTTTCTGCACACCTCTTATAAACTTATGCAATTTTTCTACAAACCTCTATTAAGATGAATTTTTCTTCTACATATATCCAGCCAAATTTTGGGGAAAACTATCATATCCCCCAACCCTTAAGTATGTAAACCTCTAAAATTGAATAAAAAGACTACCATATTTGTTGACTAGCTGGAAAGCTTCTAGAGGAACTCTTTGTCACAAGTCACCTTGTAGTTCCCTGACCAACCTCATAGTGAACACATCACGTTCACTCTCCTGAAGTTTTTATAACTCCTTTCAAGTTGTAAGTTGAGATAATAATCATAAATTTGAATTTGATCATCATATTCCTCGACGGGATTCAATCTAGGCTAGGGTCCTGTACATGTCAGTGCATAGAAGAGATATGAAGAACTGAAAATTATTTAGTAATAGAAAAATTTACTATCATATCATGTAGCCTATCACTAATTAAATTTGGCCAATCTAGATATTGTGTTCCAACACAAATAATCTAAACAAAGAAATACATCCACTCTTCAAAGAATTGAGCATTTACACTCCCTCTCAATATATGCAAAAGGACATAATATCTAAAATTTCATCTTGGAAGTGTGACCTATGAAAATTCTTGGGTAGTTGAGATTTCCCCTTCTTTGGGTTGGAAAACCATTCTTTAGCAATGACATTTTTGAAATACCCTTTCTTCTTAGAGAACTGACATTACGATAATGTAAAATTGAAATCTACAAAAGCCTCCCTTTCAGGCTACCTAAAATAGCCACTAATGGTAGCTTTGTCAAGGGTTATCAACAAATTGTTATCATTGGTTCTAATTTCCCTAGTCTTGGGATTATAATGGCTTGTACATCCTAAAACTAGGTATGTGCATTGCATGACCACCAAGGAAGGACTAGTTCCAATAGAACACTCTCTGCTAAACTTTGGGTGATAGGGGATTTTTTCGATTTGTTTATTCTTCCCTAGAATTCTCCTAAATTTACATGACCTGGCCTGTTATCTGGTGCAATTACGAATGGAGGGTCTAGAAAAGACTATCCAACCATGTAACCTTGAGTTCAGCATAGCAGAAATAACACAAGAAATGCTCAACAAACATGGATCATCATTGATTCAAAAATTTGCAATCTCACATGCATCATATTCCATAAGTTTGGAATGACTAGGGCCCTAGGGCACTTTAATCTTCATACAATTAGGCTTTTATTTCACCTTAATCAGCTCTGACAATATTTAATGCCAGTAGGTGGCCTGCTTGGCACTAATTTTGAGCCTCACTCTATGTTGGAGAGAGCCAGGTTTTTGAAAGGCTTTTGAAACTATGTCGGAGTCTAACAAAGGTATCAAAACCTTAATCGACTTTCAAAGCAGCCACCGTGATATGGCGGTAAGCCCTTTTCAACCCGTCAACAACCTTCACTGCGCCACCGTCGAGCCCCACGAGACCTCCCGCGGTATGGCGATCCCACCGCCCAACCGCAGGTCCCTTCTAACACTATCGCGGTACTGAGGTAGTGGCTTGTCTGCCAACCCATTGTTTAACACCATGTCACCACTGAGCTCGTAACAATCTTCCACGGTATGGCGGTGCCACCGCCATACTGTGAGGCTAAGCAAAGCCTCCCATGGTATGGTGGTAACCGCTTGTGCCGACTGTCGAGCTCCACCGTGCTACCGACCCCCGACCACAAGACCTCTATGGCAAGGAGGCAACTATTAAATCTGACCACCGCGGCTTACCACACCACTGTGACATGGCCGAAAGATCATCACTGTGAGGCAGTAAGCGACCTTTACTTAATTGTCACTAACCACCGCGGCCACTGCGCCACCAATAAACGCCCTCTATGGTAGGGAGGTAAGGCTTCGCACTAACTACACCCGTCAACCGCGCTACCACCAGCCTAGGAAGGAGACCCTACAGTATGGCGGTAACACCGCCCAACCATGGACAAACTGACAGAGGCCCACAGTAAAGTGGTAAACCACCAAACCATGCCTCTATGAAAGAGTCTTAGCGGTAGAGTAGTAAAGGCTGAGAATGGTGATAAATTTGCCAAGTATTTTTAGAGGTTCAAGCCAGAAGTTGAGACACCTATTCCCAACAAGCTCCCACTTGACAAAGAATTTCGGGCTTCATCTAGACTTCAAAAAAATTACTGACGATCATAGGCCCCAAGGCCCATTGAGTCTGTGCACCATCTAAACTTGTCTATGCTCACTGGCTTCGTTAACGCATCTACAACATTCTTCAAAGTGTCAACCTTTTCCAAATAGATATTTCCATCTTCCACCATGTCCCTCATGAAGTGATACTGCACATCAATGTGTTTTATCCTGGCATGAAAAGTCGGGTTCTTTGCCAAACAAATGGCACTTTGATTGTCACAACAAATAGTAATCTTCCTTGCATTAAAACCAATATCAAAACACAAACGACTCATCCAAACTGCTTCTTTGTAGGCATGTGTTGATGCCATGTATTCAGCCTCTGTAGTGGATAAAGCGACTACAACTTGTCGCTTGCTCATCCAACTGACTGCATCACCATTTAGCATGAAAGTGTATCCACTAGAGGATCTTTTGTTGTCAATGTCCCCTGCCCAATCAGAATCTACATATCCATGAATGTTGAGTGTTCTCTGTGATGCAACCAAATTTCCATGGTTACACAAAGCATATTCTAAAGTCCCCTTCAAATATCTGAACACTCTCTTCACAACATCCCAATGTGATTTTCCTGGATTTTCCATAAAACGACTGAGAACTCCCACTGCTTGGGCAATGTTTGGTCTTGTACAGACCCTTGCATACATTAGACTACCAACAACACTTGCATAAGGCACCCTGGTCATGTCCTCCATCTCAGTAGCAAACTTTGGACAATCTTCAACAAATAGTTTCATTCCCTGCATAACTGGAACAACTAGCTGCTTGCAATCATCCATACCAAATCTCTCCAGAACTGTATTGACATATTTACTCTGACTTGCCCAAAGCTTTCTACCCGTTCTATCCCTGGTTATCTCCATCCCTAGAATGTACCTTGTTGAACCCAAATCTTTCATTTCAAACTTTTCAGACAATTGAGATTTAAGATCAAAAATCATAGACTAACTATTTCCTATGAATAACATAGCATCCACGTATAGGGTAATAATAAGCACACAATCATTTTTTAGATTTATAATAAACACAATGATCAGATTTTGATCTTACAAATCCCATAGACAACACAAAAGTGTCAAATTTTTGGTACCACATTCTAGGAGACTGCTTCAAACCATACAGAGATTTCTTTAATTTGCAGACCAGGATTTCTTTACCTTTTTCAATGAAGTGCTCAGGCTGGGACATATAAATCTCTTCTTCCAACTCTCCATGGAGAAATGTTGTCGTCACATCCATCTACTCAATCTCTAAGTCATATGATGTTGCCAATGACAACATAAATCTGATATGTTAGCTTTGCTCTAGGGGAAAATATTTCTCCATAATCAATTCCCTCTATCTGGGAAAATCCCTTTGCAACCAACCTTGCCTTATACTTTTCTACACTACCATCTAGACCAGTCTTCTTCTTGAATACCCATTTACAGCCAACAGGCTTTCGCCCTTCAGGTAAAGGTACCAAATCCCAGGTTTCATTTTTCTTCAATGATTCCATTTCTTCATTCATGGCTTCCAACCAGGAATTTGAATCAGACATGCTAATTGCTTCTTTTACAGTTCTAGGCTCATCAATGCTAGTAATCAAAGCATAGGCACAATTCGAATCTAACATAGAGAAACCATACCAATCAAGTTGTCATTTTTCATGTGTAGACCTTCTTACTGGCTAAGGTTGTGGTTCTTCATCTTCAGAACTCTCAGAGTTGCTTGAACTCAACTCAGTTTTAGGTACACCATGTAGTTCCTCTTTTTCTAGAGTCTGAGGAATCTGAACTACATCATTCTTCTTTTCTCTTTTATCTGTCTCTAGTTGTGGATCAGCTACTGAAGGCTTCATCTCACTAAATATTACACTTCTACTATATAGAACCTTCTCATTATCAAGATTCCAAAGCTTGTATCCCTTCACACCAACACCATAGTCAATGAAGATACATTTATCAACCTTGTTATCCAACTTTGATCTTTTCTCATTGGGCACATATACATATGCCTCATAGTCAAAGATACGAATATGTCTCAGAGAGGGCTTCTTACCAGACCACGCTTCCAAATGTGTCTTCTAAACAAGAGCAGAACAAGGTGAACGATTTACCAGGTAACATGTCGTAGCCATAGCCTCAGCCTAGAACTTCTGCTCCAAACCAGCACTGCTCAACATACTTCTCACTCTTTCTATTAATGTTATGTTCAACCTTTCAGCAACTCCATTATATTGTGGACTATAAGGTGTAGTTTAATGCCTTTTAATCCCATGGTCTATGCAGTAACCTTCGAATTTTGCAAAACAAAACTCACCACCATTATCCATCCTTGAGTATTTAATTTTCTTTCCAGTTTGATTCTCTATCAAAGTTTTAAATTCTTTAAACTGATTGAACACTTCTGATTTACTCTTAAGAAATTATATAAATGCCCTTCTCGAATAGTCATCAATAAAAGAAACATAATATCTAGACTTCGATAACAAAGGAACATTAACTGGACCAAACACATTAGAATGAACATAATCCAGTACACCAGAAGATTTATGAGGATTCGAATAAAATGAAACATGGTGTTGCTTTTCATAAATACAGTGTTCACAAAAATCGAACACAAGGTTACAATCATCAAGCCCTTCAACAAGATTTTTATTTTTCAAGGTTTTTAAACCTTTCTCACCTATGTGACCAATCTATGATGCCACAACATGGTTTTCTCTGTTGGGAGTTTCACCTCCAAAGCATTTGCATCCAAAGAAGCGTCTTCATCTTCCTTTACAGGATCAGCTTTGCTTGACTTTACAAAGACGTTGTTGCATTGAATAGGACATGCATCTAGCTTGTATAGAGTTTTAGTACGTACACCCTTAGCTAGCACCATTGCACGTCTAGCCATCTTACATCCTTTACTCAAGAAACAAACTTCTACACCAACATCATTCAGCTTACTAACAGAAAGTAAGTTACGATCCAAACCTGGTATGTGTAGTATGCCACCAATCCCTTTGATTCTACCATCAGGGAACTGTATTTTGACTTTTCCACGACCAACAATCTCCAATGTTGAATCACTCACAAGGTACACCTTTCCACAATCATACTTCTCATACTTAGTGAACCATTCTCTATGAGACGTCATGTGAAAGGATGCACCCGAGTCAACCATCCAGACATCATTTGATGCCTGAATCGCCAGGGCTTCAATGAAGGCATCTGCATCCCTCAAAGAAGAGTCATTGCCTAAAGCATTACTCTTATTCTTCTTCTTCTCTTTACAATCCTTTTGGATATGACCAGACTGCTCGTAGTTCCAGCATTTCACCTTGGACTTTTTACCAGGAGACTTTGATCTCCCTAGAGATTTAGATTTGGAATTCTTGTCCTTCTTCTTTCCTTTCTCCTTCAATCTACCTCAAACAACAATGTCCTCCTTGGCCATCTCTGAAGACTTCCTCTACATCTCTTTAGACAACAGTGAGGCAACAACGTATTCCATCTTGAAAGTAGTGGTCGTACTCCCAATAGTCATTACAAGATGATCCCAAGTGTCAAGTAACGAACATAACAGGAACATGCCATGATCCTCCTCCTCAATCTTTACACCTACAGACGCCAACTGAGAAACACTCATATTAAATGAGTTTAGACAGTCTGCAACAGATGCACCTTCTTCCATCTTCAAGGAGTACAACTTCTTCCTCAGGAATAACTTATTTACTAGAGACTTTTCCTGATAAATATCACCAAGCTTCTTCCGTAATGAAGTTGCAGACTTCTCCTCATGGACATTCAGGAGTATAGAATCGGACAGACTAAGTCTTATCAGGCCTCTCACTTTTCTATCTGCAAGGTCCCAATCTTCTTGATTCATACTTTGTGGCATGGTTCCAGACACAACAACCTAGAGGTGTCTATCCACAAGCAAGTCTTCCATTTTGAGTTTCCATAGCTCAAAGTTGCCACCATTGATTTTTTCAATCTCTACTCTACCTGATGTACTCACCATCTCAAACAGAACTAAGTTCTAACTTTATAATACTCCCACTAGAACAGTATTAGCACAAAAAACCAGCCTTACTAACAAGGATAAAACAATTGGCCAAGCTCTGATACCACTTGAAAGCTAAACAGAGGTGCGGAATCCCTTTCCTAATGCTAATACAACAAATGAGAAGTACAAAGACCATTTTTAAATCTTCTTAAAACAACTGAGATGAACACATACAGAGTAGAAAGGCTAACAAAAATAAGCAATCACAGATAACACTAGATTTACGTGGGAAAACCCTTTTGGGAAAAAACTCACCACACCAAGAGAAGACACTTTGTATTACAGTAAAATAAATTGCATACAAAGATCATAGTCCTCACTCTCTGATAGTTAGCTCACAGTAGCAGACTTGAGTTTTCATGCACTCATTGTTACAATACTTCTTTCAGTATACAATGAATCAAACTAACTTCTTTGTTTCGTTCACTTAACTTCACCGTCACCCTTCATTGACTTATATCAATGTAATCGACTATACAAGTCTTACATTGCATTAAACATTCCAACCAATCACAGGTCTTAATAATGCACCAATCACCCAATCAAGCAATCTAATCTTCTGACCGATCTACTTTGCAATCACGCATCAGGTCGCCCAAGCATTAACTCACTTGCCTTAATCAGATTTTTTCATCAGCCAAAACACGTCTTGCATTTACTACTTTCACCACTCCAGACTTCAACAAATCAGATGTTGAATACTTGCCACGTTCTACCTCTTTACTTGTTCATCGCTTTCAGTCAAGTTAGACCGGTCAACCCAAGTGACAAACATCTCTTATCACACTACCTCCCTGAGTTAAAGCAACCACTGTGGTATGGCGGTAAGCCCTTGTCAACCCATCTACAACCTTCACTGCACCACCGCCGAGCCCCACGAGACCTCACGTGGTATGGCAGTCGCACCGCCCAACTGTAGGTCCCTTCTAACACTGTCGCAGTACTAAGGTAGTCACTTGTCTACCAGCCTGTCGCTTAACACCACATCACCGCCAAACTTGTAACGATATTCCATGGTATGGCGGTGCCACCGCCCAACCGCGAGGCTAAGAAAAGCTTCCCATGATTTGGTGGTAACCTCTTGTGCCGACCGTCGAGCTCCATCGTGCTACCGAGCGCTGATAGCAAGACCTCCGTAGCAAGGATGTAACCGTTAAATCTGACCACCACAAATTACCATACCACTGCAACATGGTCGAAAGGCCATCGCGATGAGGTGGTAAGCGACCTTTGATTAATTGTCACTGACCGTCACGGCCACCGCACCACCAATGAACACCATCCGCGGTAGGGAGGTAAGGCTTCGCACTGACTGCACTCGTCAACCATGCTACCTCCAACCTAGGAAGGAGACCCTGCGGTATGGCGGTAACACCACCCAACCATTGACAGACTGACAGAGGCCCGCACTAAAGCAGTAAACCGCCAGACCGTGCCTCTATAAAAGAGTCTTAGTGGTAGAGCAGTAAAGGCTGAGAATAGTGATAAATTCACCAAGTCTTTTAAGAGGTTCAAGCCAGAAGTTGAGACACCTGTTCGCAATAAAAACAACTTAGTATTTTTCTTTTTATCAGCAAAATGCAAGGTTCTTGTTTCAACGTTTGAGCCTGACAAGTTATGGAAACCTTATTAGCTCCCGAAAGTAGTTATTGAGCTTGGGGAGGAACTTCAATTTTCTTCTTCTTTGAAATGCCTTCACTTTCTTCAGAAAGATGATAAGTTTTGAAAATCATAGTGGTTTCCAAAAGGGTTATGACAACCTTTCGAAAGTTCAACCTCTTGGATCACAACTTTTAATGACTCAAGACAAAATTTCCAAACAACAAGACTTAGCTTGGGAAAGACATGGGTTGCGATAACTTTGTCAAGTGTTGACAAGGTTGTGGAAACCTTTTCATTTCTTGATAAAAGTCATTATGAAGGCTGATTTTAAGTGAAATGATTAAGTATGAAAACTTTACAAGTCACGACCAATTTCGGTAGAAAATATTCACTTAACCGAAATAAAACCTTGAACATTGATGTGCCAAATTCAAGGCAACACTAGCTAAGGAAGAAGAGGCCTAAGCTTAAGATCTAGAGCCTTGACAATGATCTTGTATAAGACATTCAACAATGCAATAGGCCACCAATCATATATTTCTTCAAGGTTTCTATCTTTAGGTATGAGCTTGATATATTCCCTTTATTGATTATTTATTTTTTAAGATTCATAATGAAAATAATCAAGATATACATTATGAATATCTTCACCCTCTTTATCCTAAAGGATTTGTATAATTCATAGGAATCCATCCAAATTAGGAGCTCTGTTAGTTGATCAATTAGCTACTTTACAATAAATTACCTAAATGTGGTTCCTTATTAGGTCTCTAATTCCTAGTGTATTCTTTGTGACCAAATTCTTGTCATAGAAGAGTTTCAAGAGAATAATTTATATCTTAAAAAATACTAGCTTATTACAACATGGTTGACCATATAATGTCATTCTCACTAAGTTACAACCACATTGCTCTATAGCTTATAAATATTTTACATTATATTATTAATCCATAGTTGTAAGATTATATTATTTTAAAATGGTCAATTAGAAGTTTTCTTATTAAATTTAATAAATTTGTAATGGCGAAAAACTCACACCTATGCCCTTTTACCTTATTCTTTGGCTTATTTTGATAAGGTTATTATTTATATATTGATTAGTGTATCATTAGGTGTATTTGTATGTTCAAACATTGGTAAATAAACTTATTTCATTCTTATTATATTTCCACATACTTAAGTGTCTAGATTCACATGCTAAATCTATCATTCTTCATCTTGGTTTAGATTTGTGGATGAAAAATTAACCAAAGTAAGTTTTTTGCATGTAGATCTTGTTGATGGTGCTTTTATGCACTTCACAACATAGGTAATGCATAGGAGAACTACCTCTCTTGAAAGACAATCTTCCACAATCAAGTTGCAGAACACTATCCCAAGGTCTCTCGGGTGTCAGGTCACGGAGATGCTTAGGATAAATCAGTTGTTTGATGTGATTTTGCTGGAATCACAAAGTGGTCTTACATGGTCAAAGTTGTAGGAGAATTGGGTCGATGAATGGAGTTTTGTGGATATGGAATTATTGTAACTTGTTCCAGGTTTAGGCAGCAGTCCTGGACTCCATTGTTTCGTCAGATTTGGCTTTACAATGTGCAATGAACCTTAACACAAATTGTTTCTAAAAAAAAGGGGGGGGCAAGGAAGAAGGATGGTTCCTGGACCTGCAACTACCGATGAACAGTGATCATGGAGGTCCTTGCTGTGGATAGTTTCCTTAAATAGAATTTCACTTAATCTGAATTCTCACAATATCATGAAATCTATGCTATCTTCTAAGGACTACAGATATTCATCATTCATTCGCCATGGAAATGTGAATAAAGATATAGTTTAATGAGCAACAATGAAATTAAAGTTTAGGCTAACTTTACACAGTCATCTACCAGCAGCAAATGACCAAAAGTATGGACAAGGAAAGCATACACACAGCAGCAATCTTCACAACCAAAGACATCATACTAAATCTACCAAAGCTAACTAGGGAAACTAAAGCAGCAAAGTAACTTGAAGCAAAGTTTTAACTAAAGGGAGAAGAATCATGAAACATGTGGAGAAACCCAGAAATATACCAGAAATGACTGTATTTTCTATTATAATTTCAGCAGCATGTCTTTACAACAACTCAACTCCCCTAAAATGAGAGGAGGAGAGCCCTATTTATAGTTTTCAAAAAGCAAAATGAGTGGCCAAGATTCGATTCTATTGTGTGGCCAAAATTCACTTTACACTAGGGTTTCACCTACCCCCAAGTATATTGCATTTATAAATCAATTCTTGTATTTTCCCTTTTTCGTCATCTAGTGATAGCCCTGTAGCAATTTCGTCTTTTAGCAACTTGCCCTCTGTTGTAACTATTCTTTAAAGAATTCTTCATCGATGACTGGATTGCCTTTGTGCTTCAGCACTGCATACTCCATAAAGCTCAAGATTAGTGCCTGGAGCTTATCCATCTCCATGATATCTGATTGCAGCACTTGGTAGCTCCATTCCTGCGAATTGCTAACAAGCTTTTTCTGGTCATCATCATTTTTGGCAACACTATCTCTGAAGAGTTCTTATTACATGAAGGCTCAGGCTGCAAAACTCATGAACTCAGTTGTGACCTCAGCTGACATCCCATCTTCCATTATTTTCAAGAAGTGGGGCCTTATGCTTTTTGGATTTACTTCAATGGCGGGCAACTCATACTCGTCATTAGTTTGAGGTACCAAGCGCACTATTCTCTGGAATCCCTTGCCCATTTGATGTCCGATGCTATCTGTTCCAAGATTTTCTCTAGCCTTCTCTTCCGGTGAACGAAATCTTGCTTCCATATATCCACTAACCAGTGGTCATCGTCCTTGAAGGCCAGGTCCTTCTCCCAAACCTCACTTGGCAACGCGAGTATAGCCTCAATTTTTGGGTAGGCTGCCTCATACTTTCTTGGGAACCTTTTGCAGACTTGCCTCATTCCCTTAAGGGTTCTCTATACCTCCAAGAACTTATTTGCTACTCAAACGGCCAAATTGATGCCTGTGTTTCCTATGTCCATGACGTGTCGGAACCAGTTTTTCGCAGTCCTGTCCAAGTTCCTTCTCTTTTCTATTTTGACAATTTGTTCTTGGGATAGCAACTGAGGCAGGGTAGATGACATCTTGGGCTACTCATCCGAGGATGACCATTATTGAATGTAGGTTGTTAGATCAACCACTTGCTCCTTTAGTTCTTCCTTCGAGATCTTATCCTACTGGATAAGATGCACCACTGTGGCGACTAACTCCTGGAGGTGATCAAATTTTTTCTCCCTGGTGACCACTCCCAAATCGATGGTGGAGATGTTATAAATTATACATTGTTTTCTGACCACTTGTGTTGCTATCTATACTACCCTAGATCCTGAGGCATCCATGGTCACCTTCGATCTGATCTTTAGTTTTTTCTCCTTCTTGGTGCTTATTTGGGCCCTGTTGGTTGATCCATGCTCTTGTTCAGATCTCGACGGGACTAGTGAGTATGTTGATGTCGTCAAGTTCTTGTTCATCCCAGTCAATTGTAGGCAGCAGTAGATTGTCGATGGCATCATACCTTGGATCAATCACTATATCCTCATCTTCTTTGAGTTGGTCAGGGACTGGGCACTGGTTGATTCTACGGACGTAGATAGCGGTCATGTGCATGTAGTGCTACAGCCGCATCTCAAGATCATCCTTACAATTGGCCCAAAAATCTTTGACATTGTGGAGGTGGGCATACTCCCTTCCCAATGCCTTTCTGATGTGCCGATATGGATCCATTTGGGGCCGGGCTGTATATTGTCAGAAGTGATACTTGGCCAACTCCCTTTATGAATACCCTGCACACTGGGAGGTATGAATCTTGTACATTCCTTGGTCGAGCCCAATATGGTAGGGTGTGCCTGCCAAATGCTTACTGTTCAAGATGTTATGAATGTGCCTCAGTTGTCAACTCAACTCCAATAATATAATCCAGTCATTGGGGTACCAGGCCAGCTTGTTTGGTCTTTCTGTGAATCCCTGGGAACAGATGTATGTGAACTTCAAAAATTGAATGTAAAGGAAGGCATATTGCTTAAGGAGGGCTCTGGAACTATGCAAAACTCTTCTCTAAAAGTAACCTCCTAGGGATTGGATAATGTGTGCGATGAACACATCGTTCACTCGGCAATAATCTTTCTTGAAATTTCGGAACTGCAGCTGAGGGTACTTATCATATGGCTAGGGCTCTACCCTTGATGCCTCACTGGGTACCGCAGTCAATCCCTGATAGTGTCATTGGTCCGCGAAGGAGTACACCAGGTAGGAAGTCATGAATAACTTGGAGGTCTTCTTTACGGTCATAAATTGTTTGTAGAAGCGATCATTGATAATCTCTCCCTAATAGAAGGCGACGCCATCGCCGTGGAGAATTTGTTCCATGAAATAGAACATCCATTCTTGGAAGAAGGCCGCAGCAGGAAGGCCCATTACTCGACTCAACAAAGTTACGAGGGCATGGTAATCCTCGAAGAAATTGCTACCATAAAGCTCTTGAGGGAGCTTGCTTGCACTAACTCGCTTATCGTTCAACCAATATTGATTGCTTAACTTCTTGCACCTCAAGGGATCTTGCTCCCATATTTCTTTGCATTCCTCCATGGTGGGCGTTTCCATGCTCTTGAAGGCAAGAATGTGGAAAGTTGTTATTATACCAGACGAGGACATGTCTACAAGGATATTTCCATCCTGGTCCACTATTATTTGGGTCTCCTGCTGATATGCTTCCACGCATGCCATTTCCAGTTTTGGGGCAACCAAGGCCACCTAGAAGCCTTTCGCCTTGGCAATTTCGTTGCTCGTTATCAATTTTGCATTCTCTATTTTGGGGTTCACCCTAACCCTTTGTATAAATTCGTCAACATCCACCTAGCCGATATTAGTATCTGTGACATCTCTCAAGAGAGTGGTGACTCTAGATTGTAAGGGGACCCCTTGAAATTTTTACTTCATCAAATCCTTATCCTTCTTGCCTTGAGGTGTTTTGGCTATCCTTTTCCCCTTTTCCTTGGAGGCACTAGAAGTTTCTGCACCGGATTCCATAAATCCTACATAAAAGACATGAATCAGTAACAATAAACATGAAACAATGGTCCTAGACAAGCTCCCACACATCAAAGTTAGCCTTGCAATCATCATTCATATCCAATAATCACATAACACTTGATACTTCATTGTTTAGAAAGCAAGGCAGACAAACCGAGTTCCCAGGGCCGAAATTCCCTTGGCAAAATGTCGTTTGGAAGGGAAAATTGAGGATGGAACTCCCAAAGGAATTTCTCGGAGTTGGATTTAGTCAATTGAAGGTTGTCATGAAGGAAGACCTAATTTCAGCAAGTGGGTTGAAATCCATTGTGGATGTGGAGGTCATTTAAGCCTTCAATTAGGAGTTCGGGTATCAAATACAGGACAGCCGTTGGAAACAACGTAGGGAGAACGGAACTCCGGGCGACAGAATCCAGGTCTCGGATTGCTGCTGCCAGGAAGTGGCTTTGGGTCAGCTGTCGGAAACGGTGAAATGGATGCGAAAATTCGAGTGACGAATTCCGGAGGGCAATCTCTGAAGACAGTTTTAAGGATTCGGGAGACTAGGCAGCGGACAGTGGGTCGGGACTCGGATCTCGGAGAGTCGCCCCGAGTTCGTTGTTAAAGCGGTGCTAGTGGAACGAAATTTTGGAAGTGGAATTTCGAGGGTCAGGACCCAACAGAGGCTTGACCTCAGATGTTCGTTGGGATTTAGTCTTGGCGAGGGGCAAACTGGGGTCTAGGACTCGGAAGGACGTCCCAGGATGGCTGTGTAGAACGACAAAAGCGACAAGGAATTCCGGGGACGGAATTCTGGAGGTCGGGGTCTGGATAGCACTTGGATGCTAGATCATTCAGGTAAGTTTGAAATGGAGGATGGAGCGTCAGGGCCCGGGACTCAGGAAGTCATCTACCCATTGTCGTTTAGAACAGCAAACTCAACATGGAATCCCGAAGACAGAGCCCCGGATAGCGAAGTTCGGCTTGATTGCAGATGTTGGTTTCTTCTCTGAATTTGGGAATTGGACATCATTTAATCAGGGTTTGAGGTCCGGGAGGATGCTTGGAATAGGTCGTCAGAATGGCGAAATTAGGATGGAATTCTGGGAGGGGAACTCTGAGTGTCTGATCCCGAGGACAGTTTGCTCCCCCTTTGTTGATTTTGACTTTGTTGAAGTCTCAACACGGACACCACACGACCAGGGCCCGGAGGACAGAAAGATGCTTGGGGAAGGCTATTTGGAATGGCAGGAGTGACACGGAGACCTGCGAGGGGAAATTCGGAGGCCGGAGTCCAGGAGGAACTCCGTTGCATGAAATTTTTGAAGTTCAGTTTTGAGTTTCGCAGACGGCCACTGGAAGTCCCGGGCCCAGGAGACGTCGGTGGCTATTCGAAAGAACAGTCGCGGCGAGGTTAAATTCCGGATTGAGTTTCAAGGCCTCGAACAATGGATTTTTCATTTTTAAACATATGGGTTTCTAGGGGAGGGCATTTTCCTACCAATTTTCATCCTCGTTTTTGCATTTTACATTGATTAAGGCTCGAAAATTCATGAAATAAAGGATAAGGCACGCGGAAAGTGGGCGTACCTCAAGATCTCGAAGAAGCAGGCTGCCAAATGCACGGGAGACGTCAGAAAAAGAACTCGGACTGCGGGGTCGAGAATGTTGGACGCAGGGAGCTCTTCGAATTTTCTATTACTTGGTCGGTTGATAATGACAGCTGAAAAATTTGTTTAAATAGCCAAAACGACCATTAACACAACAATAAATTCCCTCATACAGCGGCTCGAAAGTTGGTGGATTCAAATTGTAGACGACGGCGGGTGACCCGGAGTTCGACGACCGGGAAGACATCAAGTCACGGTTGTCAATACAGCAAAGTTCGAGCAAAATGCCAGACGCGGAGACCTAGGATCTGGGATCTGAGGTTCAGAATGACACCGCGCCATTGTCATTTGAAATGACAGAACCAGGACGGAAACCAAAAGGGGAAACCCGAGTGTCCAGGTCCAGAGGGCGCAACGGACACCAGAAAAGGCATTCTAACAAGGGAAACCTGAATTGACCCCAGATTTAGTCGGGTTCACCCTAGATTTAGCATTTTTAAAGGGGGCGACTTTGGTGAAGCTTAAAATATGACTTTGGGGAACGTGTCGACCTTTTAGGGCACAAAAATGGGTACGCAAAATGAGGCAAAACAAAAAGACCCGACAATCAAAAGAGAGAAGAGAGGGTCCCCGTTCTGAATGGGGTGTGTGTGCAAAAGGCACAACAAATGGCAACTCCGCTAGGAGAACGCTCCTAGCGTTCTAGAGATAAATATTCATTCTGAACCCATGATCTTTGGTTTCGCAGACCAGAGCTAATTTCCAAAGCTAAACTAAGGACAGTTTTAAGGAAGGCGGGACTGAATCAAGCTATGAATTCATCATGATGGTGTGTGCATGGTGGGTTCATTTCCTTTCCTCGAAGATAGCACGAGCGACCACTGTTCGGGAGGAATAAGCTACATAGTTCGTCTAACCCCAAAAGTAACCTGGACATTGCTCCGCTGCCAGTCAAGCATCTATAGCCTTGATGGAGTTGTCGCTGTGACCCCACGAACATAGCTCTATTGCCAGCCAAGCATCCATAGCCCTGGTAGAGATATTTGCACACCCTTACGGTTGTGATTCTCACTTTATTTATGTCATTTATTTGATATTGCTTTTAGCATGTTATATTTTTTTTTTTTTATTCAACCGCGTAAGCAACAAAGCTCACAATGGGCTTGGGAATCATAGTGGTCACTAGAGCAGACTTTAGATTTTTCACTTATCCCCTCCTCCCAGTAGTCACCATACCATTCTTTGGAAACATTAAGATGTATTTTTGTGTATCTCATGATAAAAATAGGGGATTCAAGCCAAGAACCATCTTAGGTTAGTTCAGAGTTCAACATTGAAAAACGACGCTGAAGAGCGTTCAGAGGGTAGCAATAGGGAATGAGGGCTTATCTAGAGAACATCACAAGAGTGGGTAGTGAGGCAAACCACCTATTGGGTCAAGCACGGCCACCATGGCAGAATAGGGGGATTCTTCCAAAACCAAAACCAAAAAAGCCAGAACAATGAGCAAAAACAAAGGACAAAGCAGGAAATCTATTCTAACCTATGTACAGGTATTTACACAGAAAGCTCCCAAAAGAGATCAAGCCTAGAAGTAATGCTTAAGGTGTTGTCCATTCACAGGCAACGGGACATCTTCACCAGTGAGAGTCTTTAGGCGGAAGGCATTATCTCCCAGGATTTCAACAATCTGAAAGGGGCCAAGCCAAAGCTTGTTGAATTTATTGTGTCCCCCTTTATTTTCATGGGTCTTGTCCTAGGAAAGGACTAGAATAGAAATGCAGAAGGCCTTAACTTTGGCTCGACGGTCGAACCATCTCTTGACTACGCCCTAATGTTTGGTGAAATTTTCTAATGCACGATCTCGCACTTCTTCGAGGTGCAACAGCTCGGTGAGGCAAGCTTCTCTGCAGTCCCCTCCTTCATAATAATTATTGACAAACTGGAGGGTAGGGATTTTCAAATGTATGGGAAAGACGGGCTCCAAGCCGTAGACTAGGTGGTACGAGGAATCTCCAAGGCCAACCCTATGACGGGTGCGATCCGCCCATAAGGGAAAACGAAGTTGGGTATGCCAATCCTTGGGATTCCTATCTAGCAGCTTCTTGATCACCGTGATCAAGTTCTTATTGGTGGACTCAGCAAGGCCATTGCCTTGAGGATAATAGTTAGATGAAAATTTGAGGGCAATGCCATAGTCAAAGGCCCAACTTGTGAATTTCAATGAGGCAAACGCAGGGCTATTATTGCATACTAGAGCATATGGGCAACCAAAACAATTTAAAATAAAACTTTCCAAGAAATTGGTTACGACTTCAGTTGTACATTGCCTACAAGTTATTGCTTATGTCCATCTAGTGTAGTAATCAAAAACGGTTAGAATGTACTTGTGTCCCGTAGATGATGAAGGGCTTACTGGACGAATGAAGTTGAGACCCCATTGCGCAAAAGGTTTTACCTCCAGAACAGGTTGCAAAGGGACAGCAGCGTTCCTTTCTCTAGTAGCAGCAGTCTGGCACATGTGGCAGGTACGAACGTGACCGTGAGCATCCTTGAAAATGGTGGGCCAATAGTACCTAGCTCTCCATATTTGGTGTGTAGTTGATAGACCCGAACCATGACCAATTCTGAACTTGTCATGGAATTCCTTAAGAACGTGATCAACTTGCTCCTTACCCAGGCATCTCAAATATATACCCTCATGATTCTTCTTATATAATATAGTGCCTTGCAACATATAGTTGTTGCTTTTAAGCCTACGGGCTCATCTTTGGACTCCCTGCAGGTGGGGTGGACACCTATGATTCAATAGGTAGTACACTATGTTGTCGTACCATTCCCCTGGTGATACATCCTCCAACTAGTACTATTGTATCATGAATTCAGGTCCAACATCAATAATTACCTCCGCCATTCTTTGGGCGAGTGCCTGCCCCCTTACCAGCTTCATTAGCTGGATTTCCATGTCATACTCCTATAGCACCACGATCCACTTTGCCCTCCGCTCCCCTAACTCATTCTGCATAAGTAATATTTTCACTGTGGGGTCGGGAACTATGGCAAAGACCTTGTTGCATAAGATATAGTGTCGGAACTTCTTGACTCCTTTAACAAGGGCATAAGCTTATTTTTCAATGTTATGATAGCACAGTTCAGCGTCCTTCAGGGGGCAGTCATGAAGGCGATTGGATGCTTGCTTCCCTCGTCATCCTTTTGTGTCAAAATACTGGCACATGAATGATCTGAAGCAAAAGAGTATATGTAGAAAGGCTTCAGGTAATTGGGGCTGACTAGCACAGGGGCATCAGTGATTGTCCTTTTTATCTCCCCGAAAGCCTGTTTCCCTTCGGGAGTCCACTGGACCTTAGCGTCCTATTTCAGCATGGCATTGAGTGGTTTAACTATTTTCGCAAAACCTGTAATGAACTTGCGAACAAAGTTGATCTTTTTGAAAAAATATTTCAATTCTTTCTTACTACTGGGCAGCTAGATTTTCATGATGGATTGGATACATTCGAGGTCAATAAAAATTCTCCATTCTAACAAGACATGCCCAAGGAGCTTCTCCTCAGTGACCCCAAAGATGCACTTCTTTGGGTTAAGGGAAACTCCAAATGCACGGCACCTCTCAAAGACCTTGCATAAATCAGCAACATGATTATCCCATTGTTTTGAAAACACTGTTAAGTCATCCATGTAGATGATTATGCATTTTCCTATCAAGTCCCTAAATGCAATATCCATGGCATGCTGGAAAGTGGCGCCAACGTTGATTAGCCCGAACGGCATCCTCCTATACGTAAAGGTTTCCCACTTGGTGGTGAATGTTGTCTTGTGTCGATCTTTGTACTGCACCATGACCTGGTTATATCTCGAATATCCATCTAGGAAGGACATCATCTAGGAGTTGTTTACTACTTGTAACACCTCGTCCAATGAGGGTACGGGATAGTTGTCTTTCTCTGATGCTCGATTTAGATTGCGAAAATCCACGCACAATCTGATTTCCCCATTTTTCTTTCTGACAGGAACCAAGTTCGCTACCCATGTAGAGTGTCTAACCGAAAAGATGATCCTGGCTGACAGCAACTTTTGCACTTCCTTATATATTATTGGTTCCAATAAAGCGTTGATAGGGCGTTGCCACTGCCTGAATGGCTTTGCATCTGGTCTGAGAGGGATAGTGTACGTGATGATCGACGTGTCATATGTCTTGAGATCATCATAGCTCCAGGCGATGACATCGTGATACTTTCGCAGAGACTCAATTATCCCTTTTCTCTCTTCATGGGTGCACACTTTACCTATGAACACGTTCTTGGCGTTCCCGGACGTCCCTAGATTGTAAGTGTCACATTGGTCACTGATAGTATCCTTTTTAGCTTGTTGATCTAGGTCCCTGATTTGATCAAGGTCAAAAATTTGCTCTAATTGAACCATTCCCCTAGGGATGGTGTTGGTTTTCAAGTTGATGACCCTTCTATATCCAGGTCTGCCTCTTGGGGTTCGACTTCGTCGATTATCTACATAGCAAACACATCTAAACTGGTGATGTAATCCAGAATATGCTTGTCATCATTAAATACCTGGAAATTGACCACGTTATCCGGGACTGACAGGACTGAGGTGAGCTCCACCGTGAATCTTCTAAGGCCTGATAGGGATAATGGCTACAGTGTGCTCACCGCCTACGCCAAGGCATTAGCAGTATGATTTCGAGTGCACAGAATCAACTGAATGTTGAATGCATCCAACCCTTCCAGCATATCCCATACGTAGTGCCGGTAGTTAGTGAGTCTTTGATCATAGTAGGAATAAAGCTTCCTGACCTATTTTATGACTAACTCTGAATCTCCATACACCTGGAGCATCTTGACATCCTTTCTCAATGTCATTAAGAGGCCCAATACCAAAGCTTCATACTCTGCCATGTTGTTAGTACAATAAAACTATAGTCTATGAGCAAAAAAGTACGATTTACCTTTGGGACTGATCAATTCAAAACTTGCCCGAGCTCCGTGCTTGGATTTAAAACCGTCAAAATGTAGCGTCTAGAATCCAGGAGAATCCCTGGGCGTAGGGCTAACAGATTCGGCTTTGAACTTCAGTCAATGCTTCATTTCAATGACCACTTTGGGAACTACAGGGACGGAACATGTTCGTTCACTTGATGCAAATCATGTTTTCTCCTTCGGAATAGCCTATTTTTTAACATGTTCAATTGTTGTTTGGCACAAGCAGCAGTCAAATTTTGAGTGAGTAGCATTGTGCACCCGACACCAATTATGGAGCAAGAGTTCCTGGAGGTTCATTCGAGTTCCCAGGCTGAGCTGGTCATGCACGCATTTTTCCATAAAATCCTGGAAACCATCGAGCAGTCCGTGAGTGTCATTCTCTCCTAGTTCTTCATCATCAGACTCGATGAGCACCTCAGTGCTCTAGGAAACATTAGTTAAATTAGCATGTGGGTTGCATAGTACAAGGAAGACCTTGATCGTTCCCTCGTCTTCAAGGTACTCCTGTCCATTCCAATATGACACTGGGGAATAATTCCCCAAACCTGTTTCAGCATACAATACCTCATTCATGTTGTTGTACTCAGTAATCATAAATTTCATCTGTGGTTCTCTGTCAATCCAGATCTGATTGGGCATTCCCTTCCACGGTAGCCACATGTGTGAGTAGTCAGTCGCGGCATATCCATTCAATGCCCTCATAAAATCCTTGCCTAGGATTATACTGTAGGTATCCGGGATATCGGTCACCTGTATGTCAATAGTTTGTTGAATCCAGGGATCAGCAGCAACCTGCATGGGTATTCTATTAATTTCTCATACTATGTTGATTTCGATTTTGTCAAGCTGTGTTACTTTTCGTCAGGAAGGACTAGGCATGATTCCAAGTGCTTTGCATACGCTCAGGAGCATGACATTGGACGAGGCTCCTGAATCAAGCAAGCAATTGTGGGGTTTCTTCCCGAACACACGAATGGTGGTCAGAAAGGGAGGAGTCTCAAATTTCCCTTGAAGCAACCCTCCAGAAACGTCCACCTGAGCGACTTGGCCTTTATCTTTTTCGTTGCCCTTGTTTTGGGTTGGTGTTTAATTAGTTGCCATGTCAGGTTGCTTGTTCGTCTACTAACTTGCTGGCAGGTCAACCTTACTGTTAAAGATTTGCCTAACAACTAGTTCACTCAGTTGATCGTTAAAGGAGACCCTCTTTACCGAAGTTTCCTAAGCTAACCCCTATGACAGAGTGCCATTTATCATTCTGAAAAAGGCATTTCGGATAGCAGGCACCTTTAGAAGTTCAAAATCCGACATGCTTAGCTTCACCTTCTTAAATTCCTCAGCAATATACTCCCCCATCTGCTCAATCTCTTGATCATGGGAAACGTTTTGGGAGGAGCTAGTGGTTTGAATTTGGTTGTTGTTTTGTTGTTTATTTCTGCTGAGATTTAGTGCGGGTGTTGGGAAAAACCCAGATTATTATTTGCATTCGGATCGGGAGGGTGCTAAAATTGTTTGGCGGGGTGGAGGTCGTAAAAGGGCCTCCAGCATGACCACCGGCTTGTCTATTTCTGAGGTTGTAAGGGGTGGTCCATTGGTGAAACATTTGGACTTCATCCTCTCTAGGCTCTTCTTCATCATCTTTGGGACCATTATCTACTGAATCAAAAAGCTGGGCTAAAGGGTTTTCAGAACTTACCTCTCTCGCCACATCATGATTGTTTGAATCAACATTCTCCAGCTCGAGCGTGTTGCATTCTGCCTTTGGGAAGGAAGCATGGTTCAGTACCAACATTGAAGAATCATATGGATCGGATGGGACAATGTCCCTGCGTCCCCAACTGTCAACTGCATTCTAAACTTCTACTTGGAAAATCTTGGCTGTAGTTTGAAATTCCAGATAATCTAGTTCGGAATGGTGCGGGGTTTTCATCACTGTTGTTGTTAGGCTGATCAAGAGGCATGGGAACGCCGCCATTGTTGGGGAGTGTATCCCATGTCCATTTTTTCCTTTGGAAGGGTCTTCTGTCGAAGTTTTGGCTTGAATTCTTATTTTTGTCATAGTTTTGCCCCAATGACGTGTTGACATCGCGATTATCCCGACTTTTATCTCTAATCTCAATTTTCCTTATTAAGGTTGGCCTAGATACTCTTTTGTGATGCTTGTAGTTGGTTGTTCTGATTCCTTAGGTGCGTCATTTCAGTTGACATCTTCTTGATCATTTTTGTGAGCTCGTCGATTTTATCTTTTTCAGCATTGTTCGGTTGCAGTGCGGCATTCTGAAGGAACATGGGCTATGCCACCGGTTGATTTTGATGAGTGGGTGGGAATTCTATTGCCTAAAGGTATGTAGGCACCTGGGATTGTTGAGGATGCGACTGTTGCTGTTAGGGAAACAAGAAGTGAGGTACTGGATATGCCTAGTTCATCGCCTGCTCAGGATGCGGAACCATAGGTAGCTATGGCACTAGATTCAACAAAGGTGTTTGATGCTGCAAGGCTTGCATGAGTCCCCGTACTTGCGTTGAATGAGTAGTTTTCCCAAGAGAAGGCAGTGGACCGGATATATTCTACCCCAAATTTGTGCTAGAAATAATAGCTTCAGTGTATGCATCGACCAACCTAGCGGGTGGTGGTCTCATTCTTTTTACCAAGGCTGAAGTGAGGTTGTCCAATGCTACATAGTAAACCGGCAGGATAGCAGCATCATTGAAAACGTACGGGGCTTGCAGCCGAGTATATGCTCTGTGGAAATGGTCATTGAACAAGTTGATTGGTTCATTGATCTCCCTTTGAACAGACATGAAGTGTCGATACGAATCAATGGGGCTGACAGGGGTCTTGAATTTCTGTAGAAATGCGCTCTTCAGTAGATCCCATGTGTTGATAGTTCTGACTTGAAAATTGACGTACTAGTAGAATGCCTCTTCTCCTAAGGAGTAGGGAAAGAGTCTACAAGCCACATCTTCGTATATGATCTGCATGGTCTTCAAGGCAATCTCAAAAATCTTAACATGTTCTTCAGCTATTCTCTACGGGTCCCGAAAGTTGAATTTCGTGCATAAATTCTTGGGGTTCTTTGGCATATCATGGTAGAGGTTAAAGGCGAGAGGAGATGGGTTATTACCCAGCCACGCCATTGGGAAAGGTGGTGGAGGTGGCTGCAGTCTATAATTATGATGCGGCGACAACAACTGGTAGGACAGCAGTAGGGCTGGTCACCGTGCTTGGTTGAATGGCAGCGTTCAGCCCAGATGGAGTGGTAACCTGGAAGGCTGTATAGATCAGATGAGCAGAAGATGGTGCTGCCAGTGAAGGTGAAGGAGACGGAGGTGAAAGGGCAGGGAGCTGCTCTACGGGATTGGTGATGGACGGTTCCCCACTTTTAGCTCTTTTAGCTCGAATAGGGAGTTGTAACTCCTGAAACTCTCCCTTGTTTGGTGTAAACCTCAAAACCCAGTGGAATCTCTCAGGGGAGAACAACCCAATTTGATCCAACTTTACCCTTTGGCCCTCCTTCTAGCACCAATTCTGTTGATGGTGTTTTTATGCACTTCACAACACAGGTAATACGTAGGAGCACTAGCTCTCTTGAAAGACAATATTCCACAATCAAATTGCAGAACACTATCCCAAGGTCTCTCGGGTGTCAAGTCATGACGATGCTTGGGATAAATCAATTGTTTGATGTGATTTTGCTGGAATCACAAGGCAGTCTTACGTGGTCAAAGCTATAGGAGAATTGGGTTGATGAATGGAGTTTTGTAGATATGGAATTACTGTACCTTGCTGCAGGTTCAGGCAGCAGTCTTGGACTCCATTGTTTCGTCAGATTTGGCTTTATAATGTGCAACGAACCTTAACGCAAATTGTTTCTAAAACAAAAAGAAAAAGGGGGGGCAAGGAAGAAGGATGGTTCCTGGACCTGCAACTACCAATGAACAGTGATCATGGAGGTCCCTACTGTGGACAGTTTCCTTAAACAGAATTTCACTTAATCTGAATTCTCACAATATCATGAAATCTATGCTATCTTCTAAGGACTACAGATATTCATCATTCATTCACCATGGAAATGTGAATAAAGATAAAGTTTAATGAGCAACAATGAAATTAAAGTCCAGAATAACTTTACACAGTCATCTACCAGCAGCAAATGACCAAAAGTATGGACAAAGAAAGCATACACACAGTAGCAATCTTCACAACCAAAGACATCATACTAAATCTACCAAAGCTAACTAGGGAAACTAAAGCAGCAAAGTAACTTGAAGCAAATTTTTAACTAAAGGGAGAAGAATCATGAAACATGTGGAGAAACCCATAAATACACCAGAAATGACTGTATTTTTTATTATAATTTTAGCAACATGTCTTTACAACAACTCAACTCCCCTAAAATGAGAGGAGGAGAGCCCTATTTATAGTTTTCAAAAAGAAAATTGAGTAGCCAAGCTTCACTTTACACTAGGGTTTCACCTACCCCCAAGTATATTGCATTTATAAATCAATTCTTGTCTTTTCCCTTTTTCGTCATCTAGTGACAGCCCTATAGCAATTTCGTCTTTTAGCAACTTGCCCTCTGTTGTAGCTATTCTTTACGGAATTCTTCATTGATGACTGGATTGCCTTTGTGCTTCTTCAACGCTGCATACTCCATAAAGCTCAAGATTAGTGCCTGGAGCTTATCCATCTCCATGATATCTGATCGCAGCACTTGGTAGCTCCATTCTTGGGAATTGCTAACAAGCTTTTTCCAGTCATCATCGTTTTTGGCAGAACTATCTCTGAAGAGTTTTGATTGCGCGAAGGCTCAGGCCGCAAAACTTATGAACTCAGTGGTGACCTCAGCTGACATCCCATCTTCCATGATTTTCAAGAAGTGGGGCCTTATGCTTTCTTGATTTACTTCAACGACGGGCAGCTCATACCCTGTCATTAGTTTGAGGTACCGAGCGCACTCTTCTCTGGAATCCCTTGCCCATTCGATGTCTGGCGCTATCCATTCCAAGATTTGCTCTAGCCTTCTATTTCGTTGATCGAAATCTCACTTCCATATATCCACTAACCAGTGGTCATCATCCTTGAGGGCCAGGTCCTTCTCCGAAACCTCGCTTGGCAATGCGAGTATAGCCTCAATTTTCAGGTAGGCTGCCTCGTACTTTCTTGGGAATGCTTCGCAGACTTGCCTCAGTCCCTCAAGGGTTCTCTATACCTCCAAGAACTTATTTGCTGCTCGGACGGCCAAATTGATGCCCGTGTTTCTTATGTCCATGACCTGTCGGAACCAGTTTTCTGTAGTCCTGTCCAGGTTCCTTCTCTTTTCTAATTTATTAATCTATTCTTGGGACGACAGCTAAGGCGGGATGGATGACATCGTGGGCTACTCATCTGGGGAATACCATTGCTGAATGTAGTCTGTTAGATCAGCCACTTGCTCCTTTAGTTCTTACTTGGAGATCTTATCCTGCTGGATAAGATGCACCACTGTGGCGACTAACTCCTAGAGGTGATCAACTTTTTGCTCCCTGGTGGCCACTCCCAAATCAATAGTGGAGATGTTATAAATTATACCTCGTTCTCCGACCACCGGTGTTGCTATCTATACTGCCCTAGATCCTAAGGCATCCATGGTCACCTTCGATCTGATCTTTGGTTTTTTCTCCTTCTTGGTGCTTATTTGGGCCCTATTGGTCGATCCATGCTCTTGCTTGGATCTCGACGGGCCTAGTGAGTATGCCGATGTCGTCAAGTTCTCGTTCATCCCAATCAATTGCAGGCAGCGGTAGATTGGTGATTGCATCATACCCTGGATCGATCACTATATCCTCATCTTCTTCGAGTTGGTCAGGGACTAGGCACAGGTTGATTCTATGCACGTAGATAGCGGTCATGCGCATGTAGTGCCAGCCGCACCTCAAAATCATCCTTACAATTGGCCCAAAAATCTTCAACATTGTGGAGGTGGGCATACTCCCTTCCCAATGCCTTTCTGATGTGCCCGTATGGATCCATTTGGGGTCGAGCTATATATTGCCGGAAGTGATACTCAACCAACTCCCTTTTTGAATACCTCGCACACTGGGAGGTATGAATCGTGTACATTCAATGGTCGAGCGCAATGGGGTAGGGTGTGCCTACCAGATGCTTGCTACTCAAGATGTTATGAATGTGCCTCAGTTGCCAAGTCAGCTCCAATAATATAATCTGATCATTGGGGTACCGGGGTAGCTTGTTTGGTCTTTCTGTTAATCCCTGGGCATGGATGTATGTGAACTTCAAAAATTGAATGTAAAGGAAGGCATATTGCTTGAGGAGGGCTCTGGCACTATGTGAAACTCTTCTCTGAAAGTCACCTCCTAGGGATCGGATAATGTGGGCGATGAACGCATCATTCACCCGACAATAATCTTTCTTGAAATTTCGGAACTATAGTTGAGGGTACTTATCATATGGCTAGGGCTCTACCCCTGATGCCTCACTGGGTACCGCAGTCAATCCCTGATAGTGCCGCTAGTCCGCGAGGGAGTACACCAGGTAGGAAGTCATGAAGAACTTGGAGGTCTTCTTTACGGTCATAAATTGTTCGTGGAAGCGATCACTGATAATCTCTCCCCAATAGAAGGCAACGCCATCGCCACGGAGAATCTGCTCCATGAAATAGAACATCCATTCTTGGAAGAAGGCCGTAGCAGGAACACCCATTACTCGGCTCAACAAAGTTACGAGGTCATGGTAATCCTCGAATAAATCGCTGCAATAAAGCTCCTGAGGGAGCTTGCCAGCACTACCTCGTTTATCCTTCAACTAATATTGATTGATTAAATTCTTGCACCTCAATGGATCCTGTTCCCATAGTTCATTGCATTCCTCCATGGTGGGGGTCTCCATGCTCTTGAAGGAAGGAATGTGGAAAGTTGTTGTTATACCGAACGGGGACATGTCTACAAGGATATTTCCATCCTGGTCCACTATGTTCGGGTCTCCTGTTGATATGCTTCCATGCATGCCATTACGAGTTCTGGGGTCACCAAGGCCACCGAGAAGGCTGCAGCTTTGGCAATTCCACTGCTCCTTATCAATTTCGCATTCTCTATTTTGGGGTTCAGCTTGACCCTTTGTATAAATTCGCCAACATCGACCTGGCCGATGTTGGTAGCTTTGACATCTCTCCAGAGAGTGGTGACTCTAGATTGTAAGGGGACCCCTTGAAATTTGTACTTCATCAAATCCTTATCCTCCTTGCCTCGAGCTGTTTTGGCTATCCCTTTCCCCTTTTCCTTGGAGGCACCAGAAGTTTTTGTGTCAGATTCCGTAAATCCTACACAAAAGATGTGAATCAGTAACAATAAACATGAAACGATGGTCCCAAACAAGCTCCCACACATCAAAGTTAGCCCTGCAATCATCATTCATATCCAATAATCACATAACACTTGATACTTCATTGTTTAGAAAGCAAGGCAGACAAACCGAGTTCCCAGGGCTGGAATTCCCTGGGCAGAATGTTGTTTGGAAAATTGAGGATGGAACTCCCAAAGGCATTTGCCGGAGTTGGATTTGGTCAATTGAAGGTTGTCGTGAAGGAAGACCTAATTTCAGCAAGTGGGTCGAGATCCATTTTGGATTTGGAGGTCATTTGAGCCTTCAATTGGGAGTTCGAGCATCAGATGCAGGACAACCATTGGAAACGACGCAAGGGGAATGAAACTCTGTGCAGCGGAATCAGGGTCTCGGATTGCCGTTGTCGAGAAGCGGCTTTGGGTCAACCGTTGGAAACGGCAAAATGGATGTGGCAATCCAGGTGAGGAATTTTGGAGGGCAATCTTCGCAGATAGTTTTAAGGATTCAGGAGACCAGGCGGCGGATAGTGGGTCAGGACCTGGATCTCGGAGAGTCACCCTGAGTTCACCGTTAAAGTGGCACCAGTGGAACGGAATTCCAGAAGCAAAATTCTGAGGGTTGAGACCGGACAAAGGCTTGACCTCAGATGTTCGCTGGGATTTAGTCTTGGCGAGGGGGGACCGGGGTCCGGGACTCAGAAGGACGTCCCGGGACGGCCGTGTAGAATGGCAAAAGCAACATGGAATTTCGGGGATGGAATTCCAGAGGTCGGGGTCTGGATAGCACTTGGATGCTAGATCATTCAGGTAAGTTTGAAATGGAGGATGGAGCGTCGAGGCCCAGGAGTCGGGAAGTCATCTACCCATTGTTGTTTAGAATGGCGAACTCAAGACGGAATCCTAAAGACGGAGCCCCAGATAGCGAAGTTTGGCTTGATTGTGGATGTTGGTTTCTTCTCTGAATTTGGGAATCGGACATCATGTAATCGGGGTCCGAGGTTCAGGAGGATGCTCAGGACAAGCCGTCAGAATGGCGAAATTAGGACGGAATTCTAGGAGGGGAACTCCGAGTGTCTGATCTCGAGGACAGTTTGCTCCCCCTTTGTCGATTTTGACTTTGTTGAAGTCTCGACACAAACACCGTGCGGTCGGGGCCCGGAGGTCGGAAAGACACTTGGGGAAGGCCGTTTGGAACGGTGGGAGCGACACGGAGACCCGTGAGGGGAAATCCGGAGGCCGGTGTCCGGGAGGAACTCCACCGCATGAAATTTTTCAAGTTTAGTTTTGAGTTTCGCGGATGGCCACGGGAAGCCCTGGGCTCGGGAGACGTCAGCGGCTGTTCGGAAGAATGGTCGCGGCAAGGTTAAGTTCCGAATTGAGTTTCAAGGCCTCGAACAATGGATTTTTCATTTTTAAACATATGGGTTTTTAGGGGAGGGCGTTTTCCTACCAATTTCCATCCTTGTTTTTGCATTTTACATTGATTAAGGCTCAAAAATTCACAAAATAAATGACAAGGTGTGCGGACGGCGGGTGTACCTCAAGATCCCGAAGAAGCAGGCTGCCGAATGTGCGGGAGACGTTGGAAAAAGAACTTAGACTGCAGGGTCGAGAATGCTGGATGTGGGGAGCTCTTCGAATTTTCTATCACTTGGTCGGTTGATAATGACGGCTGGAAAATTCATTTAAATAGCCAAAACGACCATTAACACAGCAATAAATTCCCTCGTACGGCAGCCCAAAAGTTGGTGGATTCAAATTGCAGACGGTGGCGGGCGACCTGGAGTTCGTCGGTCGGGAAGACGTCTAGCCGCGGTTGTCAGGACGGCAAAGTTCAAGCGGAATTCTGGACGTGGAGATCCAGGATCCGGGATCCGAGGTCCGGAATGATGCCACACCATTGCCGTTTGAAACGGTAGAACCAGGACCGAAAACCGAAAGGGGAAACTCGAGTGTTTGGGCCCAGAGGGTGCAGCGGACGCTAGAAAAGGCATTTTGACAAGGGAAACCCAAATTGACCCCAGATTTAGCATTTTTAAAAGGGGCGACTTTGGTCAAGTTTAAAATATGACTTTGGGGAACATGTTGACCTTTTAGGGCACAAAAATAGGTACACAAAACAAGGCAAAACAAAAGGACTCGACAATCAAAAGAGAGAAGAGAGGGTCCCCATTCTGAATAGGGCGTGTGTGCAAAAGGCACAACAGATCTAAACCCCAAACTTCTAAATTTAAGTAAGGATGTCCTCTTAATTTTTATTTACATGTGTTGGTTGTTGAAGGCTTTAGTTATCTTCTAGCTCATGATATGTCATAGAACTTTGTCAAAGGTATCACTCTCATCAATTCTAGTTGATAGTTAGTTTTATTGATGATTATTTTCACACCCCTAGACAATGAAAGTAATTCCAATCAAGATTTATAATTCCTAGATACTTTTTGTTTAGCTTTTGGTTCAAGTGGTCAATGGAAAAAATAAATGATATAGAAAATTATTTTTAACTAAACTTGCTTAAGTTAAATCTTCTAGTTAGAAATGGATTGATCAAATAGAGGTTTTTAGGTTCATAATTATTCCTTTTCCTTTCCAAGATTCTTCCTCTTCTTTGTGGAAAGAATTATGGAATATCTTTGCTTCAATCATTGAGAAAATATTTACTTTTTATTTTCTATTCTTGAGTCATTTTGTGAAAATCGTGAATTTGAAACAATTTCACAATTTTTTTTTATGTTGAACCATACTAGAGTCTAACTATTACAAAGTGATGGTGCAACCATAAAAAAATCTCCATGGTTCTTAAATTGGTTAAATGACACTTAATCACGACATAGGGCATGCATTATATATCAAGTAACACTTGTCAATGCCATGGGTTTAATAGTATTCAAGTAACACTTGATCATTGCATGTATTATAATTGGTCATGCAACACATGATGGCAGATTGAGTCTAATATGGATTCAAGGAGGAATTTTTTTTTAATTGGGTCATATTCCTTGATTTTTTTTTGAGATAAACAAGAAATTTGAAACTTTATGGGACTTATAGTTCAATAAAAGGGGATTTTCTTAGCAAAAAATGATGAAAACCCTCTAGAAACTAGCAAAGTACTATTTTTGAATGAAGTTGAGTGACCAATCACTTGAGTTAGGAAACTTGTGATTGGGAAACCCCTTGCACATGTCTAAGTTAGTACATATAACTCATATGAGGTTGAGATATGTGCTTAAAATGACACACACAAGACATGAAATTTCATGTTAAATCCTCATGCTCTATAAACAATATTGTGCCCTACTTTTTAGTCTAAGTAGGACCATTCAAAAATAGCATTTTTAATATTTTTCAATTGGTATGCATTATTTTTGTCATTTTTATTTTATTTTATAATTTTTTTATTATTTTAAATAGTTTTATTGAACAATTTTTTTCCATATCACATAAGTTTCACTACAAATTGAAAAATTCCACAAAATTAAATCATGAACTCTAATATCTAGTGCACAAATATTTTTTGATATATTTATTAAATAGTTTTGAATTAGTACTAACAAAAATTTCAAACATATGTTATACTATAACATATATATCAAAATTTCGTTGTGAAGTTACTATCGAAATTTCATTATTCAAAAATGTCTTTGAGTGGGAGTTTGCCCAACGCCGCTCAACGATCTTTTGTTGTTCTCGCGTCCTTTCATGTGGGCGCAGGTTTGGTTCGCTGGGGGAGGGCTACAGGGAAAGTGCTTTGGGCATGGACAAGCCTGTGGATGTGTGTGTCCCCTCCCCTGTGGTGCCACATTTGGTTCTTCCTACTAGTGTGAATAATCTTTCTAATGTTTCTTGTGTTGTGCAGGAGGTCCCTTCGTCGATTGTTGCTCCCTCTCCTGTTGTTGGGTGGGTTATCCCTCCTCTAGTGACTTTGTTTGCTACTATTGTGGTGGACTCTGTTCCTAGTTTAGTTTTCCCACCTCTTGTTGGGGGTTCTTCTGACCGTGCAAAATCCTTTTTGGAGGCTGCTAAGGTGGGTTGCTCAGCCCCCTTCTCAGGCTCATCATCCATTGCCTTGTGCCCGAGATTCTCCTGTGGTGGTCTATGGTGCTGAGGTAGTGGAGAATGAGGTTTATTATTTGGCTCAGGGTGTGGTCTGCAGGTTTAATGGCTCGTGGCCTTCTCTCCCTGATCTCCATACTTGGGTGTCAAACTCGTGAAAGCCATTGGTCTCTGGGGAGATCGAGGTCTACCCTAGCGATAGGGGTTTTTTTATTGCTACCTTTGCTTCCTCTACTGAGAGAAATCATGTGTTGGATAGGGGATGGATGTGGGGTATTCATTCTCTGTCCATCAGGCCTTGTTCTCGTTTGTTCAATCCCCTCATAGAGTTGTTCAACACCAAACCTATCTGGGTCCATCTGCCAAATCTCCCTCTCCAGTTTTGGGATGAATCTTGTTATGAAGCTATTGGCAACACCATTGGATGCTTCTTAATGGTGGACTCTACAACTAGGGAACTAGGGCATACTACAGTAGCTCGGTTGTTAGTCGATTTGGACATCTCCAAACCTCTCCATGGTGATGTGGTCTTGCTGGTGGAGGACAGACCTTGGAAGCAGCTCTTGGACTATGAGGGTCTCCCCTTTCGGTGTAGGAGTTGCTTTTCGATGGGTCACTTGGCCTCTACTTGCCCTCTTACCCACCGCAAGGGCATTGCAACTTGGTGGAAGGATGCTCTCTTGGACCATCTCACTGTGGGTTCTCCTCCTTCAGATGTTCCTTCGGTTAGTTCCTCTTTAGAGGCTGACCCTCCTATGACTATCCTTTATGTGGAGCCTTCTGTTGTCTCTGTCCCATTAAAACCTTCTGTTGTCGATGTCCTGTCAGAACCTACACGTCCTACGTCGATCGAATTTGTTGGACCTTTGTTCACTCCTATCTCTGATGCTTTGTTGTCGGCTCCCTCGCTATGTGGTATCTCCTCTCCTGAGGTGGCTGTTGTGGATCCACTCCCCTCGCCTCGCTCATTGGTTCTCGATTCTGAGCCTTCAGTCGGTGGTGCTGAGAAAGAAGAAGGGTCTCCCCAAATCAGTTGCCTCTTCTAGGCCTCGGGTTCGAGGAGTCAGTTTGGACCCCTTTGGTTCGAGGGTTGTCTATTTTTTTCTAATTGCTCTTCAGCTGACAGTTAGTTGTTGTTGTTTGTTCTTCTAGTTCAAGTTTTGTTTGAACTATGTTTTTCCTTTGGCCTTTGAGCTTTCTATGTAAAGGGTACAACACCCTGTAAATGCTTCTTATCTTATCAAAAACATATATATCAAAGTTCTTTTCTATTGGAATAATTGCATCCATGTCAAGTTCAATGTATTTTTATGAGTTTTCTATTAGTGTTTGTTATTTTTTCCAATATCTTGAATAGAGGGCATTACTTTTTCATAATGAGCCCACATTCATTATAAAATTAAAATAATATATAGTATTTAAAACATAATACATAATATAATTTTAGAAAGATAACACTATATACTTTATACTTACAAAATAACATTTCTTAATGACTTCATTTGATTCCTGAAAAAGTGAAGCAATTTTCTTTTTGTTAGCACTTTGATAGATGTGGAGGAGAACTGCATTGGAGGTTTGATTTAAGCCTAGGGTGGTTCTATTTAAGGGATTTTGATCTAAACCCCTTAGATGGAACCCCTCTAGGATGAAATCAAGCATTTTTCTAAAAATAATATGTGATTTTTGGCAAAAGTCAAGGTGTCACATAAGTGGGACACACTATTGTGGGGTCTTCAAATTTGAATATAGGTGAAACATGTACACCTAAGATGGCAAGATATGTCTCTATTTCAAACCTCTAAGGATAAAATATGTAAGCATAACTATTATTAATTCTACAAATAGTCATATTGTATTAATCATTAAGCATTGTGAGATATGTTATGTCTTCAAGTTGTAAATTTATTGTTCATTGCAAATACTCAATGAGAAGACTCAATGAATGTCCTATTGAAATAAACAATAGATGTTAAAGGTTGCTAGCGTCTTGCAATATGATGCAAGTTTGTGGCCTATAGCACTAAGTTGGGAAAATCTTTATTGATTATGAAAATGTAAGGCCTCATTTTCTAGTGAACTCTTTACTTTGTTCATTCATGTGGAAAATCTTGAAATTTTTTGTTATGTCAATTTTTCTAGTGTCCTTAAAAAATGACAATAAACATGAACGGATCATGAAATGTAAAGTGTTGGATGTATTGGTCACTATGTCACATCATAGTGTGCTTATAACATTGTGGCTATAAGCACACTATGTTGATTAATATGCTCACTTGACTATGTTGTACTCTATTGTCCATAATGACCTTTCCAAATATTATATAAAAACAAAATATTCAATCTAAAAACAGTAACACGTCATTAACTAAAATTTTGAAAAAAAAATCACTGACATCTATTAAAAAGATGCTACCAAATAAAAAATCTAAACATCAAAAAAGTGTGGAAAAATATGAATCTATTGCCAAATACTTGAAGAAGTGAACGAGAACTGTCAGAAATTTTGAAAAGTTTTACCCTTATCTACAAAATGAATATATTAAATTATATTAAAAAAAATTACGTCTGGTAAAAGATTCCATTTATTAAAGATATCAAATTTTGACAATCCATCATATTGTTCAAGTTTTACTCCTAATTTTGATTGTATTAAAAAAAAATTATCATTATACTTTGATAAAAGATTCCATTTATTTCTTACCTCTGTCAAATCAAATCCTCGAAAATCAATATACGTATCATTATCACATGCGTAGATGAGTACATGCAAAGTCCGATATGAAAGGATATTATTATTCTCGTTCCACGTTCCAGAGGTGGGCCCACATCCCTCTCTCACGCGTCTTTCACTGTGGCCTCTCACAGGCTTTTTATTTTCATTTCCGGATGGGACAAACAAATGCCCCACACGGAAACACCCCATCAGAAAATGACCTCCACTAGGTAAGAGGGGAGGAGATAAAGTGGAATTTCTTATCCAAAGAGACATATAGAATTTGCGAGCATTAATGGATTAAAATTAAAGTCAAGAGTCAACAACAATAGGTTCAAGACTTTGGAGATGTTAAAAGAATAATTTTGTGCAATCATCAATTCTACGATCTATACATAAACACAAATTAATTAAGGGACCCACCATTTGTTAAATCTCTAAATGAAAAGAAAATAAGGAGATTTGGAAGGATTAGTAAAATAATGGTATTGTTTAAGTATGTTCTATAAAGTAAAGCAATAGATTAGTGAAAGCTATTATTTTTATTATAAAAACATTGACTATAAAATTTATTAAACATAAGTTTTTGTACTTGAGTGTATCCCACCATCTACTCAAGTACAAATCTCAAGAACTATGGTAAAGGTTAAGTTTGATGTTTGGATGACTTTGATAGAATGAATCTCCTTACTAATAACAACATAATCAAAAGAGACATTTCGTGTTAGTAAATTTCATGGAATGGATCACCTTAGTTATGAAGTCTCAGATAAAGAAAATTTCTATTGTGGATGGTTTTGGTAGAACGAATCCCCCTAATCATAACAACTTAGTCTTATTGAAGGAGACACCTAATGTGAGTCTTTGATAGAATGGTCTAGATGAAGAAATTTGTAATATAACAATACGTTTACTCAACATACTATAATCAACTACTTAAAATCAAATATCCATATTTTACAAATCAATTATTCTCATTAAAAAAATCAAAGGCTCTCTATATCTGGTATGAGTTTTCCACAGTCCATAAAGATAGAATGCTTAGCTTTTGGATTCAACTGTGTGTATTTCCTCTTTCTGATGATGGATCACTGAATGTGATCCAAAACGTCGACTAAAAAATACACACAGCTGAATCCAAAAGCTAAGCAGGCTCTCCATTATTGACAGTTGAAACTGAAAGATTTGAAACTGAAGTCCAATCGAAAAGTTTGAAAGGAATTTAGTATTGCAGAGGGTAGGCCTACATACCTCCATTGAGCCACAAGGTAAGAGGCGTAGATTGTGTATCATTCTCTGCTTCCACAAAATAATAAAACAACGCCCGTCCTGCCCGCTCGTCCACCGTAACATATCCACCGTATTGCTTGAAATTTACTTCCGGCTGTCCGGGCAGTCTATCGATCAAATCCTCCGCCGGTCCAGCCTTTATTTTCGCTGCACTGATAAGTAAAATATGTACCAGAAAACAGAGCCATAACTGGATTTTTGGTGGCACCTCTGTTTCACAGCCAATCAACATCTTTAGAGCCGAATCGTATCTGTTCTGTCAAACAATCGGCTTACTCAGGAAAGGGCTGGTACCATAACATTTATATCATAATGAGATGAGAGAAATACAAATGAAGTGAAATATTCACAATCATTATGATTTTAATGGGAGGGGAGGAAAAGGTTCACAGTTGAAAGTGGGGGAATGGATCTACGCTTAATCATTTATGTTCGTATAGTTTGTTTTTGGCTTAGAGGTGTCATGACTGAAAATGGAACTGCTTTGGATTTGACAGATTTTGATGCTTGTTGAGCTGTATGGCGTTCTGCTCCATCTCCTTCAACATTCTTTCTTGTTTGTTTCTGCAGTTCCTTTCTTTTGGGTGGGGGTAGGTGTGGCTTATCCTCCTCCTCAGTCAAAGAGATTAGATTTTTTTTTTGGAAGTACACCAATCAATCAATTCGGGAAATGGGTCTGTAGAGCTGGACAGTGGTTTTCATTTTTGTATTCGGGTGGTGTTTGTTCATCTTCTTGTTTAGCCCTCGGTTGTAATCTGCTATGGTTCAGTCTTATAGGCTGTCCTGTTATTTTATTTTTTCTTTCTTTTGCAGTTCTCTTTTGGACTGCTCATTATTTATCTTTGTAATCCAGCTTTGTTCAATAAATTGCTTGATCAATATTACACACAACTATTTACACAAAGCAGTGTAATTATCAATGACCTAACTTTGAAATGAAAGGGAACAAGCAAAATTATTGTATAACACATGCAAATTTCACAAACCACCTCACAAAATTGAGCATGAATATCAAATCTTCCGTGCACCGAGCCCTAGACTTCCCTCCTCACTGAATTTCAAAATAGGAGTGTTCAACATAACCTAGTTTGAAAAAATTGTAAGTATAAAGCAAGCTACTTCTATTATATCTTCCTCTAACTTCTATTATCAAACTTGCAACAAATTTCTAATTGTCAAGTTTCGAATCCTTGACAATGCTTTTGAATTGCATATTTATACTTGGCCTAAGTGCCCCCAAAAAACACTAAGAGCTAGTCAATGTGGATCCTAAATTAATCCATGGGCTCAAAATTTACAAGTTACACTTTGACATTTTATTTAACTTATAAGCCAATTATTAAAATGCATGCATTTACTATTTTATGGTTAAAAAATAGTTATAAGAAAATGTACTCAAATTATAAAGTGAATTTTTACAAATATTAAAGAAAATTGAATGAGGAGAAGAAAAGGGGATTGAGAACCCAACATTTCACTATTTTATGCCTCTACTTGATCTCTCTATTGCTTTTTATTAAGGAGGAACCCAAAATCCTAGTACAAAATGTTGCTTAAAATATAAACAATGACAACCAACAACCAACTATCAACATACAAGCAGGAAAAGCACATCAAAAAAGAGAAACAACTACAAAGAAACTATTGTAACTTGTTGAGAGTATTGGATACTTTTAGTTCCCATTGATAAAAGCTTTGGTGAAGATTGAAACTAGATTCAACAGTTCTTTCTTTTCATCTTCAAAATTCTTCTTCTTGCCACAGGTTCTGGTACTCGACCCTTGCTAAGTTGAGCTAATCTATTTATCCTTAACCTTGTTATCACCATTAGTCTTCTCTACAACATTAATGGTACCAACACTTTTCTCTTCCTTGAGCTACTTCAGCTTCTCAAAAAGAAATTGAATTCCTTCAACACTGTTGTGGATAGTGGATTGGCTAATCTTGATAACTCTTTCCAAATTCTAGTTAATTTGTTGCATTTTCTCCTTCAGCTCCTTAATGTGGCTCTCAAAATTACTCTTCATCAAGGTAACCTCAATGGTTATAGCTTCTAGCATAGAATGGATCTCTTTCTTGTGTTCATTCTCCCTTAGAGTACTTTGTGCTCCCCTCTTAGAGTCAATTATGTTTTGCATTGAGTGCAACTTGATATTAATTTGATTGAGATCTAGAAAAAACCATTTGGTGAGCCTGAATTGACCAACCACATCATCCCTTACAAGCTCAAAGACATTATAAATGTCCTCTTTGTTCATATTAAGTCAGGGGAAATCCTCCAAAAGATCTTGAGGAGAAACACATTAATCCTCTTTTGCATTTTTCAGGAAGTAAAATTGGGATTTTGCTAGTATTATTAGTGGGGTTTTTACTAATTTCTACTAACTCCCCCTTTCCTTTATGATTGGCTCACTCTTTTCATTATCAAGCTTAATCTTTTTTCCTTTCTTATCAGGGGAAATCTAGTGCTCACTAGTGAAGGCTCCACTAGTAAAGGAGTCACTCATCCATGATAATTGATCCATGTAATTCGTATTATTAGTAGAAGTACTCTTCTTAGGTTTATCTTCTGCTGCGGTTGGATTGGAATATATTTCAACCTCATCCTTAGCCCTCCATTCCTCATCTTCATTAGATTTCTTTGACTCAATTGTCACATTAAAAAAAAAAACAACTTGGGAATGAAAATTGTGACTTTCAGAAAGTTTATGGGAAACAAGAGGGGAGCTCGAAGACATTTCAAATACTCTATAATCAACAAAATATGACCCTCATATAAAATGGGGAGTATAGCATTCCTTCTATGCTCTTTTAAATCAAATTCTAAAGAGGAAAGGAGGTAGAAGGGGAAAGAAACAAGTTGCTTATATGGTGAAAATGGTTTAATAGAATAAAATGGAAGCCATATGTAGCAGTGAATCTACAATCTAAGGTGAAGTGACCTATAATTACCTCAGCAACTTCCACCCAAACAGGATTGATTGAGAGCCTATCATAGCCACTAGAATTTAGATTTACCAGTTTCTTTCAATATTTTTCCTTCAAGAACTAGCAAATAGCACCATCAAAGCTTTTCAGTCTCTAAAAATATTCCTCCTTTGGGTTGAAAGACTAGTGATCTCTATGATAAGGTCTTCAAAAATGACCAACTCCTCACCATCTACCAAAAGAATAAAATCCTTCCAACCATTCATGAAAACCGTTTTCATCTCAAGGTCATGCCCATCAAGCTTTTTCAGGTAAGGATTCACACCACCTTCCTTCAAAATATTCCAAAATAACCCCTTTTTCCTAATACCATTGCAAGAGAGAGGTTCAACACTGCTCCTATCATTGCCCATCTCAGTGAAAAGAAAAATAGAAACAGGTATTAAACTAGAATAGAATACGAATCCCACTGATGAGAGTGATGAATAAGGCCCACAAAACACCTATAATCTATGTGAAAAAACCCGAGGCAATCATAATATTTTTGGTGTCTGAAAAGTGAGATGGATGCTATCATATGAATTAGAACATAGAGCATACCCACATTCCACCTACTACATTCAAGGGTAACCCTAGAGATCTTGCAATAGGGTTGTCTTAGGGGTTGAATGCAAACTACTAAGGGGTTCACCACCAAGTTTAGACTTGGAAAGACAAATTAAATGTAAGATGCAACACTAAACCCTAATTGAATGTAATGACCTACAAAAGTAAATGAAACAAAACAAAAATCTACAAAAAGGAAGGTTTGCACCTGGGAATCTAGAGATGGTTGGAAGGAGGTCTGAAACACTTGAATTTTTTCTTGTAATGTTGAATGGGACTCATTCACCAAGCTAGACAAATCATTCCAAAAATTGGGTTTCTATGCAGGAACTAGAATCTACCAAATGGGTATCCAAATCTGTAAAAATCTAAATTTTGATTAAAATTGGGACTCATTTGCCAAAAGTGGTGAATCAATCCAGTTGTGATTTTCTAAAGCTTTAAAGTTTGATCCTGCTCTTCCCAGTCTGTTTTCTTCTTGATTGATTTCTGGATTCGAAAACCTGATTTGCAACCTGTAGGTATTCTCCAACGTTCTCCAAGGCTTGATGACAACTTTGACAACTTTTCTCCAATCTTGCTCCTTAGGAATGTTGCATCCTAGACCTGCAAATCACACACAAAGGAGAGGGGAAAATTTTGTTGGGTTAGTGGATAGGGGTTTTCCTTGGTCAAACCCCTTGTTGGTAATTAAACCTTGAAATAGAATGAAATATGGATGGATAATGATGAATGAACAAAGTAAGATGTTGCAACTCACCAAACCCTTGCAATAAAATGCTACAAATATGCTTGAGATGGTTGTAATGGATTCAGATCTTGAATCTTGATTGATTTATGTTGATCTTGAGTGAAACACTTGCTTGAGTGACAAAACCCTACATCACAATTGTTAGCACCATAACAAACATGATGCATGAAATCTTTGACATGATGATTGATGCTTGAAGAATGCTCTAAAATGCTTGATAATTTGCCCTTGAATTCTCTTGTGAACTCAAACTTACTATAAGAATGCTCATTCAATATGCTAGGTCACTTTTTTTGCTTGTTAGGTGAAAACGAGTGAAAGAACCTTGTATTTATACTCAATTATGCAAGAATTCCCAAAATTACAACACTACAAGACGACATCAGATCTAGGAGGATAAAATCTCACCAAAAATTTGAATTAATTTTGATTTTGGGCCATATGGGACTCATTTGCCCAAGGTGGTGAATGAGTCCCACTAGGCCTAATTTTTGGGACCAATTTTTTAATATGCTTAGAAATGTGTGAAACTAGGTTCGAGACCAAAACATCTAGGTGGGAATCATTCGCCCAAGGTGGCGAATGAGTCTTAGATCACTAAATCTGGGTCATTCAAGCCTGAAACACCTGAATTATTATTGGGTATTGATTGGTGTCGGGATTATCCTCAAAAAGATGCATTAAATGGGGCTTGTGGATGCAAAATAGGACCAATTAAAGCATAAGAAAGCCCAATTATTAATTTCAATCTTAGAAAAGTGTGAAACTATGCTACAACACTTTACAACACTCCAAATAAGGCAATATTAAGGTTTATTTTGATTAAAAAGAGGTTTATTACGTTCGATTTATTAATAAAACCTTAGAAAAGTGTGTTACAACACTTCACAACACTTTAGCAAGGTACCATTTATGTTCATTAGTTGACAAGAGTCCAAGACCTAATGTGAATGTGTCAAACACATTAAAACACTAAATCAAGGCAATATTAAGCCTAGTTCACAAGGAGGGCCCAAACAAGTAAGGGAAAATGAGAAGGGATATTTTTTGCTTTACCACATTTAGCCCCCACTTTAGTGAGAGGATGAACTTGCTTCAAACTCAAACTAAAGTAGACAAACACACATCTAGAGGGGTCCAAGTGTACCAATGCTAGTAAGAGAGGATGACAACGATTAAGAGGGGTGATCAAGCCCCCAGGATCAAGATCCCATGACAAACCAACATAGGCACAAAAGAACACACATGAGAATTATATAAGAGCAACAACAAAGCACAAGCATGCACTATCAAAGATGAAAAAGAGAAAAGGTAAAATATAAAAGAGTTGGATCAAGCTTTGCCTTTTTGTCCATCATGATGTGGATCAGATCTAGGTTGTTTGTCCAAAAATTGCATACTCACTCTGTGGCAATGGAACTTCAGGCTATCCGCTGGGTGAGAAGTCCAAGAAGGTCAGAAACATACACTCATGGCTAGTATTCACTCACACACATGTGAGTTGCTATGGGGAAATTCATGCCTCGGTCAGGCTTCCCGCTCAAACCATACCAAATTTATACCTCTTGATAACTTTAATAAGGCGCCACACAAAAAAAATGATTTTCGAGCTTCATGAGGCAAGAAAAAATTTGTATGCTTTGAGCTCATGAAAAAAAAAGATGGCTCTACAGGAATGCAAGCTATGTTATGCAAGGTGGCCATATAACTGCAAATGCAAAATGTAAAATAGGGAACGTTCAAAGGAGTCTTGCTTAGTTCATGCGAGGTATTTAACTTAGGGAACATTGTGCCTAATGTCTCTAAGAGATGACCAATCAAAGAATAAAATATTCACAACTTAGGGGGTGTAGTGTGTCGCATAAAACCACTAAGATAAATGTAATATGCTAAGAGAGATCATGCTCTTGAAAGACATCACACCCAATGTCATCCACAAATAAAAAGACATGTTGTATAAAGTAAAAATACTACACCCTGAACCATGCAAAAGAGTAATGCCAATGTATGCCCCCACTTTAAATAAATTGCTAAACACCATGCTGTGAGAAATTACTTTAAAGTAGAAAATGATAAATGCAAACAAAGAGGACATGAGAGGCAACTTGGAAAGTCCTATGCCTTGAGTCATATGTTTTCAAGTAAAGCCATGTCATGTAAGAGAAAATGAAAAGACATAAGGGATCTATGGATTTGGAATCAATATTTGCTTGGTACAATTTTTTTAGTGAGCTCAGAACTGTCATCATTTCAAAATACACATAGAATTGGAAGAATAACACAAAGAGAGAGAAAACAAAGAATTTTTTTTTGGGAAACATGGAAGAGACATGAATCTCTCGATGCCTTGCATCATCCCAAAAAGGAAAACATAAGACAAATGGAAAAGATAACTAAAAAGAAAAGGAAAATCCTTTTGGGTCAACATGGAAGAGGAATGAATGTCTCAACACCTTGTGTCATCCCCAAAAGGAAAACACAAGACAAATGAAAAAGAACAAAAAATAAAAGGAAAATTCTTTTGGGTCAACATGGAAGAGACATGAATGTCTTGACGCCTTGCGTCATCCTTAAAAGGAAAACATAAGAAAAATGGAAAAGATAACAAAAAAGAAAAGGAAAATACTTTTGGGTCAACATGGAAGAGACATGAATGTCTCAATGCCTTGTGTCATCCCCAAAAGGAAAACAAAAGACAAGCAAAAAAGATAAAAGGAAAAAAGTAAAAGATGTACTCAACATAGAGAAGAATGAAGGTATAAATAGAGGAATGTCACAAAGAGAGAGAGATACATCAAACATAACATCATGAGGGACTACATCACACACATTCAATCAAACAAAATAAAATGAAAAAGAAATAATGAAAAAGACTAGTAAGGCACATGCGAGTCAACCTATTAACAGGTTGTTTGCATCCCAATCATGTTCATTGTATATCGAAGGTGGAAAAATAGCCAAAGGGACAATAGGAAGTTCCAAACTAGGATCATTACCAATTTCAACACTCTTTTTAGGATAATTGTCTTTTAAGCTCATGGAAAATGAAAATAATGTATTCAATTCATTATGCACCTCTTTGTCAATTTTAGCAACCTCGTCATCATCATCCAAGTTAATCACAATAGGATATTGAATGATAATGTCCATGGAAGAGTTCAACTCTTGTTGTGGTTGTTGTATTGGATTGTTTTGTTTTGGGACGAGAGTAGAATCATCATGCATTGCTTCAGTCAAGTTTGGATTTTTATTTTCTTTTTTTAATTCTTCATGTAACTTCTGAGAAAGGGCACGACGTTTACGCCTACACTTTCTAGCACCTCTATTTCTTTTAGTTTTGTTTTCAATTTGGATTTGTGCAGGATCGGGTTGATCAACCATAGGTTTCTTTTCTTCCCTAAGGGGAGGAACGAAAGGAACTATTGGAGGTTGTTCGAGCACTTTCTCTTTGAATTTGTAAACTTGTTTTATTCTAGGAGGTGTGATAGGGTTGTTTTCATTGTCTCTTGGTCTTTTGTAGGATGTAGGTGAATATTCTATCTTAGGTTGGTTTTGATCATTTGGGATTTATTTAGGTTCAATCATGGTTTTGTCAAGGATGGTAGGCTCGGTGGTGGGTGGGGACATGTTTTGAAGGCATAATTATGTTATTTTCTTTGCCTTGAACTTTTGATAGAATAGGAAAAATAAGCCTTATCATGGTTTTATAGGTTCCATAGGCGCAGGCCAAAAGAAATCTAAGGAAAATTTTCCACAAGAGGACAAAGGGTTGAAACCATTGTGGTGAATGGTGAATATTTCATTATCAAAGGGAAAATTTAAGCATTTATGCACAACTGAGGGGATAAATTTCATGGAGTGAAGCTATGGATAGCTTAGCTTCACATGAAATTGGTCTGACTATAGGATGATGGAGAATGAGACATCTAATGTTTTTGGTCCTATTTGTAAATGACGAGTGATGGATCCCATCATAGGGCAAGTGAAAACATTATGTGTCTTGATCCATGCTTTCGGTTTATCGTATATATCTTGATAAAGCTCATGCAAAAGTAAGAATTCCTTGGTGATCCAATTCTCTCCACATGTGGGATCTATTAATATCCCATTAGTGGGCTTGTCATATATATAACTGACTATGTAAAGAGGACCATCAGGTGCATGTTTAAGTATATCCTTAGAGGAGAAAGAAATATCAAGAGGATTCTTAGTTTGGCCCTTACGAGGAATGACTTCTATCACTCCTACCATGTCATCCATAGGATCATGTTGAATAAAATCAGTGTTATTAGCATCTATGTCAACATTCATCACATCATTCTATGTAGTTATACTGGCATTGACAAATGAATTACTATGTTTTGGCATGGGGTTGGTAAGGATTTGCAAGTTTTGTTTAGGAGGGGCAATAGACTTATTTCCTTGATCACTAAAACCTCCTACAAAAAGATGACCGGAATCAATGAGGTCTTGCACAAGATATTTAAGACTCTTGCAATGTTTCATATCATGTCCATTTTGTTTGTGATAATGGCAATAAACATTTGATCTAAAGCTTAGGGGTAAAGGCTTATTAGGATCAAGTGTTTTGATGGGAGGAAAGGTAATCATTTGTTGTTCTAAAAGTTGGGACATTGTGTTATGAAGGGCATTGGGTAAGGGAGTGAATTATCTTTTCGGGTCCCCATAACTAAAGGGAATCATGGCTTTAACAATAGATACTTGGTTATTGGCATTTTGAGTTGTTTGTTGAGGGGGATTAAATTGAAGGAACCCTTTATTCTATTTTCTAAAAGGTTGGGAATTTTTTTTGTTTGTAGACTCGGACTTCTCAATTCAATTAGAAGTGGACTTTGTATCTCGACTACTAACTAAATTTTGATAATCACGGAGGACACTACACAAGTGCATGAAGGACGAGAATTTGATCATGGTAATATTTTCTTGAATCTTTCTTTGTAAATTTTCTATGAACATATTTTGAAGGTGAGGTTCAGGAACCTTGACGTCGATTTGGGAATAAAGAAATTGATAGCGTGAAATAAAATCAGTTATCTTTTCTTCATCTTTTTGTTTGCAAATCATTAAATTGGCCAAGGTCATCCTAGGGGTCATATGCACTAGGAAATGGTTAAAAAATGCCTCAAAAAGTTCATTGAATGAACTAATTGAGTTTTTTAGTAAAGAAGAGAACCATTCCAAGGCAGTATCTTTCAAGGACCTAGGAAAAAGCTTAGCCAAAATTTTATCATCAAGGAAAAAGTCACTACATAAGGTGGTATAAGCATTAACATGGTTAGAAGGATCTCCCTTCCCTTCATATTTGTCGAATCTAGGCACCTCTACACATTGTGGCATCGATGTTTTCAATATCTCCAAGGACAATGGACTACATTTGACATAATTTATAGGTTGGCCATTTTGATTTTGGTTTATGGTGGAAATCTATTTTTGAAGGGATGAAATAGTTTGGAAGATTTGGTTTATGAGAGGGTCATTGCTTGTGTTATGAGATGAAAGTGAAAATGGTGAAGGGGTGTATGTGTTCAAAGGATAAGTGAATGGAATGCTTATAGGTGTTAAAGTTGTAGGAGATATGATGTGTGGTACCACATAGGAACTAGGGATGCTAGCAGAAATACCCAAAGAAGAAACCACATTACTATCTTTTTGCATTATTATTGTGACTTGAGGGTTGGTATAGGTAGGTGTTGAGGAAATTATTGTGGGAGGAGGGATTTGAGTTCCTCCTTGGCTTGTGAAATTTCTTGTTGGTAAAGGACAACTAGTGCTTGGGGGGAGGTTTTTTCCAAAGATTTGAACTATGTTTTTCAAAAAGTCAAGTTCATCTTCACTTTCAAGCATGCGGTGAATGTTATCTATAATGGGGATGGCGGTAGTTGAAATGTTGTCATTTTGCACTTGGTGTTATAAGTTTTCTAAGTCCTCATGAATTTGGATTATGTTTTCTTGCAAGAAACTATCATTCCTTGTTTCAACTTGCATACTAGTTGAAGGAAAAGAGTTGTTAAGGGCATTGTCCATACCTAGTGTACTAGTGTCAATACTAGGAGTGAAAGAGCTATACAACCCAAGATCCACAATCATTGTGCTATCACAGGATGACATGAGTCTCAAACTTTGTCTCACTACAATATTAGCGATAGGACACCAAATACTAATACAAGGGCTACTAAATGTAGGGTGAATGCAAATACAGTGTAAGCTAAGAACAGCGAAATGCTTATAATAGAAATTCTCGAAACTAAAATAAAAAGGAAATAACAAAAAATAGAAACTCAAAAACATAGCTTTAAATACCAAAAAATGTAGTGCAAAATCTGCATTGGGACTGATTCACCTAGGCTGGCGAATGAGTCCCAACGAGATTTTTTTCAAGATTTTCAGAAATTTTCAATTGAATTTTATGCTTTTTATGTTTTATGATCTGTATGTTCAATGCAAATGCAAATTTTGTTTGATTTTCAATAAAATGAGATGAACAAATGCAAGCTATATGATCTTTCACTAATGCAAAAATTAAAAACCCTAGAATACAAATTAACTAATGCAAATCCTAATTCAATGTTAATGCAAGCAAGGTCTAGGATGATAATGCACTCCAAATCATAATTTTAATGTTCTAAATGCAGGTTCACCAAAATGTGGTGTTTGAAAAGTGAGATGGATGTTATTATATGACTTAGAACATAAAGCATAACCAATTTCCACCTACTACATTCAAGGGTAACCCTAGAGATCTCAATGCAAAGGAGAAAAAGATCTTGCAATAGGGTTGTCCTAGGGGCTGAACACAAATTAATAAGGGGTCCACCACCAATTTTAGACTTGGAAATACTTGTAAATAAAATGCAACATGCAACACTAAACCCTAATTGAATGTAATGACCTAAAAAAGTAAATGAAACAACACATAAAGCTACATAAAGGAAGGTGTACACCTAGAAATCTACAGATGGCAGGAAAGAGTTCTCAAACACTAGAATTTTTTCCATTAATGTTGAATGGGACTCATTCGCTAAGCTAGGTGAATCAATCCAAAAATTGGGTTTCTATGCGAGAATAGGAATTGCCAAATGGGTATCTAAATCTGCAAAAATTTAAATTTTTACTGGAATTGGGACTAATTCGCTAGAAGTGGTGAATTTGTCTATTAGGCTTTTTTGAAGCTTCAAAGTTTGATTCTAATCTTCCCAGTCTGCTTTGTCCTTCTTGATTTATTTTTGGATCTGAAACCCTAATTTGCAACCTGTAGGTCTTCTCCAAGGTTTTCCAAGGCTTGATGACAACTTTGACAACTTTGAATGACTTGACAACTTTTCTCCAATCTTGCTCCTTAGGAAATATGCAACCTAGACCTATAAATCACACACAAAGGAGAGGGGAAAATTTTGTTGGGTTAGTGGATATGGGTATTCCTTGGTCAAACTCCTTGTTGGTAATTAAACCTTGAAATAGAATGAATGAATGGATACTGATGAATAAACAAAATAAGATATTGCGACTCACCAAACCCTTGCAATAAAGTGCTACAAATATGCTTGAGATGCCTACATTGGATGTAGATCTTGAATATTTCTTGAATGATGTTGATTTTGATTGAAACACTTACTTGAATCACAAAACCCTACATCATAAATTGTTAGCACAATAAAAAACATGATGCATGAAATCTTTGACATGATGATTGATGCTTGAAGAATGCTCTAAAATGCTTGATAATCTACCCTTGAATTCTCTTGTGAACTCAAACTTACTATAAGAATGCTCATTCAACTTGCTAGGTCACTTGATTTCTTGTTAGGTGAAAATGAGTGAAAGAACCTGTTGATGGTTAAAATGACACAAACAACATTAAAACATAATATTTCTATTCTATTTCTCCTGAAAAAGAAAGAATATATGTAGTGGCCTAACTCCCAAGGTCCTGGTAGTTGGTGCTCAATTGTCTGATGTCACTCAATTGGTTCATGCAACTGTAATATTCAAGGGTCCTGGACTGGTAACAAAGGATTCAAGCTATGACTCTCTTTGTCAAAATAGTTTTTGTAAACCAAAGGGTTTAAAATAAAAGAAAAAGATAGATCCAAGGGGTAAATCAGTAAGTATGAATTAAATTTATCTACTATCCAGACATATACTTTTAACAATGAATGTTTTCTTAACCGATCACAAAAACCATAACATGACACAACCCACAGTATAACTGTACCATCATATACATCTTAGGTGCTTAATTCAATTCCTCTATTCGCCTATCACAAATATTTCCAAGATCTCAAAACCACACACATTCATTCATCATTAAAACTATAGATCAACAGAATTTAATAACCTTAATTCAATGACAATTTAACAAGATAATCTTTAAACCTGGTTTCTTCTAATGACTTTCATCATATAAGAAACTATCATGCTTCAGCACAATCACTGGCATTCAAGTGGATTATAACTCATTAACCTTATCAAACACACAATTCAATGCCAAACTCCATATTTCGTAAACCTGCAATTCTATTAACTATAAACAAGATCTAGTACAATGTATCTCTACAAAATGCTCTCTGAAAATTCTATCTCCTAACACTAGGTAAGCCAATCCAATTATCAATTAGCCGACCCTTACAATGTAATACCCCACTAGTATTTATAGAATACAAAAAAAAAGTTTTAACTTTACTTCTATCTTAGGCTTTCCACCTTTTTAGGAACAATCAACTGTCTTGGAAACTCAGATCAATTTCAATCTTGAGTTCTTACATTACACATTCAGTTTGATCTAACAATAGAAGATAGAAAATAGGAGAAAAGAAGATCCCACGTCCTTGAGACTGCTAGTGCTGCATGCATGCAACATGCAAGGAAGAAGATCATCATGCATCATGCAAGGAAGAAGAATATCATGCATGCAAGATTTTATGCATGTGATGCTGGATCCGCTATGAACTCATCATAACTGGTAAAGACCTGTTGTAGCATATCCATATCTGGCCCATCAATCCAGTTATCTTCAAATTTGATGCGATCCAACTCAACTGTAGCAAATTCTTTCATGCTTTTTACCTTGACCAACTCTCTTCTTGCAGCTTTTATCTCTTCCTTGACCTCTACAAGTCGATCTATCACCAAGTCTTCTCCATCATCCTGCATGAGTCCTTGGAATCTTTCCTTCCATTTCTCTCTAACCTAACTTAACAGCATGCCATCTTTAGTCATTACATTCACATCTACTATTATAGCCATAACCGCTTCCAACTCTTCCTACTGCTCAGTTAAATTATTAACTGCTCCCTGAATTTCATCCTTATGTTTGCTCAAGAAGCCAGTCCTAAACTTAAGGATACGAGAAGTCTTTTCTACAAAATCTTTATTATCATCTTCGAGTATAGATTCTTCTAAAAGAGTAGTTAGAGGCAATGTATTTATCTTCTCCAACTTTTCACTATATTCTTTGTACTCTTCTTCTAACTTCTCGGAGGCCTCAATATATTGATGCATCTCTTTTATTACTCCTTCCGCCTCCTTATAGGTTTCAAACCCCTTTTCCAAAACCTCACCTACCTCTTGGTTCACTTTGTCTATCCACCTGTCAACCATCTCTGCCTTACCTCTAACCTGCATCAAATGATCAACCTCCTTTTTTCTTAGCAAAATAGGAGTCTCAATTGCTGCAACCTTTTGTGACCTTGGAGAGGAGACACTCTTCAAAAATGAATGTAACTGATCTAACTGAGCCTTAAGCTCATCTTTCTTTTGTTTGTCCTTGATCATTTTGGATTTTTTCGTTGAAGCCACCACATCAATCAAATTCATTTGTTGATTTCTAGTGGGTCTTCCCAAGTTAACCGTACTCAATTGATAGTCTGTAAGCTGCATATCCCCTACCTCCTTTTCAATCATAGGCACGGCACATTCAACAACTATCTCCCCTTTATCTGTGAGTTTGGTAGAGTGCAAAACTTTAGCCCTCTTCTTAGGCCTTTCCTGTTCAATCTCCTTCATCATGTCCTCCCAATTAAGAGATTGAGAAGGTGTTCTAGCTCTTTTTTGTAGATCTAATTCAACCAAGTAGGAGCACCAGGAGCCATCATCATGGAAGAGGAAGCAGCAACTGTAGAGGATGGCTGAATATCTACCTTAGGTTGAGAATCAACCTTTGCCTTTTCTTGTTGCTCCTGCAGTACATGCAACTGCACCAACTTCTCAGCCTCCTCTCTATCTCTTTGTTCCTGCATCTTCCTGTCTTCTTCTTCTTTTCTCAATCTTTCCTCTTCTAAGGCTATGAGTTTCTCTACCTTTTCCCTTTCTTTCTTAGCTAGTTGTTTCTTTACCAGCTCTTCAGCCTCCTTTTCTTTACTTAGAGCTTCAGCCTCTTGTTCTTTCAGTCGAGTCTCCTCTGCAAGCTTCAATCTAGCAACAAGGGCTTCCTTTTCCCTTCGGTTTCTTGCTTTCTCCTCCTCGAGATCATGGATCTTCTGTATCAATTCCAGCTTGTCATTTTTAGCTTTGACCTTGATCTCATGCTCTCGTTGCCTCATTTGCTCCTCCATTGTATCAGCTACTGTCCTTGTTTCAACTTCTCTTTCCTTTGATTGCTGCTGTTGAAGTAGAGCATCAAATTGCAACTTTGCCTTTATTTCCTTTTGTTTCTCCGTAGCAGCCCTTGCATCAGATTCTCTGGTAGCATCTTCAAACTGTTTCCATTGCTCCTCCCGTGTAAGAATCTTCTCAATAGTAGGATCTAGAGGCATGTTTTCTTGCAAGTCCTTCTCTGACAGAGTTTCATCTGAATCTGTCTCAATTTCTACCAACTCTTCCTCCACTTCTTTTCCTTTAGTAGCTTCAGCCATGGCATAAAGCACTCCTTGAACTTCTTTGCTTTTCTTTCTTATGAGTGGGGCTTGTGTAGATGACTCACCCAATGCGGGCATAGGAACAATAGATTCAATTGGGACATCTCCCTCGGGTGTCTCTTCTTCTTCATCAACCACCTCCAACTTTGTTTCTTCAACATCCGGAGGAAAGAATTCCAATGGTTCCTTGGAAGGCACCTTTCTTTTAATCCTCTTATACCCTTTACCTTTCTTGAGGATTGGTCCCTGAGGAGCTTGAGTCCTCATCATCAACCATTGCACACTTCTATCCAAGACTGTTCTTCCCAGTTTCTTAATGTCAATCGTTTCTTCTTCACTCCAGTCTATTGGATCTAAGTTTTTGGTGCCAATATTCAAAGCTTCATATGAGGGATCTAATACCACTCCATCATCCACCAAAGTGTCAGGAATATTATCTTTAATGCCTAGCTCTACCCTAAGTGAGACTGGTAATCTCTCATAATTATTCCTCAAGTCAAATTCATCTTGCCTATCACACCAAAAATCCTCTAACAAATTAAAGTGTTTAGTAAACACAGAAGGTAATAAAGTATACATCTTCTTTTTCAGATCAAAATACTTACGAGTTGTATACAATCCCAATTTCAATTGTATCAACTCATTACAAACCACCTTAGCCGCCTTCAAGTGTTGACAACTATATTCCCCCAGTGCCATAGGAAACTTATGGCATCCTGTCTTGTGCTTCACCCCAAATCTAGCATTAACTCTGATGGCTTGATATACAAATTCCATAAGCACTATTCTATTGTTGTAGCATCTTGGAAGTAAATGAGGATGACCTTCAAACCCAAACAATCTGAAGTATGTAAATTTGGGGTATTGGATGTACCAACTTCCCCATTCAGTAATGAAAGCCATAGCTTCCTGACTTAACCTGTATCCTACATCTCCACTCAACTGATTGATAACCACATATAAAAATGCATCATTAACTCTTCTGAAGTGAGTCTCAACAACCTGAAGGGATAATTGATCATAGTGTTCCCATACCTTCTTTTTTCCATCCAAAGCTCCCATTATACCTACCCTATTTAATCCTGGGAAAATCCCCAATCTTGCTGCAGCATAGACCACATATGAAGTCATGAAGAAAGATTTGGTTTGTCTGACCCTTGTGAGCTGATCATGTATGGCATCAGAAACAATCATGGACCAATCAAATTGATAATCACCCTGAAAAATCACTTGAATAAAATGAAACATCCATTCCTTGAAATGGAAGGCATCCCTCTTCCCAAACACTCTAGACAACATCAATATTAAATCAGATATCTCCTTCTTGAAGTCTGCCCTCTTTGGCTGATCTGCCAATTTGCTCAAAAACTTCTCAGTACTTAACCATCTTTTGTTTAAATGAGACTTATTGGAGTCTTTATGCTTACTGTATTTCTCCAATGCCTCAACCTCAGTTAACTACACTAAATTCTTGGGATCAGGAACATTGAATATGTTTTGGAACATCTGCGGAGTAAGATCTATAATTACATTATTCTGTGAATCCATGCATAATCTTGTAGCTGGATTATAAGTACTGGCCACTGTATATATCAACTCCGGACACTGAAATAACAAAGGAAACATAGTGATATGTGCAAGACCAGAGTCAACAATCCTTTGAGTTCTCCCTGTCAAGTTTTCCCTTTCTACAAAGGTCTCTTCATGTAATTCTTCGAAACTATACTGGCCCAGATTGGTATCTGTGATATCTGACCAGTTTGATTCCACCTTGCTCGCCTTCACCACCGGATTCCTATGATCATACCTTAATGTATAAGGTAACTGTTCTGGTTTCACCTTCTTGATCTTTGGTGCAGGCTTTGATGTTCCAGCCGGTTGATTCCTTTGAGCAGCCTCTCCTGACGTTCCTGACATCTCTCAAATCTCCTGCAAGCAAACCTCTAATTAGACCCCTTCCAATAAATCATTATAAAACTTGTTTTAAAAACATACCTGTTACATATGTATCGGAGTCGGAGTCAGATAGAAACACAAAATAATCATTTTTACAAGACTGGCAGACTCGGAGAAAAAACCAATATAGGAACTTCAGCTAGTAAGAAACGGGCTCGGAGTCGGAGTCGGGGAAGTTATCGGAACCGGGATTGGAATAAAAAAGGGATTTGGCTTTTCTTCAAATTCCTCTCATTTCATATTCTATTTCCATTCCGCCTCTGTCTCCGATTTGTTTATTGTTACTTCGACAAAAGACTTTCCACAATATACGGAGCCAGACACGGGATGAAAACGGAACTGATAACCTTTAGAAACAAAAATTCTTAAGTTTAAGATCAGTTCCGATCCCGCCTCCGCTAATTATCACATACTTTAATAAAACCTTTTTAGAACTTGAAATCAAAAACGACATAGAAATGGAATTCACATCTTTGGTAAAAACAAACTCTTATGCCAATACCCATTCCAATCCTGCCTCCACCTATGCTAATCATGACATCATCAAATTTATTCATTTTCATCATAACTTCATGATTAAACCTAGGTCACCATAACATAGCAAAGGAGCTTAAAAACTCTACCCTCATATGACCGTGGGGGAACAATTATATTTTTAGAGCCATTTATTTAAAACTTATTACAGAGACCGACGAAACCCTAATCTAACAAACTTAATAAAACTAGGGCACGGGTTTTAAAACCCTGCCATTCTACCAAACAACGAAACCCTAAATTAAACAATAAACCTAGTCTACCTCAACTCACTGTAAAAATCTCTAATCTACCTCACTGTAAAAATATCTAATCTACCTCACACCATAATAAAAACCTTTAATCTAATCTAAATCTACTGCAAATCGAAAACGACCTGACGCGATCACGATTAAGTCGTGAAAACGACAATGCCCAAAAATAGAAAGAAACGACACAACAAAATAAAACAACAAAGATAAAAATAAAACTAAAACAAACCAAAACAAGAACCTACTCATTCAATCACATCATTGATCATAAAATTGCTTAAAACACAATGATTGAACACGCGAACAGATGCAAAGCAAAACACAACGAACACAACCACAAATAAAATAATGAACAACAAAAATAAAAGACCTACCTCAAACGCAAACAAAGCCACGCTGACTTTCTGAATCAATTCGCACACAATCCCTTCTCTATCTCGATCAATTCGCTCAAACGAACTCTGCTATTGCTCTTCGCGCTCTCAGACTTGTAATAATAACAATAATAATCGGCTTTAACCCTTAATAAAGAAAAAAAAGAAGTGAATTTCTACCTACATCGGCAACCACCATTAATGCATTAAAACACAGTAAAGGTGGAGTCAGAACTGTAAAAGAACAAACACTGGTCTATAGTGCAACTTCTGTCAAAAAGTCAATGACAAAAAATGGCGGGGTCGGAACCAAAATGGAAACAGGATCTTAAAATCATAAACTTTCCAAACCTTATTCCCATTTCGACTCCACGTCCGATAACTAAAAACAAAACAAAAACAAAAAGAAAAGTTAAATAAAAGACCAACCTAATAAAACAAAACACAAAAACCGAGACAAACAAACATTAAAAAGGGAGCAGAGTCGGAATTGGAATTGAATTTGATTTTGCAAATTTTGAATAGAACCATCCCAATTCCCACTCCTACTCCGCTTCCGCTAAAGAGCAAAAACAAAGGCAAAGAAAAGACCGTCAGAATCAGAACCAAAAATACACCTCAAAAGACCTTTCAAAACCCGATTCAGCTCCGGTTTTGCTTCCGACAGAGAAAACAAAGAAAAAACAAAATACTTGGCAAAACTATACTCCAAATTTTGTTCCAAAAACAACTAAGTACAAAAACACAAAGGGGGACCCATTTTGACCAAGACAAAACAAAGGATGTCACTCAATTGGTTCATGCAACTGTAATATTCAAGGGGCCTGGACTGGTAACAAAGGATTCAAGCTATGACTCTCTTTGTCAAAATAGTTTTTGTAAATCAAGGGGTTTAAAATAAAAGAAAAAGATAGATCCAAGGGGTAAATCAGTAAGTATGAATTAAATTTATCTACCTACATCGGCAACCACCATTAATGCATTAAAACACAGTAAAGGCGGAGTCGGAACTGTAAGAGAACAAACACTGGTGTATAGTGCAACTTCTGTCAAAAAGTCAACGACAAAAAATGGCGGGGTCGGAACCAAAATGGAAACAGGATCTTAAAATCATAAACTTTCCAAACCTTATTCCCATTCCGACTCCACGTTCGATAACTAAAAACAAAACAAAAACAAAAACAAAAGTTAAATAAAAGACCAACCTAATAAAACAAAACACAAAAACCGAGACAAACGAACATTAAAAAGGGAGCGGAGTCGGAATCAGAATTGAATTTGATTTTGCAAATTTTGAATAGAACCATCCCACTCCTGCTCCGCTTCTGCTAAAGAGAAAAAACAAAGGCAAAGAAAAGACCGTCGGGATCAGAACCAAAAATACACCTCAAAAGACCTTTCAAAACCCGATTCAGCTCCGGTTCCGCTTCCGACAGAGAAAACAAAGAAAAAACAAAATACTTGGCAAAACTATACTCCAAATTTTGTTCCAAAAACAACTAAGTACAAAAACACAAAGGGGGACCCATTTTGACCAAGACAAAAGATGGGGTGGTTATGCAAGGCATAACAAATGGCGACTCGGCTGGGAAAATGGTTTACCTATTTTCAAAATATCCAAAGAAAATTTTAGTCACCCAAAAACTACTTGGCTTATGAACATCTTACCTTGAATGAGATCAGATATTTATAGGATAATCCTGAGTTTGAATCTCAAATGCAATGTGCTCATGAGTTATTTTTGAATCTGAGTGTGTGCCTATTTGTGCATCATTCTTTGTAGATACTTTCTCTGCTTGTAAACAACTATACCTAAGTTTCAAGCTACATAAGTTGAGTCCTTCAACTATCGTGCAGTAAAATCCTGGGTATTGCTCCGCTGCCAGACAGGCGTCCATAGCCTCGAAAAAGATACCTCTAGTCCTCTCAAAGCATTGCTCTACTGCCAGACAGGCATCCATAGCCCTGATAGAGATACTTGATTACCCATTTGATATTGAGCTTGCCTTTCTTTCTTTCTTTCTCTCTCTTTTTTTTAAACAGAAATCTTTTATGCATCTCTCAATACTCAGATTCAATGAATCTAAAATGTGGGTTGAGTACTACAATGGATTTCATGATAGTTTTGGAATCTGATTTTTTACTTGAAACATAGATAGAGTCACTCTAAAATAAATAGGTAACTACTCATGCAAATTTTTTTCTAATTCGGTGACAGATCTTTGATCACAATTCATGAGATATTCACATTTACATCTTCTGTCCTTAATAACTTTTCCAACCCAAACTAGAATGACCATAAAACATAAGTTTTAGAATGAAATCCTTTTCAGTGATTATAATGAGAATACCTAAACCAATTTCTCTCCTAGTAACAATAGTATACTTCGAATAACAACCCCCTAACTTGAGATGAGCAAAATAAGAATCCCCAATGAAACAAGACAAAACAAAACCAAACAAACAAAAACAAATAAAGAAAACAAAACAAAACAAACAAACAAGCAAAAACAAAAAGTAAAACCTAAAAACTAAACTTAACTACATATGATACAATATAATACATTCTTTTTCAAAACACTAGACTTTCTATGCACCAAAATAGTGCTTGAGAAACTGACCATTAATTGGTAATGGAACAGGCTCTCCTGTTAGGGTACTCAAACGAAAGGCATTCTCCCCTAATATTTCAGCTATTTGGTAGGGACCTAACCAAAGTTTATCGAATTTCTGATGTTCTCCCTTCCTTTCTCTAGCCTTATCCCATAATAGCACAAGGTCTGATATTCTAAAAGCTTTCACTTTGGCTCTTTTATCAAACCAGCGCTTGACAACAGCCTGATGTTTACAGAATTGCTGCAAAGCAACATCTCTTTGTTCTTCCATGTTCAACAAGTTAAGCAGTCTTACCTCAATCCTATCATCCCTATTATAAAACTCCTGCATAAATTTCAGAACAGGTATTTGTAAATGTATGGGAAAGATTGGATCCTGGCCATAAACTACCTTAAAGGGTGAATTACCTAGGGCTGCTTTAATTTTGGTTCGATCTGCCCATAAGGCAAATCTCAACTGGGTATGCCAATCCCTAGGGTTACTTTCTAACAACCTTTTTATTACTTCCAATAAATTCTTATTTGTGGACTCAGCCACTCCATTCCCCTAAGGGTAATAATTGGAAGAACATTTTAATACAATCTTATGCTCATAAGCCCATGAAATAAATTCAGCAGAGGAAAAAGCAGGGCCATTATCACATACCAGAGCAAATGGAACTCCAAACCTGGTTGTGATGTTCTCTGTCAGAAACTTAATAACCACCTCCGTGGTGCTATTTTTGCAAGGCAAAGCCTCCGTCCAATGCGTGTAATAATCCATCACAGTTAAGATGAATCTGTGACCTGCAGAAGAATTTGGATTAATCACCCCTACAAAATCAAGTGCCCATTGAGCAAATAGCCTTACCTCATAAACTGGATGTAGAGGCATCACAGGATTTATTTCTCTTGATGCAGAAGTTTGACATACATGACAAGTTCTGCAGTGTTGATGTGCATCCCTAAATACATAAGGCCAATAGTAACCTGATCTTAAAATCTGATGAGCCAATGCATCAGCAGATCCATGTCCTGTTCCATGCCTACAATGAAATTCACTCATAGCATGTTTAGCTTCTTGCTGATCCAGACAACGCAAATAGATTCCTTGGACATTCTTCCTATAGATTGATCCTCCTTTAAGCATATAATGAGCACTTTTCATCCTTAGTGCTCTTCTTTGAGTTGCATTCATCCCTTCTAGACACTTGTTATTGAGGAGAAAAAAAATTAAGTTTGTATACCAAGGATCTTTTGTGAATAACTGAACAGTGTATTGTTGACAAGTTATACTTCTGTCCACTTCAGCCATTGCCTTTGAAAAACCTTGACCTCTTACAAGCTTCATTGGGTGAATCTCCAAGTCAAATTCTTGTAAAATGGCCATCCATTTCCCTCTTCTTTCCCCTAGTTCACTTTGCATCAGGAGGGACTTTACAGCTGGATCTAGGACTATAGCCATCACTTGACTTCGGATTATGTAGTGTCTGAATTTTTTCACTGCTCGCACTAATGCAAATGCCTATTTTTCTATTGATGAATATCTTACCTCTGCATTCTTAAAGGGAGAGCTCATAAAAGCAATAGGTCTCTCTTCATTCTCTTCTCTTCTCTGTGTTAAGACTACTGCACATGAATGTTCAGAAGCAAAAGAATAGATGTAAAAGGGTTTTAGATAATCTAGGCTTGTCAAAACAGGTGCCTCAGATATAGTTTGTTTAATCTGCATGAAAGCAGATTTAGCCTCTTCACTCCATTCAATCTTCGCATCCTTCTTCATCATTTCATTAAGTGGTTTAACAATTTCTACAAACCCTGTTATAAACTTCCTAACAAAATTAACCCTTCCAAAGAAAGATCTCATCTCCTTCTTACTTCTTGGACTTGTTAACTTCAAAATGGCCTCTACTCAATCAGGATCTATGGAAATTCCCTCCTCTGATATAATGTGACCCAAAAGCTTCCCTTCAGAAACTCCAAATACACATTTCTTTGGATTGAGAGAAACACCATAACTAATACATTTCTTCAGTACTTTCTCTAAATCAGTAGCATGATCTTCTCTACTCTTAGAAAAGATGGTCAGATCATCAACATAGATGATTATACACTTTCCTATTAGATCTTTAAACGCTACATCCATCGCTCTCTAAAAAGTAGCACTAGCATTAATCAAACCAAATGGCATCCTCCTTTAGGTAAATGTGCCCCACTTTGTAGTGAAAGCAGTCTTCATCCTATCCTCATGACTTATCAATACTTGATTATATCCTGAATATCCATCCAAGAAAGACATCATTTGAGATCCATTAACCTTTTGCAAGACTTCATCAAGAGAAGGTAATGGATAATTATCCTTCTCAGAGGCTTTATTTAAATTTCTGAAATCCACACATAACCTGATTTCCCCATTCTTCTTCCTCATAGGAACTAGATTAGCCACCCAGGTAGAGTGCCTAACTGGAAAAATTATTCTTGCAGCCAAAAGCTTTTGTACTTCTCTCTGGATCAGAGGCTCGATTAATGCATTGACTGGGCGTTGCTTTTGGTGAAACGGCTTGGCTTCTAGCTTAAGAGGAATCGTATGTGTGATGACAGATGTATCAAAAGTCTTCAGATCATCGTAGCTCCAAGCAATTGCTTCGATATTTTTCTTTAAAACTTTGATTATATCATCCTTTATTTTTGGAGGACAAGTCTTTCCTATAAGAACATTCCTTTCTACCCCTGAGTGAGTCAAATTAACGGATTCATACTTTCCTCCCTCACTCTTTGTAGGCATTCTCTGATAAGCTCGTGGATCTAAATCAAATATCCTCTCCAATGCTATCATTCCTTTTGGAATATTATTACTCTTTAAATCCATTATCCCTTCTGGATTGTCACTTTCTGTATTGTCACTTCCTGGATTCCAGTCTCCTTGATCCCTATCAACATCATCAATTATCTGCCCTTGAAATACATCAGAACTCTCCAAAAAGGCCAAAATATGTTGGTCATCATTAAACACCTGGAAGTGTCTAACATTATCAGGAATTGCAGGAACTGAAATCAATTCCATAGAAAACCTTTTTAGATTTGAATCCTACATGGGCTCTAATGTACTTGCTGTAATAGCAAGAGCATCTGCTATTTGATTTGCTTCCCTTGGAATAAGAGTAATCCCAAAGGCATCAAAATCTTCTATTAAATTCCAGACCCTATTCCTATAAGCAGCCAATCTTTTATTATGGCAAGTGTATTGACTACGTACCTGCTTCACAATTACCTCAGAGTCTCCCATCACTGTAAGAGTAGTTACTTTCTTCTTATGAGCAAAGATAAGTCCTTTTGCAAGTGCCTCATATTCAGCCACATTGTTAGTGCAACCAAATTGCAATCTGTAAGAAGCAAAATAAGTTTTCCCTTTCGGGTTTGTTAGTTCAATTCCAGCTCCACTTCTTGCTTTAGATTTAGAACCATCAAACTTAAGAGTCCATAACTGGTCTTTAACTGGGAGCTCTTTCCTTTTAGAAACTACAGGGATTTTATCACTTGTGACATGTGGCAGCTCAGACTTTTGCTTTTATCAGAATTCGCGTTGAGAAGAAGGTCAGTTAACGACTTTCCTAGTTCCTTAATTTGTTCAACAACTACCTCCTGAGTGATTTCTTGGGCTGAGTCAGGGTCTAACTCATCTTCTATTAACTCTTTTGGCAATGGAAAAGCATCTGGAATAGGGGTATTAAAATGAAACAAAGATACTTCCACTTCTTCTTTTTGATCTAAAAACCCTAAGACCTGAGTCTGTTCTACTGGTAAAGGAACCTCCTCTTGAGGAAGACTAATTCATGTAAGAATAGTGGGATCCTTAGCTTGGAAAAAAAACTCATTGATGGGAGTCTCAGTTACCTCTTGAGATTCTTGCTTGGGTAAATCTACATGCCTTAGAATATCTATGCATGACTGACATGTCAACTCCGAATGGTTATGATAGTGTATTCTACACCAATTAGGAAGCAATAGATTACTCAAATCAGTTTCTGTTCCTAAAACCAGCCTATCTTGTTGCAATTTCCTTGTTAGAACTTGCTGATTAATGTGAATCATCGAATCAGTGTGGTCTAAAGATAGTGTATCCTCAGAACTAACTACAGAAAAAGTAAGAACTTCCTCTTGCTTGTAAACACCCATCTCAGTTTCAAAGAATGCTACTTCATTTGAAGTATCATACTTTGTAATCATGTGTTTGAGCCTTGGTTCACTTTCAATTCTTATCTGAGTGGCAACCTCTTTCCAAGGTAACCACATGTGCGAGAAGTCCAGGGATAGATATCCACCTATGCTTTTCATTAGCTCTCGACTTAAAAGCATCCCATATGTTTCTGGGATATCAGCAACTTGAATATCTATATAGGTCTGGATCCTTGGGTCTGATCCAACCTGCACATGCATATTCTTCAACTCACCTACAACATTAACTTCAGTTTTATCCAATTGAATTACCTTTTTGTTGGTTGGAATAGGACTTAATCCTAACTTTTTACAAATCGAAAAAGGCATGACATTCCCTGATGCTCCAGAATCTAATAAGCAATTGTGTAGGTTCTTTCCAAAGATCCTCAAACTTAACAAGAAAGGTGGGGAACTGGTCTTACCTTTATACATAGCAACATTCGTCTCCTTTGCAGGAGTCACTTTACCTTTCTCTTTCAAGCGATCCATTTCTTCCAAAGCTTTTAATACTACTTCCCTCTGAGCTGGGCACCACTTCATGATATCAAAGAAGGATAGTGATGTCTTCTGCCTCTGCAATTCTGTAACAAAATCAAACTCTGAATCATTCCTAAATTGATATTTAGGAAAAGAAGGCTGATTACCTCTATTCTGAGTATCAGAAGGTCCCTTTGGTGGGGGTGGATTGTTATCTGCATTCTGATTTGGTGGAACCATGTTGTTAGGGGGTGCAGATGTAGTAAATGGCCCTTTATTTTGGCTCCTCAGAAAGTGACCACCCTTATATTGGAAGGCTTGAGCATCATAAACATCTTCTTCCAGCTCATTATCCCCTTGCATAGGGAATTGATACTTTTCTTCAATAGTTTCATAAGTCATAGCAGTGCTGGCCGGTCCATTGCCTTGATTAGAATTTCCTGCTTGAGGATGGGCATCAACCTGTGCAATTTTCACCATCTTCTCCATTTCTGGGCAATTGACCTCAGAATGGGCTGCTGTATCATGCAACCTACACCAATTTGTCATAAAATTTAAATCAGCAACATTAACAGTATTTGATCTCTCTTCACCTGCTTGATAACTATGAGAAACTCCTCCATTGTTAGGTCCAGTATTCCACTGCCTATTGTTATTGTTGCTGTTATTGAACCTCTGATTATATCCTCTATTTTGATTTTGATAATTCTGGTTCGAGGAGTTTTGATTCTAGAAGTTCCTATTGGTGTTCTGATTAGAGTAATTGCCCTGATGGTTGTAATTTTGATTTTGATTATTGGGAGAATTCTGTCTGAGCTGTGCCATGTCATTTGACATCTGAGAGAGAGTCTTTTTGAGAGTCTCCACTTCACTTGTAAGTTGAACAGTTTGATTATTCTGCACATTTTGAACTATAGCTGGGGAATGGACATGGGTTGGTCCTCCCCCTTGCTGCGGGGACTGATGTGGGGAATCATGCATGCTATTGCCAAAGAAGGGCACAGTTGGTGGAGCTTGCAACTCAGATACAGGTCCATAATGGGAATAAGACGTCCCTGGGACAGTGTTATATAATGGTGGATTAGGCATCTGATAATTCATTGGAGAAAAAGATACTCCCAACCCTCCAGGTTGTAGATTTGTCTGATGTTGCAATTTGATAGCCAAATGATAAATCTTAGATAGTGAGTCAATCTCATCAGGTTGATAAGTTCTTTGTAAGAATAGACCCATCAAAGGATCAATAGCTCTCAGATATGCCTGTATAGCCATGGCTTCCGGTAAAGATGGCATGTTGTTAAGTTAGGTTAGAGAGAAATGGAAGGAAAGATTCCAAGGACTCATGCAGGATGATGGAGAAGACTTGGTGATAGATTGACTTGTAGAGGTCAAGGAAGAGATAAAAGCTGCAAGAAGAGAGTTGGTCAAGGTAAAAAGCATGAAAGAATTTGCTACAGTTGAGTTGGATCGCATCAAATTTGAAGATAACTGGATTGATGGGCCAGATATGGATATGCTACAACAGGTCTTTACCAGTTATGATGAGTTCATAGCGGATCCAGCATCACATGCATAAAATCTTGCATGCATGATATTCTTCTTCCTTGCATGATGCATGATGATCTTCTTCCTTGCATGTTGCATGCATGCAGCACTAGCAGTCTCAAGGACATGGGAGCTTCTTTTCTCCTATTTTCTATCTTCTATTGTTAGATCAAACTGAATGTGTAATGTAAGAACTCAAGATTGAAATTGATCTGAGTTTCCAAGACAGTTGATTGTTCCTAAAAAGGTGGAAAGCCTAAGATAGAAGTAAAGTTCAAACTTTTTTTTTGTATTCTATAAATACTAGTGGGGTATTACATTGTAAGGGTCGGCTAATTGATAATTGGATTGGCTTACCTAGTGTTAGGAGATAGAATTTTCAGAGAGCATTTTGTAGAGATACATTGTACTAGATCTTGTTTACAGTTAATAGAATTGCAGGTTTACGAAATATGGAGTTTGGCATTGAATTGTGTGTTTGATAAGGTTAATGAGTTATAATCCACTTGAATGCCAGTGATTGTGCTGAAGCATGATAGTTTCTTATATGATGAAAGTCATTAGAAGAAACCAGGTTTAAAGATTATCTTGTTAAATTGTCATTGAATTAAGGTTATTAAATTCTGTTGATTTATAGTTTTAATGATGAATGAATGTGTGTGGTTTTGAGATCTTGGAAATATTTGTGATAGGCGAATAGAGGAATTGAATTAAGCACCTAAGATGTATATGATGGTACAGTTATACTGTGGGTTGTGTCATGTTATGGTTTTTGTGATCGGTTAAGAAAACATTCATTGTTAAAAGTATATGTCTGGATAGTAGATAAATTTAATTCATACTTACTGATTTACCCATTGGATCTATCTTTTTCTTTTATTTTAAACCCCTTGATTTACAAAAACTATTTTGACAAAGAGAGTCATAGCTTGAATCCTTTGTTACCAGTCCAGGCCCCTTGAATATTACAGTTGCATGAACCAATTGAGTGACATCAGACAGTTGAGAACCAACTACCAGGACCTTGGGAGTTAGGCCACTACATGTAGTCTTTCTTTTTCAGGAGAAATAGAATAGAAATATTCTGTTTTAATGTTGTTTGTGTCATTTTAACCATCAACAAAACCTTGTATTTATACTCAATTATGCAAGAATTCACAAAATTACAATACTACAAGATGAGATCAATTCTAGGAGGATAAAATCTCACCAAAAATTTGAATTAATTTTTATTTTGGGCCACACATAACTCATTCACCCAAGGTGGTGAATGAGTCCTACTAGGTCTAATTATTAGGAACAATTTTAAAAAATGCTTACAAATGTGTGAAATAAGGTTTGTGACCAAAATATCTAGGTGGGACTCATTTTCCCAAGGTGGCAAACGAGTCCTAGATCACTAAATCTGGGCCATTCAAGCTTGAAACTCTTGAATTATGATTGGGTATTGATTGGTGTCAGAATTATCCTCAAAAAGATGCATTAAATTTGGTGCAAGAGCACCTTGCTCACTAGATGCCTTTAATTGATAAATTTGTAAAAACAATGAACTTTCACATGTAAAATCATTGTAAAATGTTCTTGGGAGGTCATAAATGATGTATTTGAGGTCTCAAATAGGTCATTAGGGGGTTGGTTGAGTCAAATTGCAAATAATGTTGTTTTATTGCACAAATTATAAAAGTTGCAAAACTTAAAAAATATAAAAATGCAAAAGAATGTGAAGAGTCATCTCATTGTAAGAGGTAGTTAATCAGTTGAAGATGAAGGGATAGTCAGTATATATGATGTAGGAATCTATTTAAGGCTTGGGGAAGGTGAGCAAGTGGTCATTCATTGTATTCTTGAAGAGTAACTAATAATAAGAGTACCTTGTTCTTGAAATTGTGTGTTTTCTTTCTGCTATTTACAAATTTATTAACTCTGTACAGTAGCTTTAGGCCCAAAAATTTATTGTTTCAAGTATAAAATTGAACTAACTCTCAATTAAATCCTTTAAGGAGGGAATATATTGAGCATAAAATTTATTTAGGCCTCATATTTGTAACTTGGTTTGCAAACCCTCATAACAGGGTTTGAGAATCTTATAGGTTTTATATTTCCCCTCCTACCATTGTAGGGTTAGTAGAGTGGTGGGAGGGATTGTTTAGTGTTTATTTATTATTCCTTGGATATGGTGTGTGTTGAGAGAAGTAGGGGTGACAAGAATAATGGAGTTGCTACTGCTACAAGGAGAAAATACAGTGGTTTCCATGCATGAGAAGTTGCTATACTTTGGGGTTTTGGGAGATAACATTTGTAGAGGCTAAAATATTGTTCCTAAAGCATGGGCAGACCTTTCTAAAAATGTTCCAAGCAATGGCAGAGCATGGGAAGGTTTGGAGTACATTATTTTAATAAACCCTCATTTGCTAAAGCTTGTTTAGTGCATAAAGTAAGGGTTTTGTAAACCAATGTCTTATTGAGCCTCTCTAAAAGTTGATGAATCTTGAGATTTGAGGCTTGTTAAAAGACTATTTAAATACATTTGGTATTTTGGTGATGATTTAAGACCACCTCCTTAATATTTTTGGGCTAATTGGTGTGATTTGGTAGCATATAGTCAGGTTTTCTGATAGTTGTTTCTAAACAATGGCATTTAAATTTATAGCATGTTAAAATTGGTGTCAAAGGGTTCCTAGATGTGCAATTATTTTGAAATGATTAAAAGAGGATTGAATGTTGATACCTGATATAAGGGTTTGGTGGCCTACCAGGAAAATGAAGGTTTGATTGCTTAAAATAGTGAATCTGATAAAACAATGGAAAGAGTGATTGAAATTGTCTTGAGACTAACTAATTAATGTTGTTAGAGATGTTACAATGCTTGGGAAAAGTTTAGAGGGCATAATTTGTTGTTTTGGTGATTTGGCTATGTGATGTCAATGTGCAAGAATGGTGTTTTGACTGCAAGTCATAGAAGATTCTGATGGTTCAATGTTTGTGAGTGTGTATATTGATTCTTTCAATCAAAATTATGATGAATACAGTGTCATGAAGGTCTGGTGTGAGCTTTGAAATAAGTTTTGTAGATTGGTTGTCTTTATTGCCTTATTGAAGCAAGTGGAAAGTACGTGAATAGTAAATGGAATGGTTGATTTAGTGTTTCTAATGGTGATTTTGACTTGGTTTAGTAATTTTAATGCTGGTTAAGGTTTGATTAGGCTTGATAAAGGCCTGAATGTTGATTAGGTGATTTTTGTGTTTGATAGCCTAATGAATGGCCAAAGCATTTGATGAATTCTTTTGAAGAGATAATGGGAATTTGGTGATTTTTTTAATTTGATCTTCTCCATTTGAGTTTGGGTCACAAGTACCCTTGATGGTTTGTTGATTTTTGTAGATTATCTTACATCAATTGGTATAAGAGCTTGAAGGCTCTGGGAAAAGAGATTTGGTGTTTGTGGTTTTATGTTGTCGGTTGGTTGTAGGTGCTTGATCCATCTAAGCTACAAAAAAGAAGGTTTATGAGAAGTTGTTTGTTGATAGACAAGCTAAGGTCTATGGTCACCATCCTCCAATGGAGATTAAGCTAGGTAGAAGGTGAAAGGTAACAAGAGAGTGATGCATCTTCAAGGATCTTCTATTGGGTAAGATGTATGGTTTTTTGAGTTTGTATGGTGAAGCAGCAAGGGAGGTGGATATCAGTTGGAAGAATCAATTGAGTTTGCATCCTGAAGAGTACTCCACTGATGGGAGTAGATGAAGAGATGATTGGTCAGAGAAGGTCAAGGATGAATTATGAAAATGAGGAAAGGTTGATTGGAAAAGAAAAATGGAAGGGAAGTCTTGTGTCCTTTTGAATGAGAAGGATGATTGTGAACTTGATGGCAGAAAGAGAGAAGGAAAAAGACATGAAGGTAGAGTTAAAGACAAAGAAAAGGCAGAAAATAAGACAAAGTGAAAAGCAAGGACAAGTTGGTGTCAAAGTGAAGACAAAGAGCATGATTTCAAGAAGCATAAGTTCAATACAATATTGAAGAAGAAATGAATATTCAAGGTGGATGCAATATATTTCCAAGGGACTTGGAAAGTTTTTGTTGGTCGGCTGTATGGTGCAGGAGCACCTTGCTCACTAGATGCCTTTACTTGGAAAATTTGTAAAAAAATGAACTTTCACATGTAAAATCATTGTAAAAAGGTCTTGGGAGGTCATAAATGATGTATTTGAGGTCTCAAACAGGTCACTAGGGGGTTGGTTGAGTCAAATTGCAAATAATGTTGTTTTATTGCACAAATTGCAAAAGTTGAAAAACTTGAAAAATACAAAAAAGAAAAAGAATGTGAAGAGTCATCTCATTGTAAGAGGTATTTAATCAATTGAAGATGAAGGGAAAGTTGTTCTAAATGATGTATGCATCTATTTAAGGCTTGGGGAAGGCAAGCAAGTGGTCATTCATTGTATTCTCGAAGAGTAACTAATAACAAGAGTACCCTATTGTTGAAATTTTGTGTTTTCTTTCTATTGTTTACTAATTTATTAGTTATGTACAGTAGCTTTAGGCCCAAAAATTTATTGTTTCAAGTATAAAATTGAACTATCTCTCAATTAAATCCTTTAAGGAGGGAATATATTGAGCATAACATTTGTTTAGGCCTCATATATGTAACTCGGTCTGTAAACCCTCATAATACGGTTCGACAGTCTTATAGGATTTATATTTCCCATCCCACCATTATAGGGTTAGTAGAATGGTAAGATGGATTTTTTAGTGTTTATTTAGTATGACTTGGATATGGTGTGTGTTGACAGGAATAGGGGTGACAAGAATAATGGAGTTGTTGTTGTTACAAGGAACAAATACAATGGTTTCCATGCATGAGAAGTTGCTATAGTCTGGGGTTTTGGGAGATAGCATTTGAAGATGCTAAAATATTATTAATAAAGCATGGTAAGACCTTTCTAAACATTTTCCAAATAGTGGCAGAGCATGGGAAGGTTTGGAGTACACTATTTTAATAAACCCTCATTTGCTAAAAGCTTGTTTAGTGCATAAAGTAAGGATTTTGTAAACCATCATCTTATTGAGCCTCTCTATTCTTAAAAGTTGATGAATCTTGAATTTTGAGACTTGTTAAAAGGATATTTAAATAAATTTTATGTTTTGGTGATGATTTAAGACCACCCCCTTTGTAATTTTGGGCTAATTGGTGTGATTTGGCAACGTACAGTCAGGTTTTCTGATATTTTTTTCTAAATAATGGCATTTAAATTTGTAGCATGTTAAAATTGGTGTCAAAGGGTTCCTAGATGTGCAATTAGTTTGAAATGATTCAAAGAGGATTGAATGTTGATACACGATTTAAGTGTTTGGTGGTCTACAAGGAAAATAAAGGTTTGATTTCTTAAAATAGTGAATCCAATAAAACAATGGAAAGAGTGATTGAAATTGTCTTGAGACTGACTAATTAATGTTGTTAGAGCTGTTACAATGTTTGGGAAAAGTTTAGAGGGCAGAATTTGTTGTTTTGGTGATTTGGCTATGTGATGTCAATGTGCAAGAATGGTGTTTTGACTACAAGTCATAGAAGATTCTGATTGTTCAATGTTTGTGAGTGTGTATACTGATTCTTTCAATCAAGATTTTGATGAATACAATGTCATGAAGGTCTGTTGTGAGATTTGAAACAAGTTTGGCAGATTGGTTGTCTTTATTACCTTATTGAAGCAAGTGGAATGGTTGATTTAGTGTTTCTAATGGTGATTTTGAATTGGCTCAGTCATTTTAATGTTGGTTAAGGTATGATTAGGCTTGATAAAGGCTTGAATTTTGATTAGGTGATTTTTGTGTTTGATAGCCTAATGAATGGCCAAAGCATTTGATGATTTTTTTTGAAGAGATAATGGAAATTTGGTGATTTGTTTAATTTGATCTTCTCCATTTGAGTTTGGGTCAGAAGTACCCTTGATGGTTTGTTGAGTTTTGTAGATGCTCTTGTATCAAAATGGGACTTATGGATGCAAAATAGGGCCAATTAAAGAATAAGAGCCCAATTATTAAAGTCAAGCCTTGAAAAGTTTGAAAGTGTGTTACAACACTTTACAACACTCCAAATAAGGTAAGATTAAGGTTTATTTTGATTAAAAAGAGGTTTATTGGGTTAAGATAATTAATAAAACCTTAGAAAAGTGTGAAAGTGTGTTACAACACTTCACAACACTTTAGAAAGGTACCATTTATGTTCATTAGTTGAGAAAGGTCCAAGACCTAATGTGAATGTGTCAAAAACATTACAACACTAAATGAAGGCAATATTAAGTGTAGTTCACAAGAAGGGCCCAAACAAGTAAGGAAAAAGTAGAAGGGATACTTTTTCCGTTACCACAATATTAATTGGAATTTATAATGCATACCTTTTGCTCATCATAATTGATTAAAGATTGGATATTAAAGGGTAAGGAATCATAATTAATTTAAAATGTATATAGACACTTTAAGACCCCCAAATTGGTGAAAGTGACAACAAGACCATTCCCTTCCCTATAGATATGGGAAATATAGTAATCATCCAATGAATTAAGGAGAACAAATGAGTTCTTAATGAGAGTATCGATAGACCAACTAGTGTCTTGTACCTTCTTCAGAAAATTGATAATATTTAGGGAGTCTCCTTACATCCATATCTTGTAAAAACCTAGAGAATGAGAAAGTTTCAAACTATTGTAGGTTGTTATGGCTTTAGCAAAGTGGTTGGTATAGGTACCCAAAGGGAGTGCCACTCCTAAAATAAATCTACCATGTTCATATCTTAGCACTCCCCCACTTATAGTAGGCCCCAAATTACTCTTGGTTGCCCTATCAAAATTAATTTTAATTCATCCTCTTGGAGGAGGAATCCAAAATACACTTTCTTTAGAATTCTTAGCTTTTTATGGGAACTGAGATATCAAAGGGTAAATTCTAATTTTTCACCACTTGAAGATCATTTTCAGAAACCAAAAACCTAGATCTATTTATTTTCTTAGTAGGAAGACCAACAAGAAATTTCTCCTTGATTTCTCTACAATGTTTTTGAGAAACTCTTTCAGGATTCATAAAATATTCTCTGAAAATTTGGTTGTTCTTTTCTTTCCAAATACCCCATGCCACATGGGGAGTTATCAAATACCTAAGAATAATGAGTGATGGATTGGTAGAAGGGGAAATCCATTGGGACCATAGGTCACTGAAAGAATTAGGAAACACCCATTTAACATTCCAAAGAGAGAGGATGCGATCCAAAAATTCCTTAACAAAGTTGCAGCCAAGCATCAAATGTAAATGATTCTTAGAATCCATTTCACAAAGAGCACATATGTTAATTAGAGAAAACCACTCTTGCAAATATTATCTAGGGTGAGAACTTTGTTTTGAGAGAGGATCCACAAGAAGATATTGATTTTTTGGATCAACATTAGATTCCATAAGGAATCCTAAAAGGGAGGTGGGGACACATGATCCAACAATAAACTGAAAGCAGAATAAACAAAAAACTTACCATTGGTAGTGAAATTCCAAAAAACCTTGTTGCACATCAAGGAGATTGAGATGTGCACAAAAGAAAGAACTCTTTGAAGAACAAGCCTTGGGTCAATAGATGATAGATCTATCCAACCCCCATTCTGGATATAATTTACCAAGTAGCAACCAATATTTCTGGTGCAATGTCATGTCCCCCAAACTTATAGACACTGAATGTATTAAAATACAAATAAGAAATCCAAAAAATATAAAAATATAAAAAATATGAATACTTACAAATTAAATATTATAGAGTAATTTATATTATAATAATAAATCTAATTATAATATGTGATCATTATAATAGTAATGCATGGTATAATAGTTGATATGTTATAATAATAAGTGATATTAATATCATAACCTATATTCTAAACTAACAAATATTATTTTACTATGATAATCATAGAGGAAACATTACTAAATATATGAACACAAAATATAACATATAAAATAAAGGAAATAAATAACAATGATGAGCCAACCCCTAATGTAGTGACACAACAAACAAAACTTGTTAAACAAATCAAATATTGACAAGGAGTCGACATACTTTTTCAAACCAATGCAATGAATGCCTAATGGACACCACCCTTGATTGATCCATAAAGGGGAGGTCAATACAAGATAAAAAAGGAATCAAGGAAGGAGGATGGATAAAGAAAAGAATATCAAAAAAACATATTCTAATCAATGGATGAATAAAGAAAAAAAGAAAAAAATATTCTAGGAAAAATGAATAATATTTATGAGTATAAGGAGAATAGGGAATAATAGGAAATATTAGACAATGGAATAAATAAGGAAGTCAAAAATTTGTGGAAGAAAAAAGAATGGAAATTGGGAGAGTTAGAAGATGACATTAAATAAATATATTGCATGCACTAAGAATATTATTGAAGTAAGCTGCAAAATATAAATATGAGAATGAGAAGGGGAAATAGGTTTGCATTCAGTGGAATTTAGAAACTAAAGTAGGAAGGTAGAACAATACAATAATCAGCTTTAAAAGATAAATATATGAACAAAAAAGGAGAATAGGAGTAGGAAGAGTAATTCCCAAATATAGTAGCAAACACATTAGAGTCAAAATAGGAAGAAGAGATGTGTAGGAAGGAGGAGATGGTTCAAGAAGAAATATATGAAGACCAATGACAAATCAATAAGGGAAGTAAGTCTAACTATAATTATAAATATACATATATATGCATCTGTCCATATGAAGGGATTATTGAAAGGTCCAAAGTAAGTAGAAACAAACACACACACACACATACATATATATAAGTTAAAATATCTATGAATACTATGTATAGGAAAAGGCAATGAGATTAATCAATAATATATATATATGCTCAGATGAATTATATTTGAAATTATGTAATAATTATTCTTGTAGTGATTATTGAGCCTTATAAGTAATTATAGTACTTTAATAGGAATCATAGATTCTACTTCGCTTGATCACTCCTCCTAGTTCACAATAGGTTGCATTATTGATGTTGCCATGGATTAATGTTAATAAATGCATATATGCATGTTTGGGAATAATTTCCATGTGATGAATGCAAGAGTCCAATCCAAGAGATATTTATTTAATAAGGTGAAAACCTAACCTTAATTTGTGGCAATTTGTGATCAATAGGAAAATTCTAGGGCAAATCAGGATAGGGGACGCTATAGTGGTATCAAAGAATCTTTCCTGCCATCCTGTGTATGCTTCATGTATTATGTGTATGTTTCATGCTTCCTGTGTATGTGTATTTTGGTGTATGCAAGTGTATACCTTGTGGCTTATGTTTAGTCAAGAGTATACCTTATGGCTTATGTGTATTCGAGTGTATACAAGTGTATACCTTGTGGCTGATGTATTCAAGTGTATACCCTATGGCTTATGTGTATTTGTGTGTATGAAAGTGTATACATTGTGGCTTATGTGTATTCAAGTGTACTCAAGTGTATTCCTTGTGGCTTGTGTGTATTCAAGGGCATAATTTGTGGCTTATGTGCATTTTAGTGTACCCAAGTGTGTACTTTTTGACTTACGTGTATTCAAGTGCATGCTTTGCAATCTACATGCTTTGTGACTTGCATGCACTCAATTGTATACGTGTATTCATGTGACTTACATATTTAAGTTTATACTTTAAGACTTACTTATACTCATATGTATAATTTTTGACTTCATGTACTTGTGTGTATACTTAAAGCATTATTCACATATATTCTTCATTATTCTTGTGTATACTCTATGTATTATGTGTATTCGTGCCTCATATTTATACATTATATATCACATGTATCTATGTGTTACTTCCTGTATCTTCAACAAGAGGTGTTATAATAATTACTTTATGATTAAAAACTCTGAAAATGTTAAAAATATTGTTTGCATAAGTTGGTTGGTTGTTTGCTTGAGCTAATTGCTTGCGTGCTTGAGCTACTTTCTTGTCTACTTGAGTTGGTTACCTACTTACTTGAGCTGATTTCCTATTTTATTGAGCTAGTTTCTTGTGTGGTTGAGCTACTTGCTTGTCTACTTGAGTTGGTTGCCTACTTTCTTGAGTTGGTTGCATACTTTTTTTAGTAGGTTGTCTACTTTTTTGAGCTGGTTGTTTGCTTGCTTGAGCTAGTTTCTTGCATGCTTGAGCTACCTACTTTCCTACTTGAGCTAGTTTCTTGTATGTTTGAGCTACTTACCTATGTTTTTGCGCTACTTTCCTATGTGCTTGAGCTAGTTGGTCAATTGCATGAGCTACTTGTTTGTCTACTTAAGCTACTTGTTGCTTGGGTGAACTACTTGGTTGTCTTCTTTAAAATTTAGATGCATGAGGAGCTCGTCATATGTTTACTTTATGCTTAAAAACTATGAAAATGTTAACGTTTCCTTTCAAAATGCTTATGGGTTTGGAAGACACTAACAAATTTACTTATCTAAAATTGAATTATTAGCCAAATGCAATAATAAAGGGTTGTGACTATTTATGACTCCCTCAAATTTGTGATACAAAATGAAAGCATTTCACCGAGAGAATCCAATTAAGAATAGAACCTTACTTAACCTTGCAAGAGACTTAAATTAAGAATAGGGAGGAGGTGTGAAAAGATTTGATTCCTAATGCGAAAATATGTTTTGTGATTCTTTGATGATAATAAATCTTGGGTGAGGAGGACTATCATGCCCCCCAAACTTATAAACACTGAATGTATCAAAATACAAATAAGAAATTCAATAAACATCAAAATATGAATACTTGCAAATTAAATATTATAGAGTAATTTATATTATAATAATAAATCTGATTATAATACATGATCATTATAATAGTAATGTGTGATATAATAGTATATGATATATTATAATAATAATAAGTGGTATTAATATCATAACCTATATTCTAAACTAAAAAATATCATTTTACTATGATAATCATAGAGGAAATATTACTAAATAAATGAACACAAGATATAACATATAAAATAAAGGAAATAAACAACAATGATGATTTGACCCCTAACATAGCGTTTTGACACAACAAACATAACTTGTTAAACAAATCGAGTATTGCTAAACTGCCAACATACTTGTTCAAACCAATGCAGTGAATGCCTAAGGGACATGACCCTTGATGGGCCCATAAAGGGTAGGTTAATACAAGATAAGAAAGGAATCAAGGAAGGAGGATGAATAAAGAAAAGAATATCAAATAAACATATTCTAATCAATGTATAAATTAAAAATATATATATATATATTCTGGGAAAAAGGAATAATATTTCTGAGTATAAGGAGAAAAGGGAATAATAGGAAATCTTAGAGAATGGAATAAATAAGGAATTCAAAAATTTATACAAGAAAAAAGAATGTAAATTGGGAGAGTTAGAAGATAACATTTAATAAATGGTTGTAGGACCGAATAACCTAGCTAAATAATCATGGACCGAATAACCCGGTCACAATAACCCAAGGACAAAATAACCCAAGGCCATAATAACCCAAGCCAAAATAACCTCTAGTCAGAATAACTCATGGACAAAATATCCTTGTAAGAATATAGAGAAAGGAAAACAAAATTTACATAGGTTATTCTGTCGATGGGTTATTTTGACCACGGGTTATTCTGTCCATGGGTTATTATGACCCTGGGTTATTTTGTCCTTGGGTTATTATGATAGGGTTATTGTGTCTAGGGTTATTTTGGCCTGGTTATTATGTTTGGATACCTAAATACATATATTATCCGCAGTAAGAATATTATTAAAGTAAACTGCAAAATATAAATATGAGAATGAGAAGGGGAAATAGGTTTGCATTCAGTGGAATCTAGAAACTACAACAAGAAGGTAGAACAATACAATAATCAGGTTTAAAAGACAAATATATGAACAAAGAAGGAGAATAGGAGGAGGAAGAGTAATTCTCAAATATAGCAGCAAGCACATTAGAGTCAGAACCAGAAGAAGAGATGCATAGGAAGGAGGAGATGGTTCAAGAAGAAATATACGAAGATCAATGGAAAATCAATAAGAGAAGTAAGTCTAACTATAATTATAAATATGCATATATATATGCATATGTCCATATGAAAAGATTATTGAAAGGTCGAAAGTAAGTAGAAATATATATATGTTCATATGAATTATATTCAAAATTATGCAATAATGATGCTTGTAGTGATTATTGAGCCTTATAAGTAATCACAATACTTTAATAGGAATGATAGATTCTACTTCACTTGATCTACACTAAAATTATACTATGAGTGTTAAGAAAAAGTCATCAGTTAAGGAGAAGAAAACATTCAAGAGATAAAAGAAGAACTATCCTAGTCATCACTATAGATTACTATCATCAGATATATCCTATATTCAAGTGTATTTACTACTAATCATTTCTTACATATGTGTGCATATTGCCTATATGATAATAAGAATATTTAATGAATGATTTCTTATATACGATGTGCTTGATGTTGGCCCCATAGTTGTCGTTGTATCAAAATATTGACCTATTAATGATCGATACAACCACTAGAGTTAACGTATCCATGAAAGGCGGTTAATCCATGTCACAAATCCTGAGGGGAGCACTGACCATCTGCCAAAAATATCCCCCTTAGGGTTACTCAAGGGGATTCAAACCTGACACCTTTAACCCTGATACAAATTGTTGGCCCCATGGTTGTCATTGTACCAAAAGATCATCCTGTTAATGGTCGATACAATCACCAGTTAATACATCCATGGGAGGCAATTAGTCCATGTCACGAATTCTGAGAGGAGCATTGACCATCTACCAACACTTGATTGTCTGAAAACCCACTTGGGGGAAGGTGCCTAGGCGAGTGGTGAGTTCCTAGAGATTCCACTTATAATCGCCCAACCTTTAAGGAAAGGATGGCCATGGAGGGGTGGAAGATCCAAGGCCGCTCAAGATTCCCTACTTGTTTCCACAAGTGGGCAAGTGTTTTTTGAGGTTGGGACATGGTTGGGGGAAGCAAGTGTAATTCACCAACAGGGAGAGATGTGGTATAAAACCTTTTAGGCTAGTATATGGCTTCAGACGAACCCACCATGCCATTCCTCCTAGTTCACAATAGGTTGCATTATTGATGTTTCTATTGATTAATACTAACAAATGTATATATGCATGTTTGGGAATATTGTCCATGTGATGAATGCAACAGTCCAATCCAAGAGATAATTATTTAATAAGGTGAAACCCTAACCCTAATTTATGACAATTTTTTATCAATAGAAGAATTCTAGGGAAAATTAGGATAGGCAACATTATATGCAAACATATTTGTGAGGAAGCATCCAAGGCTCATTTTTTAGTAGACCGTTACCATACCACAAATCCTCCCAAAATTTTATATGATGACCATCCCAACAATCTATATGAGTACTTTAGAAATTAAAAAGATGGATTTTAAAATGTAATTCCAGATGGCCAACCCTAAGGGGAGAATCTAAGAATTAAGAATTTCCTTAACATTAACTAAACCTCGTTGTTATTTGCTAAACATGATCTTAGTCCATTCATTAATTTCAAAGAGGATTATCAAGATTTGTTTAGCTAACAAGGCACAATTGAATTATCTAATTCTTCTACTATTGAGACCACCAAGATTCTTTAGCTTACAAACTTGTTCCTAGGAAACTAGATGAAGACAATTGCACTCCTCATTCCCCTTCCACAATTGTTTTTGAACATGCTCAATATTCTCAAAAAAATTATTGACGTCTTGAAAAGACTTATGGCATAAACAGGTAAATTTTGAAGAGTAGATTTAAAATTTTAACTTTACCAGCTTGACTGAGCAAAGCACCTTTCCAACCTAGACAAGTTTATAGTAAAATCTATCCATAATCCCCAACCAAAATGACTCAATGAAATTACTACTACAAAGAGGGAGACTGATATAGGAGGAAGGGAGGCATCCAATATTACAATAAAGTATTCTCGCAATATATCTCTATCTAGAATCAAGGGTTTTCAAGAAAAAATAGATATTTTTAGAAGACTAATAATATAGCCAAAATTAGCTTCATAATTTAGTAAAATAGACTCGAGTTTTCTAGCTTTAGGTACTAATTCCTCCCCTATTATAATAGTATCATCAACAAATTATTGATGAGAGCAGACTTGAATGTTATAATATGGAGACATCCCCTTAAAAGTTCCATCATTGATATATATTTCTACAAGAATCTCCCCAAAGCTTTAGCCATGATAACAAAGAGGAAAGGAGAGACGAGTTTTCCTTGTTTGAACCCTCGAGTGTTGTTGAGAAAACTAAGTGGAGAAATATTAATAATCACATAAAATTAAGGAGTATAAACAAGCTACCAAATAATCTCAATAAATTTCCTACCAAAACTGAAGGCCTTTAGAAATTTAATAAGAAATTTCTAATTCACATGATTGTATGCTTTCATAAGATCTCAACCTTGAGAAAAAACCCATATTTATTATTGACAGTCAACAAATAGATATTCTCATGCACCATGATAACTGAGTCAAGTATCTACCTCCCAAGAACAAAACCTCTTTATTGGATGGAGATGATGTAAACACATTAAAATGGCCTAGACCCGCAAACCACATTCTTCTATATCATGCTTCATCTCAACATAATTAAAATATTTAATTATGTCCTATAGTCCAATGTCAACTATTAATTAAATAGTTCTTAATTATTTAATTAATTCACATCTTTTATTCCTCCTAGCTATTTAAATAAATAAATAAATTACATTTATTATTTAAATACGTTGCTAATTGCTTATGTCACTCTATAATTAAGTAAATTCCTAAATTTATTTAATTATTACTTCCTCATGATTATTTAAATAAATAAACTCTATTTATTTAATTAATACATCATTAATTATTTATGTCTTCTCATAATTAAATAAATTATTATTATTTATTTAATTATTATCCTCTCCAACTTTCTTTCTAATTTTAAATAAAATCATTTATTTAAAATTACCCACTTTCTAATTTTCCTCCACAATTGAATAATCTTAATTATTAAATTGTCTTATTGATTTCTTTCTAAATTTAAATAAAAGCATTTTATTTAAATTGGCAACTTCCCTCTTTTCCAAGTAAATAATTTTAAATTATTATTATTTACTGTCACATGAATTCACCATTTTGGAATTAATTTAAAATATTAATTTCAAAATAGCATTTCTCTCCACAAAATAAGTTATTTTTCTAAAATAACTTGATTTTCTAAATATCTTCTTCTTGTTCAATCTTTATCTTCTGATTTTTTACTAATTTCATCTCAAGGTCACATTTAATCTCCACCATTGATTTAATTTCTTAAATTAAATCTTGTCCACACATTTGGGAATTTTTACCCTAACCCTAATTGAGAGTTGTCATTTTGAATAACCATTGATTCTAGGGCATTTCTCAATATCTTATCTCATCCATTCGTTGAAGATTGCATTTTCTATAAAATGACAATCTTGATCTCATTTTCGAGATCTCTGATATTGATCATCGCTTAATCTATTTTTATTTTGGCATTCTCATATCTTAGGCTTATATTACTATTTGCATAATGGAAGTAAAATTCTAGTTTGGATAATAGAGTTATTTCAATAAATCCTTCAAAGGCTTTGCTAGGGCTAGACACATAGAATTTTCTCACAAATCTAAGGGCATTCCATTATCACAACAAGCGTGGGGAGGTGCAATGGAAGTCAGCCATGGAGCGTAGGAATGGGTGAGATCTTTCTAGTTCTTGCATTTCTTCATTATTTCTCCTTTGCATTCTATTGTGTGATGTTTTATTGACTTGCAGGTATTACTAATCCACTTTTAAATCTTGCAAGAAATTAGCCATCATTGCATTGGCGAACTCGACAATCTAACACATTTTTTTAGGTTTTCTACGGCCTCATATTTTGTTTTGCAAGTACAGGAGTACGGAACAATGCAACTACAGGCTTACGCGACGCATACGCTCTATCACACCGCATTTGCGATTGTGAATGATGCATACGCTTTGTTGCAATGCATATGAGATACAAAACGACACATTTTAAAGGACGTGACACATTTGAGAACCCTCGCATCGCATCTGCTCAAGCCGCAAATGACTGGTTGTAGTTTTTTTTAATGTTGTTTTCTGGATCCGACGCGACCATGACCAATTTTTCTTTTGATGGGATTAAAATAAACCAACCTTAGGATAGACATTTAATTCGAAATTTACCAATCCTAGGATAGAAAATTTAATTGGGAATTTATCAATCTAGGATAGTCACCACATTTTACTTTTGTTTGGTTAAAATGAACCCCATGCTTTTGTGAAGCAATATCTTCACTTAGAGTAGAGATTTTTTCATTTGGGTTTAAAACTGAACAATTTGTTTACTATGTTTGATTGGATAATAGGTATATGCTCTCCCCTTTACTAGGTGATCGAAAATTTGGACTTATCCATTTTTATATTTATGCATTTCATGTTTTATTACAACTTTTAGAAGGCCTGTCGTAGTGGGAAAAATTACTCACCCTACAGGAACGACCTAAGTGGGAACAACCAAAGCCAGGTTTTCCAACCCACTATAATCAAAAGTGAATTTTGGGGAAACCCATATTCAACATAAGTAGGAAAGATAACCATCCCCAAAGTATTTGTTTTAAAGATTGGGAGGTCTCTTGAGGGATTTTATCTATTTCCACGCTGAACGAAAACCTTAACTAAGAACCATAGTGTAAAAGCCAGCTGTGTCAGTATCTAGACATTGTTTCAATCACGGTGCAAGGGGAGGGAAGAATCTCCCCCCAAGACACTCACCATATAATCGCCAACGACTATTTTCTTAGGGGATTCAGTATCCACTTCCGTCACCTTGAGTACGCACCTAGAAAAGACAAAAACATGGGCGCCCTCTAGGGGGTGACACGGTTGTGTGAGTCGACGCGATTTTAAGATGTGGGCTCTGATTGCTATGATGACCTTTTGAATATTAAGAGTGAGTATGTTTGAAGTGATTTTTTTTAGTTTCTATGTGTTTGCCAACTATTTTCAAACAAACTTCAATAAATTGGAACATCAACAATCTAGGTCCAAAACTTGTCAAATTGGCCAAAACTGTTTTCTTTTTCCAAAAAAATTGCTTCATGTGACGCAAATGCTCTGTCAAACTGCAATCGCCATATTTTGAGCCACAGTCGCTCTAATGAGCTGCATTTGATGCATTCATAGTCAGAATCACTCTCATGCACCGCATTTGAAGCATCTTGCACTGCATTCGGTATATTGAGTCGCATTTGCCAAATATCAGACCGCATCTAACATACTATGTCGAAATCAACATTTTCTGAGCTGCATTCATAATTTTAAACACCACATTCATCATATTGCATCGCAATTGCTTACTCTTGATATGCATCTGCTCTCTCAATCCACAATCACCATCTGAAACAACGCATTTACTTTGTCGGGCCACATTTGTTGTTCTTAGCATTACGTTTTCCAGACCTGTTAAAATCTTGCAACACATTTGCTATTGTGCAATGTATTTGCTAGAATATGAGACGGATATGATTATTTTGCAATGCATTTGCTGCTTAGAAAAACACATTTGATATTGCAACACATTTGAAACCTTAAGCAACACATTTGCCTGTCAATTGGGAAAACATTATTCCTGTTAAAAACCGAGGCCAAACTTTTGCAAATAGATTTTTTTCCTAGCATCATTTTCCAGCAACCTTTGTCCAAAACCATGAGAACACTTGTCTGAGTCATCCATCTTTGCATCTTTAATTTTCATTTAGCTTGCAATCCATCATCATCCTCATAGGAAAATTCTCAAGTCCTCAAATTTACACCTTTGGGATAGGCAAAATTTCCTTCCTTTGTCAAACCATTGTCTCAAAAATACATTGTCATTGGACCAAGTCAAAACAAATCAATTCTTAGTCATTGTCCTTAGGTGAGCTACTTCCAACTCATAAGTCTAGTGTGGAAATCTCACCTTGTCATTTTGTCATCTTGTCCTTCAAACCAGTCCTTTGACAATCCAAACCGAGACATTGGCCAAAATTGGAATGGTTAGAAAACCTTTCCTAAAAGTCTTTTGACATAAGACACTCATTTTAGGCACTCATTGCCACTTTCCATTTAACATTCCTTTTTTTCCTCGTTATCACTTTGCATAGTCTTAGTCTCATTCCATCCACCATCATGTCTTCAAGTCACTATGACATGCTTGCTAGTCGAATTGAATGCCAAATCATTAGTAATGGTCAAGCACAACTAGCTAGGGACTTTAGAATGCTTTACCTCCAATCCACATCCAAATTAACCTCAACCTCTAGTCCTCCATCCATCTATCCATCTTACCAACAATCCATGGGTCTTGGTCCTCTATCCATCTACTATCAAGGGTCCCCTAACACCATCCACAACACTAAGTCACAACAAAATTTCATTACCCACCCTAACCTTGACAAGGGAAACCAACCATCCATCAATCCTAGTCCATCATACACTCATCCCTTCCCAGTCTCCTCGTCATATGCTAGTCCTCTAGCCACATCATATCCTATTCCACCACCCACATCATATCCTAATCCTCCATCCAAATCATATCCTAGTCTTCCATTGATGTCATATCCTAGTCCTTCATCATATCCTATTCCACTACCCATGTCATATCCTAATCCTCCATCCATGACAAATCCTTGTCATGCATTCATGTCCTATTCTATCCCATCATCCCTCAACCAAGTCCAAAACTCCATGTCCTACCCTAGTCCAACATACACCAATCCATTTCAAGACACTCCATTTGGAAATCCCACCTTCTTACCTACACTTGAGGATACATATCAAGAGGCCAGTCCAAAGGACAACATTATAACATCACTGTCATGTCAAGATCAAAGTAGTCCATTCCATGACTCCATCTTTAGGCCCATTCAATAAATCCTCCTGGACAATCATGGCATACCAAATAGACCTATCTTTGTTCAAGAGTCCATCCAAAACCATGTCATTCAAGAGGAACCTATCCTCGGTCAAGACTCTATTTTCAATCATGTCATTCCAATTGCACCCATCTTTGATCAAGACACTATATTTTATCAAGAAGTCCAAAACGATCCACTCCTTGACCTCTATGCCATTCATGATGAAACACTCGAAGATGATTCCATCCAAAATTCAAGTATTGACACTCCCAAAAGTGAGACACTTGCCTCCATGGGACACATAGATGATCTACCACTAGAACAAGAGTCTTCTAGCATGGACATATTTTCAAATGATCAAGCTATAGATGAATTCAATGGGCTCTATGACAATAACCATGAAGACGGTTTTGACATAGACTTGGAAGCACCAACGAAATCGCAAGAGTCTAACATGTCACCTAATCAGACTGAAGATATTAATCAAAAATCAGTCCAACATGCCAGTAAAGCTACAACATCTATCAATTAGGATCATCTATCTTTTTCAGAGCAGGGTTTCTTACAAATGAGAATATTTCAAGCTTTAATTTCCCCAATAATGATGGGTTAGCATCTTGCTTCCAAAGTAACAAGTATCCCATCACAATTTTTTTTTGTCAAAATATGCATTATCAAGGAAAAGGATTAGGCCTACATGAGAAAGGAATCTTGGAACCCGTAAAAACTTAGGCACATTACAGACATCAAGGTCTTGGCTATTCATCAGTTGGAAAATCAAATGATGTTAGTGGTCCCTCCTCAATATTGGGGGCAACTTTATCTAATACAAATATCAAAATGGGTGTCATGAGTAGTCCTTGTCATAAGATTGTTACCAATACCCCTTCCCTCCACACCCCAAACCATCATTCCATCATGAATAAACCTTCCATTTGGAACCAACAAAAGTATTAAAAACCCAAAATCCAAAACCAAATGTCAAACGCCATGGAATCAGCCAAAAATTCAAGTGGACAAATGAAGTTAAAATGGATCCCAAAACAAAATGGATCAAGTCAAGAAAAGAATGAATCAGGCAAAAAAAATATGCCAAATCCAAAAGTTAATCAAAATGTGGAACCACAACACAAGAGGACTCCCACATACAATACATGTCCACCTCTGTCCAAATGGCCATCAAGAAAGACATATAAAAGTGTTGGTTCCAAACACTATCTTAACCCAACACCCAAATTTTGGAGAATAAAAACAGCTACATCCAAACATCCAACCAACCCATCCACATCCACCATCATCCGTCATAATCCTACATCCTCCTTAAAGTCCAAAAATCCCATGTCAAAAATCAGTCACATCTTGGCAGCAACTCTCTATCATAAAGACTCTCATGGCACTCTATCGCGATGTGCGTATTCTGATAAATCCAACTCTAGTATCAACAAAGATCACAATGACATATATCAGGTGTATGCAAGCGCTATCATCTTGAAAAAGCAACTACTTCAGAAAGGTCATTATTGGCATGTCATGGCACCAGTCTCTACATCGGCATTGTAAAAGGCTTCAGCACAGTCAATGGTCATTTAAAGCATCAAGGCTATTTGGCAAAAATATAAAAAAATGGAAAAATATTAAAAAATAAAATAAAATCGTCACCTTGATGAAAAATTGGCAAATAGGCGTCTTGGTGGCACAAAAAAAAATCAGAAAATATTAAAAATAGTAAAGAGAAAAAATTCGTCCAACAATGAAAACCTGGCAAACATGTGTCATGTGTAGAATAAATCATCTATGTGGACCATTACACTTGGGGGAAATTTGTCTCATCTCCCATGCATTTCCTATGACATTTCATCTATCCACCTAAACCCTATCACTTTTTGTCCATTTTCCCCTCGACTTTGATCTTGATAAGGACTAAAATACAAACAAAAATCATGCTTTGGAATTTTTTTGACATGTTTATCTTTTGGTCACACCTTATTCATTGAATATCAGGTCATTACCTTCATAGCCTCCTTTTCACTATGCGGCACCATCCTTGGAGATCATACTTTATCTCTAGGACATAAGCCATCCATGTCTTCTATCTTTTACCAAAGCCATCCATTGTCCTTTTATGCCTATCACCCATCTTGGTTTCCCTTATCAATGGTTTACAAATCCCTCGTCATTCTATCTAGTCCTCATCAAGTGAATCCAAATGCAACAATATGGCACCCTAGCACATTATCCAAAACATTCCTTGGCTTTGTCCCTAGACCTACTGCAGACTTTTATACTCTTGTCATATCATTATCATCCTCACGTTCTTTTGGGATGTGTCATTCCCACGTCAAACAACGTTGTCATTGTCATCATCACCTGTCAATCGATTTTCAGCTTGACTAGCAGAAAAATCATGGTTGTCTTTGGATTCATGTGGGTCAGCATCATTCACATGCATTTTGTCACAATTTTTACAAAGCATCAAAAAGTCATAAAAATCATAAAAATTCTTAAAAAAGACCTAAAAATTTGAAAATGTCATGAGAAAACACAAAAATATCCAAATCAATGTCAAAATCCAAAAAATAGAGTCAAGGTCAATCGTATCTTGTCTCGTCAATCATGTTAGTCAATCTTTATCCCAGTCCAAACTACGTTGTCTCTGTGCATTTGCTACATAGGCAAGATTCATCTTTGAATTCTCGAGACATTAGGTCAGTCCCTTTAGGTTTGTCCAAATAAAATCATGAGTCAAATATGGTCGCGTCAGTCAAATAAAGAAAACATAGTCGCACTTGACGCAAGACAGTCATTTGAAATGTCACCATCAAAATCAAGTCCAAATTAGACAACATAGTCCAATCAGTCATACAGTCACAATCAATTAGCTTGCCAAAATATTAGTCAAAATGTCAATCTCATTCCTTTTGGTCCTCTTCAAGATGTGTCCTTCTTGGATTTGGACCTCGTCAAAATGTCATCTACCTTTTTAGGATGTGTCCTTCCCGACCTTAGGCACCGTCAAACCATCAAACCCTCAAAATTGTCAAGCTTTCAAACAATTAATCTTCGACAAAAAAACATTGGCAATACAATTAAATGGTTGTTAATTTTTGGCTATTTTGTCTTTTATCTTTTTTTGACTTGTCTTTTTGTCATGTTACTAGCTACCTCAAGGATTTAGAGGTGTGATGACGTCTCATGACCTATTATGTTTTTCTTTGACTGATGTCTGTCGATTGTCTTGACAGAAAGACTAGGGAAAATTGGCCTCTAGTATGAGTTAGGACATTCCTTGTTTGCGATCGCCTATTTTGCAAGTGGATGACCTTGCACACCTTGGTCTATGTCATATCCTGGTGTTTGTTGTCCATTTGTGTCATTTTTACCGCCCAATGATGATTCAAGCAACAACTATTAAGTACCTTGGAAAATATTGAAGGATTCCAACATGCATTTTGTCTTTCACATTAACTTACATCTCCTTCCCCATATCAGCATCCATGTCTTCTATCTTAACATTCATCTTTTTTTTCTCTCTAACATTTCTTCTAATCTGCATCATTATCATCCTTATCTATCTTTCCTATATACTGTTTTCTTTCATCATCTAGTCTTTTCATCCATTTTGAGAGCCCACTCGTATTCTCGAAACCCAACTGTCCTCTCGAGGGGGCATATCGCTACCTCCTTGTCATTCTTCCTCATCCTATTTTGCACTGGGGCATACTCTAGACTTGTTTTCTTTGCCACAATGCGACAAGCTGCATTATGACAAAGAGGGGAAAATGTAGACACATAAATATGGCCTAGACCCGCAAACCACATTCTTCTATATCATGCTTCATCTCAACATAATTAAAATATTTAATTATGTCCTATAGTCCAATGTCAACTATTAATTAAATAGTTCTTAATTATTTAATTAATTCACATCTTTTATTCCTCCTAGCTGTTTAAATAAATAAATAAATTACATTTATTATTTAAATACGTTGCTAATTGCTTATGTCACTCTATAATTAAGTAAATTCCTAAATTTATTTAATTATTACTTCCTCATGATTATTTAAATAAATAAACTCTATTTATTTAATTAATACATCATTAATTATTTATGTCTTCTCATAATTAAATAAATTATTATTATTTATTTAATTATTATCTTCTCCAACTTTCTTTCTAATTTTAAATAAAATCATTTATTTAAAATTACCCACTTTCTAATTTTCCTCCACAATTGAATAATCTTAATTATTAAATTGTCTTATTGATTTCTTTCTAAATTTAAATAAAAGCATTTTATTTAAATTGGCAACTTCCCTCTTTTCCAAGTAAATAATTTTAAATTATTATTATTTACTGTCACATGAATTCACCATTTTGGAATTAATTTAAAATATTAATTTCAAAATAGCATTTCTCTCCACAAAATAAGTTATTTCTAAAATAACTTGATTTTCTAAATATCTTCTTCTTGTTCAATCTTTATCTTCTGATTTTTTACTAATTTCATCTCAAGGTCACGTTTATTCTCCACCATTGATTTAATTTCTTAAATTAAATTTTGTCCACACATTTGGGGATTTTTACCCTAACCCTAATTGAGAGTTGTCATTTTGAATCTTAACCATTGATTCTAGGGCATTTCTCAATATCTCATCTCATCTGTCCATTCAAGATTGCATTTTCTATAAAATGACAATCTTGATCTCATTTTCGGGATCTCTGATATTGATCATCGCTTAATCTATTTTTGTTTTGGCATTCTCATATCTTAGGCTTATATTAATATTTTCATAATGGAAGTAAAATTCTAGTTTGGATAATAGAGTTATTTCAATAAATCCCTCAAAGGCTTTGCTAGGGCTAGACACATAGAATTTGCTCACAAATCTGAGGGCATTCCATTATCACAACAAGCGTGAGGAGGTGAAATGGAAGTCAGCCATGGAGCGTAGGAATGGGTGAGATATTTCTAGTTCTTGCATTTCTTCATTATTTATCCTTTGCATTCTATTGTGTGATGTTTTATTGACTTGCAGGTATTACTAATCCACTTTTAAATCTTGCAGGAAATTAGCCATCATTACAGATGATATCGAGAAGAACTGTTTGTAATCTCAAAGACAACACTTTGATAAAAATCTTATAGATAGAATCACAAAGACTAATCAATCTAAAGTCACCAAAAGAGTTGGCTCTAGGGACCTTTGGAACCAGGACAATGAAACTGGAATTAAGTTTTTTAAGCAGGTGTTTTCTATGAAAAAAATCCTTTGAGACATCAGAGACATGCTTCCCATTGAACTCCCAAAAGGGCTGAAAGAAGAATAGGGGGAAACCATCAAGTCTAGGAGATTTATTTCCTTCAGAATAAAAAAACCAACCCTCCTTACCTCCTCAAAATGGATACACACAAGAATCCTATTAGACTCCTCTCATAAGATATTAGGAATAAAACTAAGGGACTGTTCTTGGTAGATAGGGTTAAGATCTAGATCAATCGAAAGTAAATTTGAAAATAAATTAGTAGTTGCTAACATGATATATTTCTCATTCTAAGTGATGGAACCATTTATTTGAATATATTTAATATGATTAGAAGCATGGTGCTTTAGTGTAGAAAGGTATTTTTTTTTTTTGATTTTGTGTTTACTTTGCAGCCATATTGCTCTAAAGCATTGTTTCCATAAATCCTCTTCTTTAGCAATAATATTGTGAAGGTGAGTAAGAAAATAATTATCTTTATCTTGAATAAGAGGATTAGATCCATTGGTTTGAATAGCCTCTTGAACCTTGTCTAATCACTTCTTCAATAAAATTTTGACCAAAGGAAGTTTTGTTCCATTTTGAACATTATTTTCGACATTTGATAATTTCTTGGCAACTCTAAACATTGCAGAACCCTCAATCCTCACATTCCACTACTCTGTGATTCTATCTTTGAGGCTAGGATTTATTAAGCACATGTTTTTGAATCTAAATGGAAATCTCTTTTTTTCTTCCCAAAATATCCGTTGATAGGTCAATGTGGAAATGATCACAGGCCAACCTAGTAAGCACTAAGAGAGATCAAGAATATGAAACAAGATGTTCCACTGAAATAAGAGCATGATTGAGTTTCACCTAAATGAGGTCCTCCCCCCAAGTCCTCCCCCACACACTTATTGGACTAGGTAAAGGAAGCACCTTGAAGACCAATGTCCAACAAAGGTTTCTCATTTATAAAATCTATTAGAAGTTATCTTCTATCCATAGGAACTTGATATCCCTTTTTTCTATTATTATTTTAGAGACATATTGAAGTCCCCCATTGTTGGCCATCGAACATCCTTATGGGAAGCCTTAAAGCTTCTTAACTTATTGCAAATTTTGTTTCTTACATTTTTATTATTTAGAGCATAGATGTTTGTAAAAGGTGGAGAATTGTTTTTCTTTTCTAGGGTTTAGGACCTAGAATGACAATCTTCACGATATTTCACTCAAGAACAAACCTTAGAGATATCAATGCAAAGGAGAAAGATATCTTGCAATAGGGGTGTCTTAGGGGCTTAATGTAAGCTAATAAAGGGTTCACCACCAAGTTTAGACTTGGAAAGATAATTGAAATGCAAGATGCAACATTAAACCTTAATTCAACGTAATGAATTACAAAATCACCTAGAAATGTAGATTAAATGAAACACAAATTTGAGATGAATTGTGCGCACCTAGAAATTTGAAGATGGTTGAAAGGAGCTCTGGAATGTTGGAAAATTTGACTTTAATGCTGATCGAGAATCATTCACCAAGTTGGATGAATCAGTCCAAAATCTAGGTTTCTACGTGAGAACAAGAATCTTCCAAAGGGGTATCTGAATATGCAAAAATCTAGATTTTGACTTAAATTGGGACTCATTTGCCAGAAGTTGTGAATCAGTCTAGTTAGGGTTTTCTAGAGCTTCAAATTTTGATCCTTCTCTTCTCTATCTACTTTGTCCTTCCTGATTGATTTCTGAATTTGAATCTGTAAATTAACCTATAGGTGCTCTCCAAAGTTCTCCAATGCTTGATGACAACTTTGACAACTTTGAGTGATTTGAAAACTTTCCCCTAGCTAGCTCTTCAATTTTTATTCAATATAAACCTAGAAAACACACACTAAAGAGAGGGAAAATGTTGTTTTGTTAGTGGATAGGGGTTTGCCTAGGTCAAACCCTATTTTGGTAATCAAACCTTGAAATAATATGAAATAGGAATGGAGAAGGATAAATGAACAAAATATGATGTTGCAACTCACCAAACCCTAACAATAAAAGGCTCAAAACATGTATGAGATGGATCTAATGGATGTGGATATTGAATCTTGCTTGAATAAAATAGATCTTGAATTAAATGCTTGCTTCAATCATAAAAACCCTACATCACAATTGTTATCTCAAAAACAAACTTGATGCTCAAAATCTTTGACATGATGTTTGATGCTTGAATGCTATTCTAAAATGCTTGATAATCTACCTTTGAATGTTCTTGAATGCTCTTGTGAATGCTTGAATTCTCTTGTGAACTCAAACTTGCTATATGGATGAATACTTGAATTCTTGGGATAAAAATGAGTAAAAGAAACTTGTATTTATACTTAATTATGCAAGAATTCCCGAAATTACAACACTACAAGCTGAAATAAGATCTAGGAGGATAAAATCCCATCAAAAATTTGAATTAATTTTGATTTTGGGCCACACGAGACTCATTCGCCCAAGGTGATGAATGAGTCCCATTAAGCTTAATTTTTGGGACCATTTTAAAAAATGCTTAGAAATGTGTGAAACCAGGTTTCAAACCCAAAAACCTAGGTGAGACTCATTCAACCAAGGTGGAAAATGAGTCCCAAATCACTAATTCTAGGGCCATTCAACCTGAAACACCTACATTATGATTGGGTATTGATTTGTGTCGGGATTATCCTCAAAAACTTGCATTAATGAGGCTCGTGGATGTAAAATAAGGCCAATTAAAGCATAATAAAGCCCAATTATTAATGAAAACCTTAGAAAAGTGTGAAAGTGTGTTGCAACACTTTACAACACTCCAAATAATGCCTTATTAAGGTTTATTTTAATTAAAAAGAGGTTTACTAGGTTTAGTTAATTAATAAGACCTTAGAAAAGTGTGAAATTGTGTTACAACACTTCACAACACTTCACAACACTTAGCAAGGTACCATTTAAATTCATTAGTGCACAAGAGTGCAAGGCCTAATGTGAATGTGCCAACCACATTACAACACTAAATCAAGGCAACATTAGGCTCATTTTTTCAAGGAGGGACCAAACAAGTGTGAAAATGTCCTTGACGACAATTTTTGACAGTACATTTAGCCCCCATTTAGTGAGAGGATGAAATTTCTTCAAAATCACACTAAAGTTGACAAACTTACATCAAGAGGGGTCCAAATATACTGATGTTGGTAAGATGAGACAAAAATGATCAAGAGGGGTGATCAAGCCCCTAGGATCACAATCGAATGGAAAACCATCATAGGTGCAAAAGAACACACATGCAAATGATATAAAGAGAAGCAAAAAATCACAATCTTAAACTATCAAATATGAAAAAGAGAAAAAATAAAAGAGTTGGATCAAGCTTCAACCATTTTTCCATCGTGATGTGGATCGGATCTAGGTTGTTTTTAAAAAAAATGCAAGATCACTTTGAGTCAACAAATTTCCTATTTGTCCACTGGGTGAGGATCCGAAAGAGGTGAGACACATACACACATGTTTGGTAGTCACTCACACTCACACATGAGTGGATAAGGGAAAGCCATGCCTTTGTCGGGCTTCCTATCAAACCAAAGTTAGACATCTTGATAAGTTTAATAAGGCACCATACAAAAAATGGTTTTCGAGCTTCATGAGACACACAAAACTTCGTATGCTTGGAGATCATGAACAAACATGATGGCTCTACATGCATGCAAGATGCATTATACAAGGTGGCCATTAAACATAAAAGGGAATATTCAAAGGACTCTTGCTTAGTTCATGTGAGGTCTTAACTTAGGGAACATTTTGCCTAATGTCTCCAAGAGAGGACTAATCAAAGAATAGAAAATTCACAACTTAGGGGATGCAGTGTGTTGCATCAAGCCACTAAGAGGAATGCAATATGCTAAGAGAGATCATTCTCTTGAAGGACACCATACCCAATTTCACCCACAAAGTGAAAGATGCATCATATAAAGTAAAAAGACCACACCATGAACCATGAAAAAGAATTATTCCAATACATGTCCCCACTTTAAATAAATTGCTAAACGTCATATTGGGAGAAATTATTTTAAAGTATCGTTTGATAAATGAAAACAAAAACTACATGAGAGATAACTTGGAAAACCCTATGCCAAGTCATATGTTTCCAAGTAAAACCATGTCATGTAAAAGAAAAAGAAAAGAGAGGGGTTTTCCCCAAAGATTAAAGTCCAAACACATAAGGGATCTATGGATTTGGGGTCAGTATGTTGTTCCTGTAATGTTTTTGAGAGAGCTCAGAACTACCATCATTCCCCAAATACACATATAACTAGAAGAATAATACAAAGAGAGCTAAAATAAAGAAAAAAACTTTTGAGACAACATAGAATAAACATGAATGTGTTGACACCTTGCATCATCCCCAAAAGGAAAACAAAAGACAAAGAAAAGATAAAGAAAGAGAAAATCCTTTTTGGGTCAACATGGAAGAGACATGAATGTCTTGATGGCTTGCATCATCCCCAAAAGGAAAACACAAGACAAAAGATAAAAGTAAAAAGATGCATGACATAGAGAAGAATGAAGGTAAAAATAGAGGAATGCCACAAAGAGAGGGAGAACACCAAACAAAATATCATAGGGAATCACATCATGCACATGCAATAAAAAAAAATAAAAATGAAAAAGAAATAATGCAAAATACTAGTAAGGCACATGTGAGTCAACCTATGAGTAGGTCATCTACATACCAATATCAGTTTGCATAAATGAAAGACAGACAACTAGACTAAAGGACAATGAAAAATGCATTACTAGGACAAGGCTATCTAGTTCCTACCCCCACTGAGTGAAAGACAAGAATGAGCTAAGGTAGGTGATGGAAAAGGTCATGTAATAGTGAGAATATGAGACCATAAAACTATTACATGACAAGGGACAAAAGAGGGGACTATTTCTATTCAATACAATCAATGTTTGTAGGAACATCATACCTATCCAATATACTTTTTAAGGCATGACACTCATTAGTGTTATGTCCAAGAGTTCGATAGTATGCACAATACTTCATGTTATCTTTAGGAAATTTGACTCTAGTGTGGGGTGGTAATTTTATGAGACCATGACGAAGAAGCATTTGCAATGCTTTCTCATTTTCAGATTTAGGGAAAGGAAGGTAGAAGAGCTTGCTAATGTCACCAATTTCCTGAATTGAATGTTAAGGAGGAGGACCTAAGGTGATCTTATAATCCTTATCATTGTTACAAATCATTGGTTTTTCTTGAGGAAGAAGGACATTCATATTAGGAGGAGGATCTAATACTACCATACCATCACTACGAAGCCTTAGGTATTCTTTAGGACCACTTATGTTGAGAGGGGGATCTTGATGCCCTATCCCTTTAGTGCTTTTAATTGCTCTTCTCTGTAAGAGTTGGTGAATTTCATGTTCACTTGTTGTATCACATCCTTGTTTACTCAAGATTGTAAAACCTTTTCCATATATATATTCTAGGTTGATAGGAGTGTTAGTCACTTTGTTAACATAAAATGGTTGAGTATTTGCTTGCTTAAAGGAACTAGGTTCACCTATCGTAGGGAACTTAGGTTCAAATTTTGTCTTTGTTTCAGGATGTAAGTACCCAACCATATCAAGAGGTGTAATTTTAGCGGGTGTTAGTTGCTTCATTGATGGATAAAAGGATGGATTGGCTTCAAGGGTGTTAAGACAACCATTTAGGAACTTCTTCATGTTGTCATCATCTTCTCCAATGATGTCAACATCATGAGGAGGAAATGCATTAGGAGTTGAGTGAGCATGAGTGAGATCAATTTATTTAAGATCACTTCCAAAAGAAAAAATTTATACATCCACTAAGGATTTCAAACACATCCATAGCTTATGGAAACACATATCCATGATGCAAATTTCAGATTCTAAACTATGCAGCAATGCAATTTTGAATTTAAGAAATTCATAAGATGAACTATTTTAAACTAGATGTAATGAATTCAATGAAACATAAAATCTATAAACTAGAACATAAAGGTAAAAAAAAAAACAAAAGAATAGAAAAAATGCTTTGAATGCTATAAAATGTAGTGCAAAATATGCACAAGGAATTATTCGCCCAAGGTGGCGAATGAGTCCTAGTGAGATTTTTTTTTCAAAATTTTCTAAAAATTTTAATTGATTTTTATGATTTTGATGTTGTAGGATCTGAATTCTAAGTGCAAATGCATATTTTGTATGAATTTCAGTGAAATTAGATGCAAAAATGAAAGCTATATGATCTTTCACTAATGCAAAATTAGAAACCTTAAAATTCCAATTAACTAATGTAAACCCTAATGCAATGTTAATGCAAGAAGGATCTAGGATGATAATGCACTCCAAATCAGAATTATGATGTTCTAAATATAGGTTCACCAAAATGAAAGGAAGAAAATTATTTTTCTTTTCTAGGGTTTAGGACTTAGAATGGCAATCTTCACTATTTTTCACTCAAGAACAAACCTTAGAGATCTCAATGAAAAGGAGAAAGAGATCTTGCAATAGGGATATCCTAGGGGGTGAATGTAAGCTAATAAGGGGTTCACCAAAAAATTTAGACTTGGAAAGATAAATGAAATGAAAGATGCAACATTAAACCCTAATTCAATGCAATGACTTACAAAATGACCTAGAAATGTAAATGAAACAAAACAAAAAGTTGTGAGATGAATTGTGTACACCTAAAAAATATGAAGATGGCTGAAAGGAGGTCTAAAATGCTGGAAAATTTGACTTTAATGCTTACTGGGACTCATTCGCCAAGCTGAGTGAATCGGTCCAAAACCTGGGTTTTTGTGCGAGAATAGGAATCTACAAAATGGGTATCCAAATCTACAAAAAAAAGGTTTTTGATTGAAATTGGGACTCATTTACTAGAAGTGGTGAATCACTGGATAGTTAGCATTTTTTGAAGCTTCAAAGTCTAATCCTACTCTTGTATGTCTACTATGTCCTTCCTGATTGGTTTCTGGATCCGAATCTCTGTAAATCAACCTATAGGTGGTCTCCAATGTTCTCCAATACTTGATGGAAAGTTTGACAAGTTTGACTAATTTGAGAACTTTCCCCAAGCTAGATCTTCAATGTTTCTTCAATATAAACCTATAAAAAACACACTAAAGAGAGGGAAAAATGTTGTTTTGTTAATGGATAGGGGTTTGCCTTGGTCAAACCCTATTTTGGTAATCAAACCTTTAAATAATATGAAATAGGAATGGAGAATGATGAATGAACTAAATATGATGTTACAACCCACCAAAATCTAACAATAAAAGGTTGTAAACATGTATGAGATGGATCCAATGGATGTGGATCTTTAATCTTGCATGAATGTGATAGATCTTGAATGAAATGCTTGCTTGAATCATAAAAACCCTACATCACAATTGTTAGCTCAAAAACAAACATGATGCTTGGAATATTTGACATGACATTTGATGCTTGAATGCTGCTCTAAAATTCTTGATAATCTTCCCTTGAATGTTCTTGAATGCTCTTTTGAACTCAAAATTTCTATATGGATGAATACTTAAATTCTTGGGATGAAAATGAGTGAAAGAAACTTGTATTTATACTTAATTATGCAAGAATTCCCGAAATTACAATAGTACAAGTCGACAAATCTAGGAGGATAAAATCCCACCAAAAATTGAATTAATTTTGGTTTTGGGCCACATTGGACTCATTCACCCAAGGTGTCGAATGAATCCCATTAGGCTTAATTTTTGGGACCATTTTAAAAAATGCTTACAAATGTGTGAAACCAGGTTCGAGACCCAAAAAACTAGGTGGAGCTCATTTGGCCAAGGTGGTGAATGAGTCCTAGATCACTAAATCTAGGGTCATTCAACTTGAAACACCTGAATTATGATTGGGTATTGATTTGTGTCAGGATTATCCTCAAAAATATGCATTAAATGAGGCTTGTGGATGTAAAATAAGGCCAATTAAAGCATAAAAAATCCCAATTATTAATGAAAACCATAGAAAAGTGTGAAAGTGTGTTGCAACACTTTACAACACTCCAAATAAGGCAATATTAAGGTTTATTTTGATTAAAAAGAGGTTTATTAGGTTTAGTTAATTAACAAAACCTTATAGAAGTATGAAAGTGTGTTACAACACTTCACAACACTTTAGCAAGGTACCATTTAAATTAATTAGTTCACAAGGGCCCCAAACCTAATGTGAATGTGTCAACCACATTATAACACTAAATCAAGGCAACATTAGGCTCAGTTCTACAAGGAGGGCCCAAATAAGTGTGAAAATGTCCTTGACAACATTTTTTGACACAATAGTTTGATAAGATCCAAGATGATTCATCTCTCAAATGCTAAAAAAAAATAGAATCATGGTTAGAATATTCATATAAAGCCTCACCTTATTAATATCATATTTCAAAGCATGGTGATATCCCTAGAAGCACCATCAATATTTACACTATGAAGACCACAATATTTGAAAAAATAGTTCTTAATATTTTCTAGTTTCACTTTGCATCTTAGTTTCTTGAATAAGTAAGATATCAAGTTTATGATCCCTTATCAGGTTTGATAGGAGATCATTCTTGTGAGGGTTATTTAACCCTATGATATTCCAAGACATGATATTCATCAATTTTTATGAGGTGTACTCTTTAAGCACATCTCAAACATATTATTTTGAGCTCCTTCAGCTATTTCTAACTTACTTTCCTTTTACGTACTTTATTGGGAAGAAGGTTTTATTTTTCTTCTTTGAATTAACCCACAATCCATTTTCTATCTATTTCTTGTGATAACTCCCTAAGAGACTATGTGAGAATGATATTTTTTCCTTTCTTGATTTAACCATGATAAAGGGGCATCATCAGGAACATTGAAGATGCACCTCTTACCTTCTTGAGGCATCCCATGTTGTGATTCAAAATTTGAACTTAGATCCCCATTGACTTTTGGGGAGGATTAGTTGATGCCAACATCTTTACTTAGAGGAACTATCATATTGACAATTTCCTTACAGGTCTTTCCATTCCCGTCCTATGATGTATTGATAGGATCCAAGGGAGAATATTTTTCAATATCCAAAGGCGAAATGGGATCAACACTAGAAACTAGAAACATCATCTTCCTTGATTCTTCATTCAGATCCAGTCTAGAAGGATCCCCATCTTAGGTAGATTTTTCTATGTTAACATCATTATTTGAGCCTGCCAAAATAACTTTAGGAATATCCTCTTCAAACTGATTTTCCTCATTAGCATGCTTAAACTAGGTTGTTTTGAATGTCCAAAAAAAGAACAGTTTCCACCATAAACTTCACTTTGGGATCCCTTTTAGAAGAATCCTTTATAGGAATTTTAAAAGTCTTAAACTCTTCATCTCAATTATCATTATTGTGTTATCTATTCCCAAGATTATTTTCCTTATAAACTTTTTGAGAAATTTTATAGATATTATTTGGATAGATCCTCACCCAATTCCCCACATTCTTACATAAAAGGTAAGAAAATGGGATAGATTCATAATCCACATCTTGGCCCCAAACACCTAGTTTAGATTTGATCTTAATGTGGGAAGAGAGGTTTGAAGAGGGTTACACATTGACATAGATACAAGCATACACCAATTGCTTCCTTGAACTGGTAATCTCACCAATAGAAATAAATTGACCAAAACCATTTGCAATACTTGATTAGGTGAAAAATAGGGTAAACCCAAATGCATGAGCAAGAGGATATGCCACTAAATTTTTTCACACTAAATCACTATAAAAAGATGTAATAACGAGAACCAAAAGATGCAAATAACAATAAAAAATGCTACCTAACTGTTATAGAAACTATGTGGAAGTTTTTAGAGCATAAAAACTATGTACCTAGTCAAAAAGTTGCTGTTTTTGAGCTACAGAGGACTCATTCGCCTTCAATGGCGAATGGGTCCTTTTAGGGTTTCAAAAAACTGAATCCAGTGTCCTATTCTTTGATGTTTGTACTCTCAAAATACATGTTATGAAGTTCTAGAAGTATGTATGCTATTTTGTAGCTTCAATTCTTCGATTTTGCACTTTGAATGACAAAGTTTGCAACTTTGACAATTTGGTTCCAAATCTTGCTCCACTTGATCTTCAACTTGTAAATTTTCAATCACACACTCAAGGGTAGAAAAAATTGTTGTTTGTTAGTGAATTGGGGTTTTCCTCAATCAAACCCCTTGTAGGTAATTAAACCAAATGATAAAATAAAGGAATGAAGCATGAAACATGAAATAATGCAATTGGTATCACCTTGGATGATGTCTTGTGAAACAAATCTGCAAAATAACATGTAGTGGCCATGAATAATGTAGATATTGGATCCTTGAATGTGATGTGAACAATATTTTCAAGTGGATATTAAATGCTACAACCACTTGTTTAGCTCAACAACAGGAATGCATGCATCAAACTCTTGACATGATGATATGACTTTGGATTTCTACAATAAACTCTTGAAATATGCCTTGAAATGATTTATGAATGCTCTATGCTCTTTTGAACTTCAATTTTCTATAATTCTTGAATGCTTGAAAGTCTAGGATTGCTTAGGATGAAACTATGTGAAATAATCCCTTATTTATACTAAATTAAGAGATTAACCCTAGAATTCAAAAAAATAAGACCAACACTAGATCTGGGAAGAAACATTATTAAATTATCACCAAAATGAAATTCAAAAAGGGGGGTCTCATTAAGGGAGGACCGATTCACCACCTTGGGCGAATGGGTCCTGGCTCAGTTTACCAGGACCTAACCCTAGAGGGATTGAAAGAGGGATAAAAACCCATTTCAAATCAATTGGAAAAGGGGGGTTCTATTAAGGGAGGACCCATTCACCGTCTAGGGTGAATGGGTCTTGGCACACTTTAGTAGGACCAAAATTTTCCCAATGAAATATTTTGTTAATTAAATAAGTGTTGGGATAGATCTTTGGGAGGTATCAAAATTAAGGCTTAAATTTGAATTAAAAGGGGGTTAATCACTCCAATTACCCACAATTAATTAGGAGCACCTAGACAAGTGTGAAAGTGCCTTATAACACTTTACAACACATAAACAAGCTACACATTATGTATATTTTATTTAGAAAGGGGCCCATAAGGCTTAATTAAGCAAATGCATCCTAGAAAAGTGTGAAAGTGTGTTACAACACTTTACAAAACCATTACAAAGGATCAATTAAGGCATGTTTTAGTCAAATAAAGGTCCTAGAATAGTGTGAATGTGTACAACACATTACAACACCACTCCAAGACATCATTAATTCAGTTTTAATGTCAATTATCAAACCACGTAAGGAAAAGGGCTAGTTTTTCCATTACTACAATACCCTTGAAACCTTCATCCCAAAATTCCATCGGGAGTCCTAGAAGTCTAACCCAAATAGAAACCAAAGTGGAAGAACAATTAGCCGTATTGAATCCTTGTTCTCATTTTTAAGAGCAAGCATATATTTACCAATAAGCCACAAACCACTAGATAGGACAACTTTCAAATCCTCTTCACAAGAAAAAAAAAGAAAAAGAATCCTCAATCCATAAAAGAAACATCCACCCAACCTTTTGTTTTCCATCTCTTATGAACTAAATATTTAACCAAGTCAATATTTGACTAGGGACCCATAAACTTTCCCACCAATGGAATTTTCATTAAGTATAAGCTCTTCTCAATAAGGCTATCAGAGATGGAAATAGAAATCTCACCAGAGCCTAGGTTGGAGTGAAAAAAAACTAGAGGTGATAAGGTTTTTATTTTAGGTTTCACACCAAAAAAGAGAGGTGACTATTAGAGATTATCGATAGAACCATTTAAGAAAACTTGAATATTCTGACCAATAGCAGTGACCACAACCTCAAAGATGGAACTAGATGACATGATACCTAACACATGAAGGGCCATAGGGGCCCACTCAAAAAAAGGAGTCCCGTCACATTGTTTCTCTAAACAACCAAACACCAAATCCTTGTTTTTTGAAAGAGATGACCCACTTGAAAAGACATTAGCAACACTTCTACCAACCAAACTCTTATAGATATAAAACCAATTGCCATTAATACTAACTTACAAAAATCCTTTCTCACTTGATGTTAATTCAAAAATTCCACACTAGAACCCGACACCTCACCACCTAAAGACTCCTCCATTTCCTCCTATATTTTTAAAGGGTGGAACACTAGGACTTCCTAGGAGGTCACCCATCCCAGTAATACTTTAAAAAAGGGTGCAACACTAGGACTTCTTGGGAGGCCACCCATCCCAGTACTACTTTGATCCAAGCATGCTTAACTCCAGAGTTCTGATGGGTTTTGGTTGACTAACACTGGTATGACTGCACCCATAATTTGGGAAGTATACCTTATAAATTTCCAATACTTCCAATATTAAACTAAGATTAGGAGTACCAAAATAGTAAAAGTGTATCTTCTTGGAGAGTAGGGTCTTTTTTATTTTCTCAACCAAATCCTTCATTTCTAGCATCTGGTCATAGAAAATATAAAGTTTACTTTTATCCTCATTAGATTTTTTATAACATCATCAATTAAATTCATCTTCAACAAATCAACAAATTATTTGGAAATGTATCTAGGGAAAATCAGCTATAAAATTAAAACAACAAGATATCAAACCCTAACTATCACAATAGAGTACGGGCAAGCATGAAAATCAAAATAACAAGTGAATGCAAACCGAAATCCATGCTAAACTCGATTTATCTCCATTGCTCTTCTCAACCTTGCATGAGAATGCAAGATTTTGAAGATTTTTTGTTGATGGAAGAATGTTGGTTGCTCATTGTTGCAACAACATAACATTACAATGAAAATTATAGATGAAAATAGATAAATGAAAGATGATGGATGAAAGATTGTAGAGACAATTCGACAGAGTAAGGGTACTTGAAATCTCATCCATACAAATGGCTTGGTTGTGGGTTAATTTATAGGTGAAGATGGGAGGATGAGGGGATAATTTTTTTTTTTTTTTGTGAGTACAATACTTAGGATTTTTTCATGAAAAAATTATGACAATAGGATAATTATAGGCTTGTTTGGAAGGATGAGGTATATCAAAAGATATCCAAAGTATGTTTCAACATTTTTCCCCCTATTTTTATCAAGATTAAAAGGAGGAGGAGAAGATGAATGGACTCAATATGATAAGTATATGGTTATGATGGGAAAGGATGATAAGATAGGAGATGGTAATATAGGACATGATAGGATAAAAAATGATATGATAGGATGAGACAACGTACCCCTAAGTGTAAGTGACATAGAAGACCAACCAAATGTAGTTAGGGAAAATTAGATATAAAATTAAAATAACAAGATATAAAACCCTAACTAGCACAATAGAGTACGAGCAAGCATGAAAATCAAAATAACAAGCGAATGCAAACCAAAATCCATGCTAAACTTGATTTATCTCCATTGCTCTTCTCAACCTCGCATGAGAATGCAAGATTTTGAAGGACTGTTTGTTGATGGAGGAATTTTGGTTGCTCACTATTGCAGCAACATAACATTAAGATGAAAATAGATAGATGAAAGATTGTAGAGAAAATTCGACAGAGTAAGGGTACTTGAAAGATCATCCGTACAAATGGCTTGCTTGTGGGTTAATTTATAGGTGAATATGGGAGGATGAAGGGATAATAATTTATTTTTTGTGAGTGGTAGTGGGATTATAAAGTTGATCATGCAACTTGGGAGAATAAATGGAAGATGGATCAAGTTAACTAAAGAGGAAAATGGAAAGGGGATTGAGTTAACTTACAAGATGATTTGGAAAGTGATGAAGTCATCTTGAGAGATGATTTAGAAATTGAATCAAGTCATTTAGGGAAATAATTTAGAATAACTTAGAATTATTTAAATTATAAGAGATGTCAGAGGACAAGGATTAATTTAAATAGATATTTAATTTATTGAAATTATTTGTGAAATGTGGATTAATTAAATAAATAAAGTTTATTTAATTAATTGGTTAAACGATAAATGGATTAATTAAATAAATATAATTTATTTAATTATTTGGCTAAATATTAAATAATAGGGATGATGAAAGGGGTTATGTGAGGTTTAGAATAAAATGTGTTGTAAGATGTTAAAAATGATGTCAAAAGTGAATGTCACAAGATTTAGTCAATTTTAGGTGACTACACTTACATTAGGGAGGACCTTCTTGGGCCATTCCTAGAAGAGGCAAGGAATGAATTTGATGAAGTCTTCTATCTTTATCATGATTGTCTTCTATAATATCCTTTAGTGTGACAAAGATATTCTTGTAACATTATTTCAACACTTTGAATCTCTATTTAATGGTCTTGATCCATTCCAAGTGTAATTCTAGGTTACCATCTTAGAGGATATATTTACTCTAAAGATCTACAAATGGTACCTTGAACATTCTTTGTACTATAAGGAGATTATCCTCTAATGTGGTTAGTTATCCATCAGTAATTTATTTAAACTCAATTACGACACTAGCTTCATCAATTAACCCATGATAATAATGGATGGCATCTCTAAGTATTCCACTTTCTTGGGATTGCAAGGAGTCTTTTCAAGTTGTGGTTGTACTCACTATTCCTATATTTTTTTGCCCACCCTTATCTAATATGGTCAAGATGTATTCAATATATGCAAAAAATTAACCCACCTAGACCTTTGAGCTCTTCTTTTTCCTTTTGATTTGTACTCATTTGGTTTAAGATAGAGGAAACTAGTGATTATAGAGATTTTTTATCGTCTTCATATGTTTTGTGATCTAGAATCACTATGCATATCTAATAATCTCATAGCTTCATGTTTTCTTCTTCTTTATTTACCACTAGGGTTGACATATTTTTTATCTTTTCCCTTTTTCCATATATTTTGATAGTAGGAAATGTTCTCACTCTCTTTGAATTTGGTTGAGCCTTGAAAATTTAAATATATGATAAGTCCTATGTTGCAAGCTTATATATTCTTTGTCTCATCTCAATTATGGATATTAGTCATGTTGGAAACCTAAACTAATCCTTCTTGATGTTTTTCATCTATGTGATTTAGAAGGACTTTACTATAGAGGAGAAGAATAGTGAGGCAAGATAGGAGGCAGAGAAGGGACCCTTGTTAATATGGATCTTGGAGAGGAAAAGGGTTTAGAAGTTACAATATAAGTTAGGGTGTATGATTGAGACCCTTCCTTAGAAGAAGATGCAAATGATGGGTTATAAATTTATCTTGCTACTTATCATCCCTACTAGTTTCTCTAGAAAATTTGATTGAGTAGTAGAAGAAATAAAAACACACAAAGGAGAAAGAGGAGGTGAAGGAACCTATAGCTTTCTAGGAAAAGATGATTGTGCATTGGCCTCTTCTCAAGAAACTAATGCTCTATTCCCTTTTATTTGTAATGTATACTTAAATTGAACCTATTAGTACTCATCCATGACTATCTCCAAGATCCAAGCATGTTCTTGTGAATAGGAATAAATGAAGATTGGACAATCAAAGGATATTCAATAGAAAATAGGAAATCAAATCAAGAAAACCCCAAATCTAAATGGTCTAATTGTAGTGTAGAAAAAATTTCCCCTTTAAATTTTCACACTTGCTTAGGTCCTCCCTCTTGAAATCTAGTTTATTTATGTCTTAATTGGTCCTATTTTTGCATCGACAAGCCTAATTAAAGAAATTTTTCTAAGGATAATCCAAAAATTTAACAAATGAAAAATCATAATTTAATGTTTTTGGCAATGTGTTCCAGATCTAGGGATCAAGGACTCATACACACCTTTGGGCATATGGGTCCCACCTAGGTCTCAGGACCTAATTTTAAATGTTACATTGAACTTAACACTTCTTGAAGTTTGTGTCTTAGGTTTAAGCCATTGGGACTCATATGCCCAACCTGGTGTATGAGTCCCGCTTTAACCTAGACCTATTTTAACTCAAATTCTTGGTAGGATTTTATTATCCTAGATTTGATGTCGGCTTATAGTGTTGTAATTTTGAGAAATTTGGCATAAACAAGTATAAATACAAGGTTATTTCACAAAATTTTAAAAGAATATTTCAAGTGTTCAGGTCCTAATAGAAAATTTATGATGAAAGAGGGATACTCTCCCTTTTAAATCTGAAACCAAGCACACATACAACACTATGCAAGAAGGCTGCAAATAAACATTAGCAACAAATTATGGAAGAGAAATTTGTAACACATATTGATTTAAAAATCTGAAAATGAATTACATAATCATGGAGCTCATATTCTCCCATAAATCATGGGCTTTACACATACCAAAAATCTATAACTCAAAATTCTAGCTTCATTCTAGCAGCATCTAGATATGTGAAACTCTTCTTCTCCAAAGCCTCCCTTCCCAAAATTGTAAGCATGAATATATAGAAATTGTTTGAGAAGATACCACTATTGGTTTCTCAAAACAACCTCCACTAAACCACCAAGAAAACTTGTCACTTTCAGAGGAAAATATTCAATAAGGAAGTTTGGAAAAAGAAAAAGTCTGATTCAGAATGGGAGAAGGATATAAGGGAAGAGGAAAAGGATGGCGCTCCCCGTAAGATAGCTCTGGAGTTTGGAAATGGGTTACCTGGTGGTCGAGAGACTTTGGTGGTTAGTGCTATTAAGTTGTAAGCCGAGGTTTTGAGGCTAGAGAATCTAGGGTTGATATGGAAATGGAATGGAAAAAACATTAACTAGGAATACCTAGTTAAATGGTGGAAATCGAGATGGGTCTTAGAGTTGCAGTTCAAAACCCTTCAAAATGGGTTTTTCCTAGTTATTTGTCTGACCATAGATTAAGGGAGGAGATTCTAAATGGGATCTAGGTCTTGGATGGGAGTGGTTTTTACCTAAGACATTGGAAGGTTGACTTCAATATTTTTTCCCATGCAATGGAAACAATGCAAGATTGGTGTTGCATGCCAAATCTTCCCATAGAATATTGGGAGCCGAGCATTCTTGAGGAGATTGGAGAATGTCTCAGCAGTTTTGTATGTGTTGAAGAAAGGAAAAAGGAGGACGAGGTTGATTCTCATGTTCAGATTTGTGTGGAAAATAACCCGGTGGGACACATTTTTGAAGAGATCAAGTTAGTCTCATACTATGGAAGTTGGATTTAGAAGCTGGAGGGAGATGCATTTACACGTGACATCTTAGTGTGTCCTTTGGGTAGTAGGCTATCAGTGAGTAAGGCAAGAAAATCCTAAGTGCAGTTTGCACCAACGGTTCACAAAGAGATGTCACAACTAATTCTTGGGGAACATCTCGTAGATGCACCAGTAGTTGCAAATGAAAGAGCTTTAGTGGTACTCGAAAGGCCCATTCACTTAAACCCTAAAAAAAAAAAGTAGACTGTTCAATCTGAGACCGACCAAGTTCAAGTTAAATCTAGCTTCAGGGTCAACATAGAGGGGGAGGAAGAGAGGATGGAAGATCAAAACTTGTCTCTGGAGGAGAAAATCTCAGAGGCCCTGGATATTTTAGGTGGGGACTGTCACACTACAAAATTGGAATCTCTGATTGAGGTGGGTAAAGAACTGGTAGTTTTGGCAAAGGAGGTCAAAGCTAATTCTTGGTTGTTAGAGGAAGAAATGGAGGTGGAAAGCATGGGAAGGGAAGAAATTATTGAAGGGGTGTTTGAAGAACTAGTAGTGGGAACTCCGCAGTTAGCTAAGAAAAGGAAAATCCCACAAGGTTTGGTAGAAGCCGAGGTCAAGCTGGGAATCCAATAGAAGGATATGGTCAAATCCTCACTGGATTATGGAGAAAATAAGAAGAGAGGAAGGAATCCCAATCAGGAAAAATAGAAGTGGGATGGAGAATCTAATGGTCAAAATAAAATTGACTCTATGATGAAAGTAAGGAAGAGCGATGATCTTCCTGAACAACAATGAAAATCATAACTTGGAATGTTATGGGTTTGAACACCCCTTACAAATGGTGCCAATTAAGGCACGTTATTGAGGCTAATCAGGTGGAGATTTGTATTTTTCAAGAAAATAAATTAGGAGTTTAGGATCTTAACAAATTCAACAGAAAACTAAAACATTGGAAATGGTTGGCAATTGGGGCTGAAGGAGCTTCAGGAGGATTATTAATCATATGGAAACCTCAAGCGATTTTGGTGGAAGAGTTTCTCTCTTGTCGGCATTGGTTGGCATGTCGGGTAAGAAGCTTATCTTCCAATCTTCATTTTTTTCTCATCAATGTGTATGGTTCCTGTATGTGTTCACACAAAAGAATAGTCTAGAAAGAACTAGATGGGGTCTTGAATGGTCTAAATTAGGATTTTTTCATTATGAGGGGTGACTTTAATGCTATTCTGCATCCTGAAGATAAAAAAGGTGGGGTGGGAAGGATTCTTCAATCACAGATATATTTTCATAACTTTGTGGAGAGAAATATGTTAATGGAGATTTAATCTGGGAATGGTAGTTTTACTTGGACCAATCACAAAAAAGGATTGTTTAGTATAGCTGAAAAGATAGACAAGTTTTTCTCTAAAGGGAATTTGAGTCTTTTCCCATTCAATATAGACAACAAGATCATTTCAAGGAGTGGATCTGATCACTTCCCAGTTCAATTGTTTATTGATGGGGACAAGTGGCCTATTAGATGCCCCTTAAAGTTTGTCATGATGTGGTTTAAGGATCCTAAATTGTTGGGTTTATTAAGGCCTGGTGGAATGAATATAATTTGGGGAGTTCCAAAATTTTCAATATTGTTACAAAATTGAAATATGTGAAGCAACAACTGAAACAATGGAGTAGAGATTGCTTCAAGAATATTTTTGAGGAAAGGCTTAGAGTGGTGGAATAACTGGAAGCCCTTTCTGAGTTGATAATTTAGAAAGGTATGGTTAATGCATATTTTGAATGAGAAAAGGAATTGACAAAGAGATTAAATGATTTTCTGAATAGAGAAGAAATTTTCTAGAGACAAAAATCACGAGAAGTTTGGCTTAAGGCAAGGGACAAAAATACCAAATTCTTCCATAACTCAACTAAATCTCATCGATAATTAAATCATGTAAGCTGCATTAAGTCATCTGATGGTCATATTTTGGAGGACCCTTTGGAAATCAAAGCATCTACAATAGAGTATTTCCATAACCTTCTCAATGATTGGAATGGATCGAACTTAGAAGCCCAAAATGCAATTCTAGGAAACCTTCCAAGCTTGGTGTCTCCCTCACAGATGCAACTCTTGAACACAAAATTCTCAGCGGAAGAGATTAAGGTGGTGAATTTTTATCTTCAACCTGAGAAGGCTCCTGGCCTGGATGGCTTCCCAGCAGTGTTCTTCCAGAAGTGTTGGGACTTTGTAGGAAAGGATGTTTGTGAGGCGATTGAAGATTAAAGGTGTATGAGAAAAGTATTAAGGGAATTGAATAATAGTTTAATAGATCTCATTCCTAAAAAGGAAAATCCAAAATCATGGGAAGAATATCGACCCATTTCCCTTTGTAATACATTTTATAAGATTTTGGAAAAAGCAGTAGCTAACTGACTAAAGAAGGTCTTACTGAATATCATATTAGATGAGCATACGTGCTTTGTTCTTGGTAGGTCAAATTTTGATGGCATTATATTAGTCCAAGAGGCCATACATTCATTGCAAAAATAAAAAAAACTTGCAATGTTGTTGTAATTGCCTATAAAGAAAGCTTATGATAGAGTAAATTGGCATTTTCTGTTCAAAATCTTGGAAGCTTTTGGCTTTCAAATAGATTAGATGGATTGGTTATTTGGTTGGATTGCAAGCCCATGATACTCAGTGCTTGTAAATGTTTCACTTGAAGGCTTCTTTGCAGCATCAAGAGGTTTAAGACAAGGGGATCCCCTCTCCCCTTTCTTGTTTATAATTATGGCGAAAGCTCTGGGCCGAGCTTTTGAGAATGCTAGGACATGCTGGGTGGAAGGTAGCCAGGTAATAAGTAGTCTCCCTTCAATAACACACCAACAATTTTTTGATGATACTATTATTTTTGGTTTGGCCTCGATAAGGGAAGCTAGGAGGCTTAAAGGAATATTGGACAAGTACTCCCTAGCCTCACACTAAGAGGTTAGTGTGGCAAAGTCAAAGGTATTCTATTTTAATACTTCATGTGTACAAGAAATGTAGATTTTGAGGATTTTTGGTTTCAATAAAGGTCAATTACCGTGTAAATATCTGGGTTTTTCGCTTGAGAGGGGTACCCAAAGTGGGGGCATTTGGAACTCTATGATAGAAAGATTTAAGGAGAGGCTTTCCTCATGGAAAAATCGTTGGTTATCTTAGGCAAGGTAGTTAACAATGTTGAAAAGTGTGATCTCATCTCTCCCTATCTACATGATGTCTTGTTTACCACTACTTGCTGGTACTAGAAATACTTGAATAGAATAATGAAAGAATTTTTCTGGAAGGGAAATTCAAACCAGAAAAAGTTCCCTCTTGTTAAATGGTAGAAGATCTACAAAAGGAAAGAGGAAGATGGTGCTGGCTTGAAAAATATTTTGTTGTGAAACAAGGTTCTAGGGGCGAAATTGGTTTGGGTGATTCATTCCTAGCCAGAGCTTAAATGGGTATAAATTGTTATTGCCAAATATCTTGATGATGATCCAAATTGTTTACTCACAACCAAATCTCTTCCTAATGGTTCCATAATTTGGAATTTCATTACAAACTCTAGGAATCTCATCTTAGATTTTTTAACGTGGGAGGTAAAAGAAGGTAAGGGGGCTTTATTTTGGGAGGACTCTTGGGTAGGCCTTCCTATTTTAGAAAAAAATCCATCTCTAAACAAAATCAAAGAAAAATAAGTACAGGCATGGGGCTCAAAGGTGAAGGATTACTTTGAAGACCTCCCACCAATAGAAGATGGATAGTATAATGGAAGTCTTTTAGTCAATTAGGTCTAATAGATAATAAGGTGGAAACAATGGAGCAAGTGTTGATGGAAAGGAGAATTTGGCGAAGTCAAGGAAGTGATAGGTTGAAGTGGAATAAATCGCCAACAGGAGCTTATTCAGCTAAATTAGGATATTTTATTCTATCTTCTTCAGGAAGAGAGAAGGATAATTTTCCCACACATCTGTGTTGGAATAAAACTTGTCTCCCCAAAGCAAGGATCTTTACATGGGCAACTGCATAGGGTAGGGTGCTCATAGGAGACAAATTTTCCAAATTAGGCTTTTATGGTCCAACTAGATTTCTGTTATGTCATGTTAATGAAGATATGATAGATCATCTATTTGAATTTTTAGTACACAAAGGAAATACAAAATTGATTATGTTCTAAGTTCCATTGGAAAATTGATCTTCATAAAAAAATCTTGGATTGGTTGAAGTCATGGCCATCCTAGTCAATTTTTTTGTGGGAAGTGTGGAAGGAGAGAAATAGACGTATCTTCCAAGAAAAGGAATTGTCAATTCCTAGGTTGGAACATAAAATAGTGGCTAGTATTGTGAAAAAATTTAATGCTAGACTGGCAGGATTTGATCCAAAGAAAGGTAATTTTTCAGAATGGGACTCTTGGGTTTTAAAAAATTGGTTTGGTTTAAAAGCTCCAAGTTGTGGGGTTCCTAGTGGGGTAGCTTCTTTGGAAGATCACAATAAGGTGATGTGGTTTCCACTAGAGCCAGGATGGGTAAAATTAAATTTTGATGGGGCTTCAAAGGGCAACTGTGAGCCCTTAGGTGCAGGTTGTATTGTTAGAGACTGTAAATGAGAGACACTGGGGAAAATAGTGAAATATTTGCCAAAAGGCACAAATAATGTTGCCAAATTCCAAGCTCTTATGTTGGGATTGGTGTTGTGTAAATAATTGGGGGTGAGGAAAGTTATAATTGAAGGGGACTACTCCTTAGTAATCAATGCTCTAAGGTCTAAGAATATTCCTAATTAGAAATTAGGGGACAAGTTGGAAGCTACTTTGGATCAGATTACTCACCTTGATCAAGTCATGATCAACCATATTCTGAGAGAGGGAAACACAAAGGCAAATCTTCTTTCCAATCTAGGAGTTTCAAGACTACACCTAAAATAAGTTTGTTTGCAAAGGAATTAATACTTGTGGGTAGAAGGGAGGGTGCCCCTCTAGGTTGGTGGAGGGAGGTGGCAATTCAAGCCATGCTGGCAGGCACATGGAGCTAAGGAAGGTTGGAGGTGGCTTTTTAACAACTTAAGGTGGCAGTAATGACTTGTTATAGGAGTGCAGTGGATAGAAGAGGCCAACTATGAAACTCATTTCTATGCTTAAAAATAAGTGAAAATACGGCCTTTTGGATCTCCTGAATATGACAAGGACATGTGCATTTGGTGGCGACGACCTTGTGAATGATTATTTTATTTATGGGAGGCTTTTTTTTTTTTTTGGCCATGTTTTTCCTTGCAGGTGCGAAAGGAGTGAGTGACTTCTTTCTTTCATTCTGGGAGTAGTCTGTGCAGGGTCGACGATGGCGAAGAGCTCAAAATTTGTAATTGAGGTATCGATGGAAGGCTTAGCAAGGTTCAAAGCTGACACACCAATTTCATTGTAGTCATCTACAAGGAAAAATTCCTCCAAGGTGATCACTGATCAAAGGCTGGAGAAAATCCTTCTCAATTATGATCCTTTAGTACTGGTAGTGGTGAAGATGATATCGGGTTAAAATCATTTGGAGAGAAAGGAGTATGGGAGGGATAATTTGCAAATCTCATCTTGTTTCCTTGCTTCTTTATTGGACAACAAAGTTCCCAAAGCATAAGCGAAAGGGTTTCTGCTCAAAATGTTTAGACAAGACTTGGTGGAAGGCATGGATGAAATTCTATGTGTGGCGATTGAAGGCAAGAGTTTTCCAAGGCCCTGCGACATGGAGAGGATTCACAAGGAGGATACGGTGAAGATTTATTTTTTCCTTCTAGATTTGCGAGGGCCAAGCTTGATGAGGCACCAGATGATTGTAGCGATGGCTATAGAATTTCTGAAAAAGGTCTTTGCCCTGAAGGCAGTTTGTAAGGTAGAATGGTTAACATAATTTGAGGATTTCACAAAACTAAATGGTTTTATGTAAGTTGGGCAATGGGCTGGGGATTTTTAGCTTAAGGGAAAACTTGTTTTTTGGTTTTCTATAATGGATCTTTGGTTATAGATAGTAATGGATCCACCGTTCTCAGTTGATAGTGTTTTCTGTGTCATTGGTTGAGTAGTATGTTCCTGGACTAGTTTAAAATGGTGTATTGATGGCCATGTGTTACAAGTTTTTGATGAAGTAAACTCCCTGCTATGCAGATGATTCTAGCTCAATATTTCATAATTAATAAAATAAAAATCTTATGTATCAAAAAAAAATGTGATGGAGGGAAAGATGATGAAATACTTAAATAATTTAAAATTATTTCATTAATTGAGGGAAATAGGTCAATTTAATCAAATAATTAGAAATTATTTAATTAATAGTGATGAAAGGGGTGATGAGCGATAATGACTGGAAATGATGAATTAGAAGAATATATTAGACATTTCTATCTATTTAGAGTTCTCTCTTTCTTTTGGCCTTACCCTAACTAGATCAAAAGATTCCCCCTAATTTGTTATTGAAATTATTGCCTTGGTGGATTTATTTTGTGGATGTATATAATCAATTGCATATGCATTATTTACTCATCTTTTTTTTCTCTGAACCATGAGCTATGTTATAGTCTCTATTAAGAAATCCTCTTCAACATGTGAAATCTATCCATTGGTAGGTTAAAGATCTTGTCCCAATCATAGGAAGGCATTGGAAAGAGACACTACAAATGTTTTTTGGTGTTGTCATTGACAGAAACCCTATTCGGTGATTGGATCCACACGTTATCTTTTGATCAAATCGAGATTCAGATTGAAGACAGTTAAGGGAGAACAAAGCATCCAACAATTTTGTGTTCATCGATTCGCATGATGATTTTTTGTTATTATTTTGTGTTGCATATCTCAGGGAATGTTTTTTGATCTATGGTCTATGTTGTTGTTGAATCTTAGTGGCTTGTATCAATCCATGTGGGAGTTAGAAGATCCGGTTGATTAATTCTCTAATTATCAATACAAAAGCCGACCTAGTGAATGTAACATGTGAATATTCAAAGAGTAATTATTCAAGTGTTTTTGTGTTTGATAATTTTTTATTTGGGTCCTAACCAAGTTGTGGTCGACCCTTGTTGATGCGTATTAAACATTACTCATATTTTGAGCTGATAGTTGTAAATATTTTTGTGTTCTATTGAAGCTAACATGTTGCGATTATTCTTAGTGGCAGATATATATAAGAGATCAATCATATCATTTGGAGATATGAAAAAGGTGTGTCGATGTGTGTTGCAAATATTAAAAGGGTTACAGAGTGATTATGCACAATTTCACTTGTGCATTAAGGACTTTGTGATGGGATTTTGAGCAGAGTAGAGCAGAAGTGCAGAATTAGTCTGAAGGATAGAAGATCGATTATTGAGCCTAACCAGTATTGTAATCAAGGATTTGTAGATGCTAATCTCTCAGTTGAATTTCTTGGATGGATTTAATATAGTTATCTTTGTAAGACAATGAGTCTTATTTGAGCAGTGAGCTCTAGGGAGTGTGCCTGAATGCAAGTGCATTCCCATATTGTAAACTTCATTTTGAGTATATTCAGATCATATTGTGGATTGGTCGTCCACTGTGGTTTTTCACCTAACAAGGTTTCCACGTAAAAATTCATGTTTTATGGTGTTGTGGTTGTTTGTTTTATGTTCATGCATATTTCTTTTGATTGAATGTTGTAAATTCTTAAAGGGCTAGATTAATAAAGTTAAAAATTGAAGAACACTGATATACCCCCCCTCTCAGTGTTCCTTGATTCCAACAATTGGTATCAGGGCTAAGTTCCTCAAAATAATTCTAACAACTTGGGGAGATCTTGGAAAGAATTTAAATGGATTCAAGCAGTCTTGAACAACAACTTTTGGTGGCCCTAGATGATCTTGATCAGTCAAAATCTGAACTTCAAAAATTGCAAGAAAACCTCATGGATGTTGAGAAATTAATTGAGTCATTGAAAGATAAAATCAATAATTCTAGGGAGAAAATAAAGGAACTTTGTGATCAGATTAAGAAAAATGATAGTAAAAGCATTGAATATGAGCAACTGAGTCAAGCTTTGAAGGAAAAGATAGAAGAATGTGAAAAGCTTACCAGAGATAATATAGTCCTAAAGAATGAGATGGAATCTATCATGATGAGGATGACCAAGGAGATTGGAGACAAAAAGAAGAATGGAGAGAAGCTTGCACAGTCCTTGAAAGAAAAATCTGAAGAATGCAACCATTTGGACAATGAATGGGAATAGTCTAAAAAAATGAGGAAGTTCTTGAAAAATAGATTGATGATCTTAGAGATGAAATTGATACTGCAAATGAGTACAAAGAGAAGTTCAAATTTATCTCAACCAAGCTTGGTGAACTGATTAAAACTCATAGGACTAATTGTGATAAGTGAGTTCTTTGTTATGAAGAAGGAGAAATTTCCAAATCCGGACAAAAGAGATTTAGGCAAGGAAATTAGATAAATAGAGCTAGAAGAAATCCGGTAAGACAACCTAATGCTCAAATAATCAATGGTTACTATTTTACTTGCAATAAGTTTTGTCATATAGATTATCAGTGTAGAAGTAGGATGAATCCAAGTGGTCCATCATTCTCAGGCTAGTGCTTTAATTGCAATAAGTTTGGTCATAAGTCAAATGAATGTAGAAATGTGATGAAAAAATTTCATAGAGATGTTGGATGTTATACATGCAATAGATTTAGCCATATTGCTAACCAGTGAAGATCAAGAGAAAATTAGTGGAACAACTGGTTTGGATAGAGAAATGTTGTGTGCTATAACTACAAAAAATATGGTCACACTACTAGATTATGTTGGAACAAAAAAGGTCTGGTAAATCAAAGGAGAAACATGCAGAAGGATGTTAAGGGAAAAAGAAAAGTCACTACAGATGTGATCAAGAACAAAATGCAGAAGAAATGGGTGAAGAAAAGTGCCTCTATTGAAGGAAATGTGCCAGCACTAGAACTTGCTTCTAGTAATTCCTCTAAGAATTTGTTTTAGGCCATTGGCCTAGGGGGAGTTGTCAAGAAAATATCTTAACCCCCTCCCAGAAACTGAAACTGAGATGTGGATAAGTATAGTAATCACATAGATTCTCTATAGATGTTTTTGAATCTATTGGAGAAAGTATTATGCAGTATTGGAGGTCCATGGAAGAATTATCTCTCACAATGCATGGAAACAGGGTAACCAAATAAGTTAGGGTAAAATAATTTATTATGACAAAAAGGGTTAGGTGTGAAAGTGATAAAAGGTCATTTTAATCTTTCATTTATCACTTTGCATTTTGAAGAAAAGAAATTTGGAGAGATCTAAATTAAAATTTGGAAAATTGAGGCAAAATTTAAGTGTGTAGGAGCTTTCAACAATCAAACTCCAATCCGAAAAAAAGTTATTTATCGAAAAACCTGTGAATTTTTGAATTGGTGAAAATGGCTACTCCATTGGTAGTCAAAGTCAAGGATAGACCCCATCTGAAGTTCAAGTGGCATCCTTTCAAATCTGTTGAGATAGACCTGTTAGGTGCATTTTCATCTATTCCATATGAATTCTTACATACTAAAGACACTAGGGCATATATTCACACAAAAATTGAAGAATTAGGAAGCTCACACTACTGATTTTTTATAACAATCACATTATAGGAGAATACTTCTATGTCAAACCAAAATTCAAAACCCTAGAAGAGAAGAAATTTACACAAATTGTTAAATTTACCATGTTTGAAGAGAGCGAATGGGTCTGGTATGTTTTCAGCCAAGTTCATGATGAATTTATGTGGTTGAGCATACCCTTTAAGATTATAAAGGAGGCCATAAGCACTGTTACAGGTTTAAATTCCTCCAGTGGGTTGCCAATTTTGAAGTTCATAAAGAATCAAACGGTTATTGATGCAACAAGTTCAAATTATGATAGAAGAGATATGACAATCGAAGATATCATTGAAGTGGATGTGAAATTTTCCTCAATGATCATTGGTTACAGGATTTATCACTCAAGTTGGGATAATTCAGTATCTAGTACAACTATTTATGCAGCTTATCAAATGGTGAAGAAGAATGTAGATTATGACTTGTGTGAGCTGCTCAGGAGTCAACTGATGGAAAATCTTGGTAAGATCAAGAAATACAAGAAAAATTCCTTTAAGTATGGAAATTTTCTACTGTTTTTGTTCTTTTATTTCATGAGTGAAGTTTCAGGTGTTGGGAAAGTACATTGGCAAGGTGGTCAACCTGTAGTTGTTCAAATTAGAGAAATGTATGGAATTGGAAATAGTCAAGACAAAAAAAGTGCAATCTGGGGAGACTTCTATTGTGGAGAAGTATAAGGACACAATTTGTTTTATGGTATAAATTGATCAATGCATGATGGAAGTCGTTGATCCTAGAACGGTCTAGACTATGCCAATAGATTATGAAGTTGAAGAGCACATTCTAGAAATGTATGCACAAAATTTACTGAATAAGCCTCTAGATCCAACAAAAGAGAGGTTTGGAGCTTATGCAAAAAAGGATATACAAGTGCACAATGAACTAAGAAAACCTGTTATAGTTAGAAGAGTAAGAAAAGAAGTGGAAATCTTTGCAGAAAGCATGGGTATATATGTAGAAGCTGTAAGAGAAGCCAGAAAAAAGAGAGAACAAGATGAAGCAGAAAAAGAGCCAGCAAGAACTAAATTTGCTAGTCTGGCAACATCCTCTACCCGAACTAGGTCAACATGGATCTCTACATCCCTATTTGCCGTTGCAGTGAAGCTAATTCCTATGAAAATTCAAACCAAGGCATCTGGTAAGAGGAAGAAGAATAAGAGCACAAGAGTCTTTGAAGCTATCTTAGAAGATGAAGAGACTGAATCTGATGAAGATGTGAGAGAAATAAAGTATATGGAAACCCAAGCAACAAATTTTACTAAAAGAAAGCCCTTTGGTGAAGAAGACAAAGCAAAGAAGAAGGTGAAAATTTGAAAACCTGGTATGTTAGTAGAAGAGGTTGAGAAAGCTTTGGTCAAAGATGGAGATCTTAAGCCTCTTTGTAAATGGTATGAAACTTTTGACAAATCTGGCCAAAGAAATCTTGAGGAGGCTACAATAAAGCATTTAAATATTTTCAATAAGGTTCTTATTGAAATAATGCTTGATTTACCTAAAATCCTGTATGATATTTTGGAGATGAGAAGAGTAAATGCTAGAATAGAAGAAGAGAAAATCAGAGAGAATTCTTGCAGAGTTATGTCCAGTGATGTCTATGGAACAAATGAAGGCAATCCTAAATAAAGATAAAAAGGAATTCAAGAGAAAAACAAGAGTGAATAAGCTCATGATTGGTCAAACTAAAGAAGTTGTAGAAGAAACTGAATAAATTTTGAGAAATTTTTTGTTAAGTAATAGAATTGATGTTGTCTCTAAAGAAAGACATGATAAAGATGTCTCATCTGGTCTGGTAGAAGAAGAAGAAAAACAAGATACAACTAAGGATACTTGGATTCCTCTTGATGTGGATAATAAAAAAGTGGCTATGGATATTGAAGCTCCTAAAATTTTATCAACTGAGAAAGTTGAGATTCCTTAAGATAAGAAAGAACTTGCAGCTGAGGAAATAGTGGTTGAGGAAAAGAAAGTTGATGTAAAGGAAGTTCCAGTGGAAGCAAGAGACACTGCAGAGGCAGTGAATAAATTTTTGGTAGAGAAAAATGAAGAGTTTGACCCTGAATTGGTTGAAGGTTCTATCAACCTATCCACTTTCTCTCCAATTCAAATAATGAAGGTTAGATCATTTTCCCAAGTGAAGGCCACAGAAGAATTGTTGAAGTCTCACATTGAGGATAATGAACACTTAAATCTTGCATCTGGAGTTCTGTATAAAATAATGCCTACTCATGTCAAGGATCCATCTAGTTCCTCCTCTGGTGTACTAAACAACCTCATTAACTCTATAAGTACTCATTTAGAGTCCCTTGAGAAGTCAACCATGGTTAAAGTTCAGAAGGAGTTTGATGCCAAAAGAATAAGTAGGTTGAAAGGAATGATAACTAATGATAAAACTCTATTAGTCACTTGTGTGAATAATATTCAAAGTGCTCTATCTAAAGGTTGAAAGATCTATAAGTCATGTTTGTCTTTGTCTAAATCTATTGAGGTCAATGAGAAGAAGGTTAAGCATCTTGAAAAATAGTTAGCTATTATTTTTGAAGCTTTTAATCCTTTAACTAGTGGTTTTAGCATGTAAGGCGGTTTGAATGAACATTGATTTCTCCTTTTTCTTCCACACTTTGATAGGCACTTCTTTCCTTTGAATGGACTTATCTTCCTTTTTGTTTTGCTTTGGAGAATCATTAAAAACTGTCCTACAAGCTTGAGCTTGGTGCCCAAAGTTATTACAATAGTATCATAAACTATTATAGTCCATTAATGGTGTGAAAGGATTATAATCTCTCCTAAGGTAGCTAGGAATATTTTTTACTTTATTTTTACAATTTAAGGCCTTGTGGCCAAATTTGTTACATAGAAAACAATACCCATTGAATGTATATGATTCCCTAGTGTTTGATTTTCTTTCAGGATCAGTACTTATCCATTCTTCTTCAACTTGCTTTGAGAAGGTCTTGAAATCTTCTTTGGAGTTAGTGACCTTCTTGGATTGTTCTTCGAAACTACCTCCCATTTTGCTTTGAAGACACTCTTGAGCCTTCATTAGCTCAATCAACTTGCTAGATTCTTCACCAATCTTTGTGTGTTGAACCTTTGTTTTCTCCAATTCCAATTTTAGCGTTGCTATCTCTTGCTCCAGCTTGTTACATTTCATCTCCTTTGTATTGAGTTTGTTTTTCAATTCTTCTTCATTTCTTTCAGCTTCCATGATTTGAGCTCTCAAATCTTCAATGGTTTTGCTTGAATTCTCCAAGTCTTTTGTTATCACTTTG
>CM021109.1:5161631-5298878 GCA_007115665.2 Sequoiadendron giganteum
TCTCCCAGTTGAATGATGCTTTTGACGTCACGCCTTTTGGAGGTATTTTGAGCGAGTTATGAACATTTCTATAATTCTGCAGTTGCTGATTTACATTTCCAGAATTACAAATTCATAAGAAAAAGCAAAATCAGTTGTGTTTCCAAGTTCTATCTTCTTTTCTTTCTCTTATCTTCCAACCCTATACCTTGTAATTAATGGTGCTTGGAAATATGGTCCCATTCTAAAGAAGATCCTGATATGAAACTCTTCTTCTCCAAAGCCTCCCTTCCCAAAATTGTAAGCATGAATATATAGAAATTGTTTGAGAAGATACCACTATTGGTTTCTCAAAACAACCTCCACTAAACCACCAAGAAAACTTGTCACTTTCAGAGGAAAATATTCAATAAGGAAGTTTGGAAAAAGAAAAAGTCTGATTCAGAATGGGAGAAGGATATAAGGGAAGAGGAAAAGGATGGCGCTCCCCGTAAGATAGCTCTGGAGTTTGGAAATGGGTTACCTGGTGGTCGAGAGACTTTGGTGGTTAGTGCTATTAAGTTGTAAGCCGAGGTTTTGAGGCTAGAGAATCTAGGGTTGATATGGAAATGGAATGGAAAAAACATTAACTAGGAATACCTAGTTAAATGGTGGAAATCGAGATGGGTCTTAGAGTTGCAGTTCAAAACCCTTCAAAATGGGTTTTTCCTAGTTATTTGTCTGACCATAGATTAAGGGAGGAGATTCTAAATGGGATCTAGGTCTTGGATGGGAGTGGTTTTTACCTAAGACATTGGAAGGTTGACTTCAATATTTTTTCCCATGCAATGGAAACAATGCAAGATTGGTGTTGCATGCCAAATCTTCCCATAGAATATTGGGAGCCGAGCATTCTTGAGGAGATTGGAGAATGTCTCAGCAGTTTTGTATGTGTTGAAGAAAGGAAAAAGGAGGACGAGGTTGATTCTCATGTTCAGATTTGTGTGGAAAATAACCCGGTGGGACACATTTTTGAAGAGATCAAGTTAGTCTCATACTATGGAAGTTGGATTTAGAAGCTGGAGGGAGATGCATTTACACGTGACATCTTAGTGTGTCCTTTGGGTAGTAGGCTATCAGTGAGTAAGGCAAGAAAATCCTAAGTGCAGTTTGCACCAACGGTTCACAAAGAGATGTCACAACTAATTCTTGGGGAACATCTCGTAGATGCACCAGTAGTTGCAAATGAAAGAGCTTTAGTGGTACTCGAAAGGCCCATTCACTTAAACCCTAAAAAAAAAAAGTAGACTGTTCAATCTGAGACCGACCAAGTTCAAGTTAAATCTAGCTTCAGGGTCAACATAGAGGGGGAGGAAGAGAGGATGGAAGATCAAAACTTGTCTCTGGAGGAGAAAATCTCAGAGGCCCTGGATATTTTAGGTGGGGACTGTCACACTACAAAATTGGAATCTCTGATTGAGGTGGGTAAAGAACTGGTAGTTTTGGCAAAGGAGGTCAAAGCTAATTCTTGGTTGTTAGAGGAAGAAATGGAGGTGGAAAGCATGGGAAGGGAAGAAATTATTGAAGGGGTGTTTGAAGAACTAGTAGTGGGAACTCCGCAGTTAGCTAAGAAAAGGAAAATCCCACAAGGTTTGGTAGAAGCCGAGGTCAAGCTGGGAATCCAATAGAAGGATATGGTCAAATCCTCACTGGATTATGGAGAAAATAAGAAGAGAGGAAGGAATCCCAATCAGGAAAAATAGAAGTGGGATGGAGAATCTAATGGTCAAAATAAAATTGACTCTATGATGAAAGTAAGGAAGAGCGATGATCTTCCTGAACAACAATGAAAATCATAACTTGGAATGTTATGGGTTTGAACACCCCTTACAAATGGTGCCAATTAAGGCACGTTATTGAGGCTAATCAGGTGGAGATTTGTATTTTTCAAGAAAATAAATTAGGAGTTTAGGATCTTAACAAATTCAACAGAAAACTAAAACATTGGAAATGGTTGGCAATTGGGGCTGAAGGAGCTTCAGGAGGATTATTAATCATATGGAAACCTCAAGCGATTTTGGTGGAAGAGTTTCTCTCTTGTCGGCATTGGTTGGCATGTCGGGTAAGAAGCTTATCTTCCAATCTTCATTTTTTTCTCATCAATGTGTATGGTTCCTGTATGTGTTCACACAAAAGAATAGTCTAGAAAGAACTAGATGGGGTCTTGAATGGTCTAAATTAGGATTTTTTCATTATGAGGGGTGACTTTAATGCTATTCTGCATCCTGAAGATAAAAAAGGTGGGGTGGGAAGGATTCTTCAATCACAGATATATTTTCATAACTTTGTGGAGAGAAATATGTTAATGGAGATTTAATCTGGGAATGGTAGTTTTACTTGGACCAATCACAAAAAAGGATTGTTTAGTATAGCTGAAAAGATAGACAAGTTTTTCTCTAAAGGGAATTTGAGTCTTTTCCCATTCAATATAGACAACAAGATCATTTCAAGGAGTGGATCTGATCACTTCCCAGTTCAATTGTTTATTGATGGGGACAAGTGGCCTATTAGATGCCCCTTAAAGTTTGTCATGATGTGGTTTAAGGATCCTAAATTGTTGGGTTTATTAAGGCCTGGTGGAATGAATATAATTTGGGGAGTTCCAAAATTTTCAATATTGTTACAAAATTGAAATATGTGAAGCAACAACTGAAACAATGGAGTAGAGATTGCTTCAAGAATATTTTTGAGGAAAGGCTTAGAGTGGTGGAATAACTGGAAGCCCTTTCTGAGTTGATAATTTAGAAAGGTATGGTTAATGCATATTTTGAATGAGAAAAGGAATTGACAAAGAGATTAAATGATTTTCTGAATAGAGAAGAAATTTTCTAGAGACAAAAATCACGAGAAGTTTGGCTTAAGGCAAGGGACAAAAATACCAAATTCTTCCATAACTCAACTAAATCTCATCGATAATTAAATCATGTAAGCTGCATTAAGTCATCTGATGGTCATATTTTGGAGGACCCTTTGGAAATCAAAGCATCTACAATAGAGTATTTCCATAACCTTCTCAATGATTGGAATGGATCGAACTTAGAAGCCCAAAATGCAATTCTAGGAAACCTTCCAAGCTTGGTGTCTCCCTCACAGATGCAACTCTTGAACACAAAATTCTCAGCGGAAGAGATTAAGGTGGTGAATTTTTATCTTCAACCTGAGAAGGCTCCTGGCCTGGATGGCTTCCCAGCAGTGTTCTTCCAGAAGTGTTGGGACTTTGTAGGAAAGGATGTTTGTGAGGCGATTGAAGATTAAAGGTGTATGAGAAAAGTATTAAGGGAATTGAATAATAGTTTAATAGATCTCATTCCTAAAAAGGAAAATCCAAAATCATGGGAAGAATATCGACCCATTTCCCTTTGTAATACATTTTATAAGATTTTGGAAAAAGCAGTAGCTAACTGACTAAAGAAGGTCTTACTGAATATCATATTAGATGAGCATACGTGCTTTGTTCTTGGTAGGTCAAATTTTGATGGCATTATATTAGTCCAAGAGGCCATACATTCATTGCAAAAATAAAAAAAACTTGCAATGTTGTTGTAATTGCCTATAAAGAAAGCTTATGATAGAGTAAATTGGCATTTTCTGTTCAAAATCTTGGAAGCTTTTGGCTTTCAAATAGATTAGATGGATTGGTTATTTGGTTGGATTGCAAGCCCATGATACTCAGTGCTTGTAAATGTTTCACTTGAAGGCTTCTTTGCAGCATCAAGAGGTTTAAGACAAGGGGATCCCCTCTCCCCTTTCTTGTTTATAATTATGGCGAAAGCTCTGGGCCGAGCTTTTGAGAATGCTAGGACATGCTGGGTGGAAGGTAGCCAGGTAATAAGTAGTCTCCCTTCAATAACACACCAACAATTTTTTGATGATACTATTATTTTTGGTTTGGCCTCGATAAGGGAAGCTAGGAGGCTTAAAGGAATATTGGACAAGTACTCCCTAGCCTCACACTAAGAGGTTAGTGTGGCAAAGTCAAAGGTATTCTATTTTAATACTTCATGTGTACAAGAAATGTAGATTTTGAGGATTTTTGGTTTCAATAAAGGTCAATTACCGTGTAAATATCTGGGTTTTTCGCTTGAGAGGGGTACCCAAAGTGGGGGCATTTGGAACTCTATGATAGAAAGATTTAAGGAGAGGCTTTCCTCATGGAAAAATCGTTGGTTATCTTAGGCAAGGTAGTTAACAATGTTGAAAAGTGTGATCTCATCTCTCCCTATCTACATGATGTCTTGTTTACCACTACTTGCTGGTACTAGAAATACTTGAATAGAATAATGAAAGAATTTTTCTGGAAGGGAAATTCAAACCAGAAAAAGTTCCCTCTTGTTAAATGGTAGAAGATCTACAAAAGGAAAGAGGAAGATGGTGCTGGCTTGAAAAATATTTTGTTGTGAAACAAGGTTCTAGGGGCGAAATTGGTTTGGGTGATTCATTCCTAGCCAGAGCTTAAATGGGTATAAATTGTTATTGCCAAATATCTTGATGATGATCCAAATTGTTTACTCACAACCAAATCTCTTCCTAATGGTTCCATAATTTGGAATTTCATTACAAACTCTAGGAATCTCATCTTAGATTTTTTAACGTGGGAGGTAAAAGAAGGTAAGGGGGCTTTATTTTGGGAGGACTCTTGGGTAGGCCTTCCTATTTTAGAAAAAAATCCATCTCTAAACAAAATCAAAGAAAAATAAGTACAGGCATGGGGCTCAAAGGTGAAGGATTACTTTGAAGACCTCCCACCAATAGAAGATGGATAGTATAATGGAAGTCTTTTAGTCAATTAGGTCTAATAGATAATAAGGTGGAAACAATGGAGCAAGTGTTGATGGAAAGGAGAATTTGGCGAAGTCAAGGAAGTGATAGGTTGAAGTGGAATAAATCGCCAACAGGAGCTTATTCAGCTAAATTAGGATATTTTATTCTATCTTCTTCAGGAAGAGAGAAGGATAATTTTCCCACACATCTGTGTTGGAATAAAACTTGTCTCCCCAAAGCAAGGATCTTTACATGGGCAACTGCATAGGGTAGGGTGCTCATAGGAGACAAATTTTCCAAATTAGGCTTTTATGGTCCAACTAGATTTCTGTTATGTCATGTTAATGAAGATATGATAGATCATCTATTTGAATTTTTAGTACACAAAGGAAATACAAAATTGATTATGTTCTAAGTTCCATTGGAAAATTGATCTTCATAAAAAAATCTTGGATTGGTTGAAGTCATGGCCATCCTAGTCAATTTTTTTGTGGGAAGTGTGGAAGGAGAGAAATAGACGTATCTTCCAAGAAAAGGAATTGTCAATTCCTAGGTTGGAACATAAAATAGTGGCTAGTATTGTGAAAAAATTTAATGCTAGACTGGCAGGATTTGATCCAAAGAAAGGTAATTTTTCAGAATGGGACTCTTGGGTTTTAAAAAATTGGTTTGGTTTAAAAGCTCCAAGTTGTGGGGTTCCTAGTGGGGTAGCTTCTTTGGAAGATCACAATAAGGTGATGTGGTTTCCACTAGAGCCAGGATGGGTAAAATTAAATTTTGATGGGGCTTCAAAGGGCAACTGTGAGCCCTTAGGTGCAGGTTGTATTGTTAGAGACTGTAAATGAGAGACACTGGGGAAAATAGTGAAATATTTGCCAAAAGGCACAAATAATGTTGCCAAATTCCAAGCTCTTATGTTGGGATTGGTGTTGTGTAAATAATTGAGGGTGAGGAAAGTTATAATTGAAGGGGACTACTCCTTAGTAATCAACGCTCTAAGGTCTAAGAATATTCCTAATTAGAAATTAGGGGACAAGTTGGAAGCTACTTTGGATCAGATTACTCACCTTGATCAAGTCATGATCAACCATATTCTGAGAGAGGGAAACACAAAGGCAAATCTTCTTTCCAATCTAGGAGTTTCAAGACTACACCTAAAATAAGTTTGTTTGCAAAGGAATTAATACTTGTGGGTAGAAGGGAGGGTGCCCCTCTAGGTTGGTGGAGGGAGGTGGCAATTCAAGCCATGCTGGCAGGCACATGGAGCTAAGGAAGGTTGGAGGTGGCTTTTTAACAACTTAAGGTGGCAGTAATGACTTGTTATAGGAGTGCAGTGGATAGAAGAGGCCAACTATGAAACTCATTTCTATGCTTAAAAATAAGTGAAAATACGGCCTTTTGGATCTCCTGAATATGACAAGGACATGTGCATTTGGTGGCGACGACCTTGTGAATGATTATTTTATTTATGGGAGGCTTTTTTTTTTTTTTGGCCATGTTTTTCCTTGCAGGTGCGAAAGGAGTGAGTGACTTCTTTCTTTCATTCTGGGAGTAGTCTGTGCAGGGTCGACGATGGCGAAGAGCTCAAAATTTGTAATTGAGGTATCGATGGAAGGCTTAGCAAGGTTCAAAGCTGACACACCAATTTCATTGTAGTCATCTACAAGGAAAAATTCCTCCAAGGTGATCACTGATCAAAGGCTGGAGAAAATCCTTCTCAATTATGATCCTTTAGTACTGGTAGTGGTGAAGATGATATCGGGTTAAAATCATTTGGAGAGAAAGGAGTATGGGAGGGATAATTTGCAAATCTCATCTTGTTTCCTTGCTTCTTTATTGGACAACAAAGTTCCCAAAGCATAAGCGAAAGGGTTTCTGCTCAAAATGTTTAGACAAGACTTGGTGGAAGGCATGGATGAAATTCTATGTGTGGCGATTGAAGGCAAGAGTTTTCCAAGGCCCTGCGACATGGAGAGGATTCACAAGGAGGATACGGTGAAGATTTATTTTTTCCTTCTAGATTTGCGAGGGCCAAGCTTGATGAGGCACCAGATGATTGTAGCGATGGCTATAGAATTTCTGAAAAAGGTCTTTGCCCTGAAGGCAGTTTGTAAGGTAGAATGGTTAACATAATTTGAGGATTTCACAAAACTAAATGGTTTTATGTAAGTTGGGCAATGGGCTGGGGATTTTTAGCTTAAGGGAAAACTTGTTTTTTGGTTTTCTATAATGGATCTTTGGTTATAGATAGTAATGGATCCACCGTTCTCAGTTGATAGTGTTTTCTGTGTCATTGGTTGAGTAGTATGTTCCTGGACTAGTTTAAAATGGTGTATTGATGGCCATGTGTTACAAGTTTTTGATGAAGTAAACTCCCTGCTATGCAGATGATTCTAGCTCAATATTTCATAATTAATAAAATAAAAATCTTATGTATCAAAAAAAAATGTGATGGAGGGAAAGATGATGAAATACTTAAATAATTTAAAATTATTTCATTAATTGAGGGAAATAGGTCAATTTAATCAAATAATTAGAAATTATTTAATTAATAGTGATGAAAGGGGTGATGAGCGATAATGACTGGAAATGATGAATTAGAAGAATATATTAGACATTTCTATCTATTTAGAGTTCTCTCTTTCTTTTGGCCTTACCCTAACTAGATCAAAAGATTCCCCCTAATTTGTTATTGAAATTATTGCCTTGGTGGATTTATTTTGTGGATGTATATAATCAATTGCATATGCATTATTTACTCATCTTTTTTTTCTCTGAACCATGAGCTATGTTATAGTCTCTATTAAGAAATCCTCTTCAACATGTGAAATCTATCCATTGGTAGGTTAAAGATCTTGTCCCAATCATAGGAAGGCATTGGAAAGAGACACTACAAATGTTTTTTGGTGTTGTCATTGACAGAAACCCTATTCGGTGATTGGATCCACACGTTATCTTTTGATCAAATCGAGATTCAGATTGAAGACAGTTAAGGGAGAACAAAGCATCCAACAATTTTGTGTTCATCGATTCGCATGATGATTTTTTGTTATTATTTTGTGTTGCATATCTCAGGGAATGTTTTTTGATCTATGGTCTATGTTGTTGTTGAATCTTAGTGGCTTGTATCAATCCATGTGGGAGTTAGAAGATCCGGTTGATTAATTCTCTAATTATCAATACAAAAGCCGACCTAGTGAATGTAACATGTGAATATTCAAAGAGTAATTATTCAAGTGTTTTTGTGTTTGATAATTTTTTATTTGGGTCCTAACCAAGTTGTGGTCGACCCTTGTTGATGCGTATTAAACATTACTCATATTTTGAGCTGATAGTTGTAAATATTTTTGTGTTCTATTGAAGCTAACATGTTGCGATTATTCTTAGTGGCAGATATATATAAGAGATCAATCATATCATTTGGAGATATGAAAAAGGTGTGTCGATGTGTGTTGCAAATATTAAAAGGGTTACAGAGTGATTATGCACAATTTCACTTGTGCATTAAGGACTTTGTGATGGGATTTTGAGCAGAGTAGAGCAGAAGTGCAGAATTAGTCTGAAGGATAGAAGATCGATTATTGAGCCTAACCAGTATTGTAATCAAGGATTTGTAGATGCTAATCTCTCAGTTGAATTTCTTGGATGGATTTAATATAGTTATCTTTGTAAGACAATGAGTCTTATTTGAGCAGTGAGCTCTAGGGAGTGTGCCTGAATGCAAGTGCATTCCCATATTGTAAACTTCATTTTGAGTATATTCAGATCATATTGTGGATTGGTCGTCCACTGTGGTTTTTCACCTAACAAGGTTTCCACGTAAAAATTCATGTTTTATGGTGTTGTGGTTGTTTGTTTTATGTTCATGCATATTTCTTTTGATTGAATGTTGTAAATTCTTAAAGGGCTAGATTAATAAAGTTAAAAATTGAAGAACACTGATATACCCCCCCTCTCAGTGTTCCTTGATTCCAACAATTGGTATCAGGGCTAAGTTCCTCAAAATAATTCTAACAACTTGGGGAGATCTTGGAAAGAATTTAAATGGATTCAAGCAGTCTTGAACAACAACTTTTGGTGGCCCTAGATGATCTTGATCAGTCAAAATCTGAACTTCAAAAATTGCAAGAAAACCTCATGGATGTTGAGAAATTAATTGAGTCATTGAAAGATAAAATCAATAATTCTAGGGAGAAAATAAAGGAACTTTGTGATCAGATTAAGAAAAATGATAGTAAAAGCATTGAATATGAGCAACTGAGTCAAGCTTTGAAGGAAAAGATAGAAGAATGTGAAAAGCTTACCAGAGATAATATAGTCCTAAAGAATGAGATGGAATCTATCATGATGAGGATGACCAAGGAGATTGGAGACAAAAAGAAGAATGGAGAGAAGCTTGCACAGTCCTTGAAAGAAAAATCTGAAGAATGCAACCATTTGGACAATGAATGGGAATAGTCTAAAAAAATGAGGAAGTTCTTGAAAAATAGATTGATGATCTTAGAGATGAAATTGATACTGCAAATGAGTACAAAGAGAAGTTCAAATTTATCTCAACCAAGCTTGGTGAACTGATTAAAACTCATAGGACTAATTGTGATAAGTGAGTTCTTTGTTATGAAGAAGGAGAAATTTCCAAATCCGGACAAAAGAGATTTAGGCAAGGAAATTAGATAAATAGAGCTAGAAGAAATCCGGTAAGACAACCTAATGCTCAAATAATCAATGGTTACTATTTTACTTGCAATAAGTTTTGTCATATAGATTATCAGTGTAGAAGTAGGATGAATCCAAGTGGTCCATCATTCTCAGGCTAGTGCTTTAATTGCAATAAGTTTGGTCATAAGTCAAATGAATGTAGAAATGTGATGAAAAAATTTCATAGAGATGTTGGATGTTATACATGCAATAGATTTAGCCATATTGCTAACCAGTGAAGATCAAGAGAAAATTAGTGGAACAACTGGTTTGGATAGAGAAATGTTGTGTGCTATAACTACAAAAAATATGGTCACACTACTAGATTATGTTGGAACAAAAAAGGTCTGGTAAATCAAAGGAGAAACATGCAGAAGGATGTTAAGGGAAAAAGAAAAGTCACTACAGATGTGATCAAGAACAAAATGCAGAAGAAATGGGTGAAGAAAAGTGCCTCTATTGAAGGAAATGTGCCAGCACTAGAACTTGCTTCTAGTAATTCCTCTAAGAATTTGTTTTAGGCCATTGGCCTAGGGGGAGTTGTCAAGAAAATATCTTAACCCCCTCCCAGAAACTGAAACTGAGATGTGGATAAGTATAGTAATCACATAGATTCTCTATAGATGTTTTTGAATCTATTGGAGAAAGTATTATGCAGTATTGGAGGTCCATGGAAGAATTATCTCTCACAATGCATGGAAACAGGGTAACCAAATAAGTTAGGGTAAAATAATTTATTATGACAAAAAGGGTTAGGTGTGAAAGTGATAAAAGGTCATTTTAATCTTTCATTTATCACTTTGCATTTTGAAGAAAAGAAATTTGGAGAGATCTAAATTAAAATTTGGAAAATTGAGGCAAAATTTAAGTGTGTAGGAGCTTTCAACAATCAAACTCCAATCCGAAAAAAAGTTATTTATCGAAAAACCTGTGAATTTTTGAATTGGTGAAAATGGCTACTCCATTGGTAGTCAAAGTCAAGGATAGACCCCATCTGAAGTTCAAGTGGCATCCTTTCAAATCTGTTGAGATAGACCTGTTAGGTGCATTTTCATCTATTCCATATGAATTCTTACATACTAAAGACACTAGGGCATATATTCACACAAAAATTGAAGAATTAGGAAGCTCACACTACTGATTTTTTATAACAATCACATTATAGGAGAATACTTCTATGTCAAACCAAAATTCAAAACCCTAGAAGAGAAGAAATTTACACAAATTGTTAAATTTACCATGTTTGAAGAGAGCGAATGGGTCTGGTATGTTTTCAGCCAAGTTCATGATGAATTTATGTGGTTGAGCATACCCTTTAAGATTATAAAGGAGGCCATAAGCACTGTTACAGGTTTAAATTCCTCCAGTGGGTTGCCAATTTTGAAGTTCATAAAGAATCAAACGGTTATTGATGCAACAAGTTCAAATTATGATAGAAGAGATATGACAATCGAAGATATCATTGAAGTGGATGTGAAATTTTCCTCAATGATCATTGGTTACAGGATTTATCACTCAAGTTGGGATAATTCAGTATCTAGTACAACTATTTATGCAGCTTATCAAATGGTGAAGAAGAATGTAGATTATGACTTGTGTGAGCTGCTCAGGAGTCAACTGATGGAAAATCTTGGTAAGATCAAGAAATACAAGAAAAATTCCTTTAAGTATGGAAATTTTCTACTGTTTTTGTTCTTTTATTTCATGAGTGAAGTTTCAGGTGTTGGGAAAGTACATTGGCAAGGTGGTCAACCTGTAGTTGTTCAAATTAGAGAAATGTATGGAATTGGAAATAGTCAAGACAAAAAAAGTGCAATCTGGGGAGACTTCTATTGTGGAGAAGTATAAGGACACAATTTGTTTTATGGTATAAATTGATCAATGCATGATGGAAGTCGTTGATCCTAGAACGGTCTAGACTATGCCAATAGATTATGAAGTTGAAGAGCACATTCTAGAAATGTATGCACAAAATTTACTGAATAAGCCTCTAGATCCAACAAAAGAGAGGTTTGGAGCTTATGCAAAAAAGGATATACAAGTGCACAATGAACTAAGAAAACCTGTTATAGTTAGAAGAGTAAGAAAAGAAGTGGAAATCTTTGCAGAAAGCATGGGTATATATGTAGAAGCTGTAAGAGAAGCCAGAAAAAAGAGAGAACAAGATGAAGCAGAAAAAGAGCCAGCAAGAACTAAATTTGCTAGTCTGGCAACATCCTCTACCCGAACTAGGTCAACATGGATCTCTACATCCCTATTTGCCGTTGCAGTGAAGCTAATTCCTATGAAAATTCAAACCAAGGCATCTGGTAAGAGGAAGAAGAATAAGAGCACAAGAGTCTTTGAAGCTATCTTAGAAGATGAAGAGACTGAATCTGATGAAGATGTGAGAGAAATAAAGTATATGGAAACCCAAGCAACAAATTTTACTAAAAGAAAGCCCTTTGGTGAAGAAGACAAAGCAAAGAAGAAGGTGAAAATTTGAAAACCTGGTATGTTAGTAGAAGAGGTTGAGAAAGCTTTGGTCAAAGATGGAGATCTTAAGCCTCTTTGTAAATGGTATGAAACTTTTGACAAATCTGGCCAAAGAAATCTTGAGGAGGCTACAATAAAGCATTTAAATATTTTCAATAAGGTTCTTATTGAAATAATGCTTGATTTACCTAAAATCCTGTATGATATTTTGGAGATGAGAAGAGTAAATGCTAGAATAGAAGAAGAGAAAATCAGAGAGAATTCTTGCAGAGTTATGTCCAGTGATGTCTATGGAACAAATGAAGGCAATCCTAAATAAAGATAAAAAGGAATTCAAGAGAAAAACAAGAGTGAATAAGCTCATGATTGGTCAAACTAAAGAAGTTGTAGAAGAAACTGAATAAATTTTGAGAAATTTTTTGTTAAGTAATAGAATTGATGTTGTCTCTAAAGAAAGACATGATAAAGATGTCTCATCTGGTCTGGTAGAAGAAGAAGAAAAACAAGATACAACTAAGGATACTTGGATTCCTCTTGATGTGGATAATAAAAAAGTGGCTATGGATATTGAAGCTCCTAAAATTTTATCAACTGAGAAAGTTGAGATTCCTTAAGATAAGAAAGAACTTGCAGCTGAGGAAATAGTGGTTGAGGAAAAGAAAGTTGATGTAAAGGAAGTTCCAGTGGAAGCAAGAGACACTGCAGAGGCAGTGAATAAATTTTTGGTAGAGAAAAATGAAGAGTTTGACCCTGAATTGGTTGAAGGTTCTATCAACCTATCCACTTTCTCTCCAATTCAAATAATGAAGGTTAGATCATTTTCCCAAGTGAAGGCCACAGAAGAATTGTTGAAGTCTCACATTGAGGATAATGAACACTTAAATCTTGCATCTGGAGTTCTGTATAAAATAATGCCTACTCATGTCAAGGATCCATCTAGTTCCTCCTCTGGTGTACTAAACAACCTCATTAACTCTATAAGTACTCATTTAGAGTCCCTTGAGAAGTCAACCATGGTTAAAGTTCAGAAGGAGTTTGATGCCAAAAGAATAAGTAGGTTGAAAGGAATGATAACTAATGATAAAACTCTATTAGTCACTTGTGTGAATAATATTCAAAGTGCTCTATCTAAAGGTTGAAAGATCTATAAGTCATGTTTGTCTTTGTCTAAATCTATTGAGGTCAATGAGAAGAAGGTTAAGCATCTTGAAAAATAGTTAGCTATTATTTTTGAAGCTTTTAATCCTTTAACTAGTGGTTTTAGCATGTAAGGCGGTTTGAATGAACATTGATTTCTCCTTTTTCTTCCACACTTTGATAGGCACTTCTTTCCTTTGAATGGACTTATCTTCCTTTTTGTTTTGCTTTGGAGAATCATTAAAAACTGTCCTACAAGCTTGAGCTTGGTGCCCAAAGTTATTACAATAGTATCATAAACTATTATAGTCCATTAATGGTGTGAAAGGATTATAATCTCTCCTAAGGTAGCTAGGAATATTTTTTACTTTATTTTTACAATTTAAGGCCTTGTGGCCAAATTTGTTACATAGAAAACAATACCCATTGAATGTATATGATTCCCTAGTGTTTGATTTTCTTTCAGGATCAGTACTTATCCATTCTTCTTCAACTTGCTTTGAGAAGGTCTTGAAATCTTCTTTGGAGTTAGTGACCTTCTTGGATTGTTCTTCGAAACTACCTCCCATTTTGCTTTGAAGACACTCTTGAGCCTTCATTAGCTCAATCAACTTGCTAGATTCTTCACCAATCTTTGTGTGTTGAACCTTTGTTTTCTCCAATTCCAATTTTAGCGTTGCTATCTCTTGCTCCAGCTTGTTACATTTCATCTCCTTTGTATTGAGTTTGTTTTTCAATTCTTCTTCATTTCTTTCAGCTTCCATGATTTGAGCTCTCAAATCTTCAATGGTTTTGCTTGAATTCTCCAAGTCTTTTGTTATCACTTTGACCTTCAATTTGTACTTGGTAGCTTTCTTCTTCAAATCTTCATTCTTCTTATAAGCATAGTGCAGTTCTTCTTCAAGATCCACTTCCTCTTCTTCATTACATTCTTGATCAATCTTTTCTTCTTCATCAAAAACTTCATCCGCATTTAGTTCTTCACATTCAGCCATGAATAGTATTTCCTCTTCACCATTGCTAGAGCAATCTTCACTTTGTTCTTCGGAGGTGCTACTATCTTTCTTTGAATAGAAACTCTTCTTATGTTTTTGAAACTTCCTTTTTGAGTTATTATTGAAATTCTTCTTTCCCTTTTTCTTGTTGCTGATTTCTTTTTCTTCTTCACTAGAGCTGTTTTCATTTTGAGGACATTTTGAGGCATAATGTCCAACTTTTCCACAATTGAAGCACTTAAAAGGAAATTTTCCTTTGTATTTTCCTTTTCCTTTCTTAAGTTTACCCATGAAGTAAGCTTCTGCTTCATCATTTGATTTTTCATCCTTTTCTTCATGCTTGTTCTTGCCCTTTTTGGATGCTTTGAATGAGACTTCCTTTTGTGGTGATCTTCCTTCAATCCTCATCTCATAGGCAGCAAGGATTCCATGTAATTCATCTTTGGTTAGCTGATCCAAGTTTGTTAATTCCTCCAATGCTGCAACCTTGGCTTCAAACTTTGTAGAAAGAGATCTTAGAATTTTGTCAATAATGAAGTCATCCTTGATCTCTTCACCAAGTCCCTTCATGATATTCACTGTTTCATCAACACGAAGGAAATATGAAGCAATATCTTCATCATCCTCCATTTTGAGTCTCCAACCTTCTTCTATGAATTTGCAACTTTGCCTTTTTAACTTTTGCATCTCCTTCATAAATATTTTGAAGTTTGTCCCAAATTTATTTTGCTGATTTGCATCTCATGACTTTTGTAAACTCAAAATATGTTAGGCTGCAAAGAAGAGCATGCTTGGCCTTTGCATTGTTTTCACTTCTCTTTTTCCCTGCTTGATCCATTGGAGGGGTAGCTGGAGGTGAATACCCATCAACAACAGATTGCCACACATCAAAACCAAGTGCATTCAAGTATGCTTCCATCTTGATATTCTAAAAGGCATAATTAGTCCCATCAAAGATGGGTGCTTTCACAATGTTGCTTGAATTCGCCATATGTGCTCTTAAGGATCTCCTTTAAGCGGTTAGGCTTTCAAGAAGGACCTTGCTCTGATACCAATTGAAGAGCACAAAGATATACTGAGAGGGGGGGGGTGAATCAGTATATCAACAAACTTTTACCCTCTTACTTATTTATCAACTTCAAGCTTAAACATACATCAACTATTTGATATGAATCAATTTACACAAGTTAACACAACTTTTATTGAAATGATTTTTACAAAGTAGGCACCAACCTACAGATATATAATAAGATGATTTAGTAGGACACAACCTACAAGGAACATCCAAACCTTTATAACTTTAGTAGGCACCTACCTACAAGGAGCACTAGCCCCTACTGCAAGGCACCAACCTTGACTTGATGGTTGCAAGATGATGCCTTCAATCTGACCTACACTATCCCAATCCTCCAATCTGCCTTTGGTGATGAATGATCTCACACTTAGCCCACACAAGGAGATGGGATTTCAGACTTAGAATGCTCTCTTACACAACAACCACTAACGTCTTTCAAATCTGATTTTGAGTTCATATATATATATGTTGGTCAAATATTGCAACCCTTTATTCTAGCAACATGTCCCTTGAAATTTGCCTTTTACTAACACAACCTTTTACAATATTTAATTTGTTGTCTTTACTTTTTACGACCAGATCGCACCTCTTCAATCTTTAAATTTTATTAAGTTTCCTTTCAAAGAGAATCGAACCCTTTCCATAACATTAAAATTTGAATTTGCAAAACAAATCGTACCACTTGAGAATTATATTCCACCGCTTCATAAAGTGCTTCATATCTGAAATTGCAGCTCTTTATTTCATCATCCTTTTGTCTATTGATAATTCTGAATCACATTATCTCATAAAGTCGCATCATTTCATATTTAATTTTTGATAAATCTATTTTAAAAATGAATTGCACTTTTTAGAAAAATCATGTCTTTTTATTAAGTTGTATCTTCTCTCAAGTGAAACGTTTCTCTTCTTAAGTAAATCGTATCTTAAAAAAACTGTAGATCATTAATGTTAGCTAGCGTTTGTTTATCTTTCTAAAAGATATCGCTAAGGAGCAATCTGTTTTGTGATTGTTTCTTCAAACATATCGATATTCTTCTCTTTCACATTCCAGAAAATCAACTGAAATGTCTTCTTTTAATATCTTAACACATCCTTTATTTTCAGAATCGATGTTATTTCTTCAGATTTGCATACTCGTATCCTTTAAATCTGTTCTTATTTCTTCTTTCTTTCTTAGAATTATGTTGCTTTCTCTAAGTCTTTTAAGTTCGAAGACTGAATGATTTTCAATTAGAATTTAATTATCTTCCAAACATGCTCACGCATATATTTGCACGATTTGTGGCATCAATGACAATATTTCTAACACAATTCACATAAATATTTTTTGTTATTATTTTGTGTTGCATATCTTAGGGAATGTTGTTTGATCTATGATATTTGTTTCTATTAAATCTTAGTGGCTTGTATCAATCCATGTGTGAGTTAGAAGATCTGGTTGATTAATTCTTTGATTATCAGTACAGAAGCTGACCTGGTGAATGTAACATGTTGCAGATATTCAAAGAGTAATTATTCAAGTGTTTTTGTGTTCAAGCATTTTTTATTTGGGTCCTAACCAGTTGTGGCCAACCTTTGTGGATGTGCATTAAACATTACTCATGTTTTGAGATTACAGTTGTAAATATTTTATGTGTTCTATTAAATTCGACATGTTACGATTAAATTATTACTAGTATATATATATATAAGAGATTGATTATACCATTTGGAGATATGAACAAGGTGTGTCAATGTGTTTTGTGAATGTCAAAAGGGTTATGGAGTGATTATGTGTAGTTCCACTTGTGCATTAAGGATTTTGTGATGTGAGTTAGAGTAGAGTAGAGAATAAGTGCAAAATCAGTAAGAAGGACAAAAGATCAATTACTAAGCCTAACCAAAACTGTAATCAATCATATGTAGATGCTAATATATCAGTTCAATTTCTCAAATGGATTTAATCTGATTATCTTTGTAAGACGGCGAGTCTTCTTTGAGCAGTGAGCTCTAGGCAGTGCGCCTGAATGCTAGTGCATTCCCATATTGTAAACTTCATTTTGAGTAACTCATATCATATTGTGGATTGGCCATCCACCATGGTTTTTCCCCTAATAGGGTTTCCAAATAAAAATTATTGTGTTATGGTGTTATGTTTTTGTTTTATATTCATGCATATTTCTTTTGGTTGAATGTTATAAATGCTTAAAGGGCTAGATTAATAAAGTTAAAAATTGCAGAACATTGATTCACTCCCCCTCTCAACGTTCCTTGATTCCAATAGAAGGGTCCACGACCTTTCTAATTATGTATATCATGTAGGAATTATAAAGGTGGTATATTTTAATCAATGGGATTGCTAAGTGACAATAATTATTGATCCTTGCTTCGTGTTCATCTAGGAAATCTATTGAGAAATCTAGTGATGGTTCATAAACCAAAAAAAAGAGCTAATAAGTTGCACGATCCTCCTAATGGGATCAAATATGTTTCTTATTCATATATGTTAATTGTAAATATTTTAATATCATATTTATATTCCTTAGCATGTTTAATGTTGAAGTAGGAATACACTCCAACCTTTATGGGAAATAAATTTTTATCCTTTTTCTTACTGGCTATTAATTTTCTAGATTTCCACACCCCGTATCGAAAAATATCCAAGAAAATCATCTTACCACTAGGGTACCTAGGGATCTTGTAGGTTCCTTTTGGAAACCACCAAATATAATGTAGAAATATTTTTTTGAATGATATGAATCAATCTACTAATATTTCCATTTATTGGGTTTCCACCAAGCATAAATTCTTAACATATTCATTCTTCGAGCATTTGGTAATTGAGAATACAAAGGAATCATTAACCTAGTTATAGTGTCTTTGGATCTCTTTTACCAGTAGCTGGGGATAATGATCATAAAGTTTGGTTTCATTTATTGTAGTGTTCCTACTTGTGCCTCGAGCATCATAAATTATAATCGGGCTTTAAGGTAAAAGTACAACTTCATTCTCAATTTGGACATTTCTTTAGTAATGTCTTAATTAATGGATTTTAGACAAACCCTAACCTTGATCTTTCCTATCAACCTAGAGAATGTGTTAGTGGTACCCTAGAAAGTGGTTTGTTAATCAAATATCATCAAATTGGCTTCGACAAGTGCTTATTTTCTGGATAAGACCTAATTAACTAGACCATAAACTTCTAAATAAAATTTTAGTGAGTGCAGAAGAGTTGGATAGGGGCACCCAATGCCCTCATCTAGATATTTTTCCTAATAAATTTGGTTTCCTATTTTTTTGGTCTCTAATTTCAAAGATGTGAATTCAAATTTGGCCTTGGCAGTAAATTAGTCTTGAAAATTAAAATGAAATGAATAGACCTACACTTTAATTTATTTTGAAGTTCCACTATATAAACCTGAATAATTATTTCAAATTAAAAGGAGGAAGAAAACAATAAGGAGCAAATCTACCAAAATACATCTATTTTTATAGATTTACAAGGCGAATTTTAGAATTATTCAAGTTAGCACAATGATTGAAGTTTGCTGCCAATGGAAAAAAATGATGGAATATAGGTTTTTAGAGATATACTTGTCTTATTTCAAGCACCTAGTTGTGTAATGGGTATAATGGAAAATGAATTAAAATACTAATTAAGTAATTAGGGTTATAAATTATTAAAGACCCATAGAGAAAAGATCAATTAAACCCATTAAAAAATGAAGTAGAATGAAATTATTGAATGGGTACAACACAAATCAATAATATAACTCTAAAGTAAGATCAAATTACTCAAAGAAACATGCAAACCTAATACTCCATTGTTGAATCTTAATGGGTTTCATGTGTTGGATTGCTCAAATCTTAGGACCCAATTGTGCAAAAACTCCTTTGATGATGCTCAAAATATTCAATAATTGATGCTTAATTATTGTAAGAATGACAATGAATTGTTCTCATGAAAATTGGGGATATCATGAAAATTGTCTCTCTTTGATAGAGGAGGAGGCTTGTTTTATAGACTTGTAAATTTTCAACTGACTGTAGAGATTGAAAGCTGAAATCAATGGTGGAGGATTAATGAGAGTACCAGTTAACTGGAAATATCTCATTATTTTAAGAGAATAACCCATTTTGAAAATAGAATATTTCCTTGCGAGGGAATTATGGAATAAAATTATTTAATTGTGAGGGGAAGCTAATATTCTATTCTAAAAATAAAATATTCCATGTGCAAGTTAGGGGAAAATTAGTTAATTAAATAAAATTATTTAACTATGTGGGATGAGAGGAAATTAGAATTTTCTAATTAAATAATTAAAAATATATTATTATGTGGGATGAAAGAAAATTAGGATTAATTAAATAATCAAAATTATTTAATTAAAGTGGAGAAAAGAAAATTCATGATCAATTAAATAATTAAAAACTATTCAATTAATAGAGGAAAATTGATGAATTAGAGGAATAATGATGAAAATAATAAAAAATGGCAAGTTGGAGGGAAAATGATGTGGTGGTGATGGAAATGATGGAAAAATAAAAAAGCCATGTAGTGATAATGAAAATGAGTAAAAATGATGAAAGTGATGCAATGATTATAATGATGATAATAATGATGAATGTGATGCATTCAAACAATTTTAGATGTCTATATTTTTCTATTCTTTTAGATAATGTACATGTTATGTTATTTCAAAGACATGTTGATTTGAAAAAAAATTACGATTTTTTTTTATGCCCCACTATACCCTAGTGGATGAAGGAATGATGGGAGGATAGTGGTGTGGAGACACTCTAATGCATAATTAACTTGGTGCTACTAGGTATACGCACATCTCATAAGATTTGAGAATCCCTAACTGAATGGTTTCGTCTTTCACAAGAGGGATGCATTTAATTATCAACTAGGGAGTTGTAAAACTTAAGATAGTGTTGGAAAAACATATGCATTAAAAAATTCTAGACACATCCCACATCAATGGAGTATAGGGAAATACACATGCAAATACAATAAAAATGGAAATAAGAATAAGTCGCTAATTCACAAAATAGGGGAAATGAATATAATTATTTTCTTGTGCTACAGGTACCTAATACTTAAGGTTGTAACTATTAACTATTAAAAATTGTAGTGTCTTAACAAAACTAGTTTGTCCAGAGTATGGAACCAAACATTAAACTATAGAATTCAAGAATTCAATTCATTCATTACATCACATGATTTCATAAACATATAATTGGAGACTCCCAATTGAATTCAAAAATGCATTAATTAATCTAACAACAAAGCTAAAGTTGTTCAACAGTACCTAAAGTGGCCCTTGCTCGAGTTGTTGCTTCCATAGGATTTATCAAACACTCACTTACTCAACAAATCATTATGTCAAAAAAATTCCTTTTATTGTATTCTACTAAAGAACTCCTAAATGAAATCTAACAAGAATCTATTAAAGATCTTTGGATTGTAACACACATTCTATTGCTGAAACTACAAAGTAATAATGAAAAATAGATAACTAGCTAACTAGGTAACTATATATCCTCCTCGACAAAAGATCCTACTATATAGGGTATGCAAGGAGTTTCATTATTTACATATTGCAAACAAACTTATAGAGCAAATTTTGAATCTCCCTTAGAGATATGAAGATGACTTAGTCTAAAACAGAAAATAATAACTTTGTAAAGAAGGAGTGGAGAAACTATATTCAGATTCTATGCCCAATAGTTTAACTGCTTATAACAAAAACATGTTCCTCAAAATAGTCTTGTCATAAATTAGTCCTGCTAATAGTAGAATCCTTCTCTTGGTTGTCTTATTTGACAAGAAAGAGTGTTATGTGGTGACTCATGACTAATCAATAAATTATCACCTACATTTCCTTCTAAAATTGTCATGCCTTGGCCATTTGACTTATTCTCTAAAACAATTTGTAGTCCTTATGCTGCAAGTTGAGAAACCTGTTGCAATAGGTTGGCAGTCAGTCTTATTCCTAAGGCATCGTAATTATTAAGAATCATAAATTAAACATACAATCCTACTAAATTATATAGAAATTCATACATTCATACATACATATATCAACATAACATATTTCTATTTCCACATACTTAAGATTGCTAAAAAGTGTATATAAAAAAAAATCTTAGTAATGTCTTGAAACTTAGCAAAAAAGAGATAATGAATAACTTATGAAATGGTGAAAGGAAACTAGCTCATTATGGGTCCCATAATTTCCACCCAACTAAGCTATTTATTTTCCTCAAGAAACTTCAAGGGCAAAGATTATACTATAGATCCATCTCTCTGAAGTCCACAACATAAGACACCCCTTTACTCTGCTTCAAGTAGAAATCTTGTTGATCCGAGATCTTTGCCAATATTTTTTCTCTACTACGTCATTACCTTCCTCTTGATTCCTCTCTATCCAGTGTGGTATGGGAAACATGAGGAGAGGAGGATGGAAGGTAAAATATGATGTAGGAGCATCCATGGTGATTTGCAATCATGTGTCAACAAAAAGGTTGAATTTTTGAATTATGAAATTATGGATTTTTGAAGTGGATTAATTTTTGGCTTGGATTACATATTGAGGGAGTCAAATTATTTATCTATAAATAAATTAATTTTTTAATTGATTTCTTGTGCAACTTTGACAAAATGACTTGTGGGGTGGAAAGCAAAAAAAAAAGCAGATTTTAAAACAATTAAATTTAAATGTTAAAATTTCAAGAAGAGGATTGAGAAATGAAGAGTGGGGATTTAAAGCATAGAATCTTGACCCATAAAAAGTATGGATTGGAGAAGTGGACTCCCAAGTTGATTTTTGTCTTCTTTCTTTTTTGTGAGTCAAAGAGAGGAGGAAAGAAACCTGAAAAAGCCTATTTTTGAGGGGTTGTTGCAAGTGGATTTTAAATGAGTTTGAATTATCTTTTTGAGGTCTGATTTTTCAGCTACAGGAGATGGCGTACCTATTGGTGGATAGAAGAAAATTTAATTTTTAATTAATTCTTTAAGCCAACAATGGAGAATCTACAAAATTGTGAAATCATGAAAGGAGTTTGAAGGCAATTTTTGAAGGAGGGGGACATTAGGTGTGGATTTTCTCTAGAGACATTTTTTTTTTTTTATTATTGCAGATTTGGACTATTAAAAAACATCCCATGAAGATTTTAGAATTCCAGGATTGAAGTTGCAACAGTTATAAGTGGTTTGGACGAGTTGGGAGATGGTTTTGTTTGTAAAAGCTCACATGTCTGAGCATAGCTTGACTGAGAATGAATTTTATTTGCATATTTAATGCCTATGGGATGATATTTTTTTGTATATCAATCTATTAATGACTGAAAAAATTTGTAATTAGATTTTGTTAAAGAAGAATAAAATTAGTTTCTTGTGCAAACAATTTTTTTGAAGTTGTTGCAATCTTTTGTTTCTAGTTTGAGTGTGTTGTGAAAATTTTTGAAGATGAAAATTTGGTTTTATTTTCCTCTTACATTAGTGGTATCATAGCAGAAAGACCTTGAGTGTGTAATAGACCACTGAAGAGAGGCAGTTACACCAGGATTGAGCTAGTGGGTATTGGAGAAAATGAATGGGGGATGAGCCCATCGTGGTAGAGGTAGAGGAAGAGGAAGAGTGGACAATTTTGTCCATGATAATGATTTTAGAGCTTTGAGAAGACAAGTAGAGGAACTTAAAGAAGAGATAAGAAGAGGTTTTTCACAAAGAAGAGAACCTGATAGTGATGAAGAAGAAGCTTTAGAGAATACTAGCCTAAACACTAAACAAAGAGAGGAAATTGCAGTAGTTGCAAATGACCCATTGTTGAGAGATTTGAAAAAAATGGGAAATAGACCAAAAATTGATGTTCCTAACTTCAATGGAAGCTTGAATCTAGAGGAACTCATAGACTGGATAAATGATATGGAGGAGTATTTTGAGTTTGAAGAAATTGGAGACCCAAATAGAGTGAGATTTTCCAAGACAAGATTGAAGGATCATGCTTCAATTTGGTGGAGAGAAATTCAATTGAAAAGAGGGAGAAAAGGGAAAGATAAAATTACAAGATGGGACAAATTAGTAGAGAAAAGGAAGATGCAATTCATTCAAGTAGACTATGAGTTAGAATTGCTTAAAATTATGCAAAGCTTGAAGCAAGGAAGCAAGACAATAAATGAGTACACATAATATTTTCATAGAATACTCATTAAAACTAGAAATTATAAGGCAACCAAGGAGAAGGTTGCAAGATACCTTAAAGGTTTGAGGTCAAGTGTACAAGAGGAGATAACATTGGTGTGAGTTATGACTATGGAATATGCTTACCAAATTGCCTTGAAGATTGAAGAAAGGATGAACAAGAGATTTGAAAAAAAAAAAGAGGAAAAATTCATGAAGATAAGATTGAGATAAGAGCATATGAAGAAGATGATGATAAGAAAAATCAGAAAAATGGAGGCTGAGGTAGCAAAAAACCACATACGAATGAAGAATTTTATGGGTCAAGAGATCAAAATCAGAGAGGTAGAGGAAGATCGGGTAGAGGTTTTGGAAGAGAAACCTTTCGAGGAACTTATTTTAAGTGTGGGGAAGAGGTTCACAAAACATATGACTATCCTCATGAAGAGGAAAGACCAAGAATAAGGATGAAAAATCAGAGTAGATCAGAAAATGTGAATAGAGAGGACATGGAGTCATCACATTTAGAAGAAGAAGATGGTGAAACTTCAATGACTAGGAGAACACTATTAAATGAAGATGATAAATCCATTAAAAGAAGAAATTTGTTTAGGACAAGATGAAAGTGTGAAGGAAATTCAGGTAATTTCATTATTGATAGTGGAAGCATAAACAATTTTGTGTCTAATGAAATGGTAATAAAATTGCAGCTACAAAGGAAGAAGCACCCGAATCCATATCAGATGGCATGGGTACAAGATGACAAGAATATTCTAATCAAAGAACAATGTGAGGTGAAATTTAAGATAGGAGGATATTATGATGAAGTTTTATGTGATATTATCCCAATGGATTCTTTTCATATTCTTCTAGGAAGACCTTACCAATTTGACAGGAAGGCAGTGGACGATGGTTACGCCAACACATACACATTGACGAAGGATGGGGTGAAACACAAATTGAATCCATTGAAAGAAGAAATGGGTAAGGTTTTTAGAAATGCAAGGTCTTGTTTGGTTTATGAAATCAAAATTTTAGATGATATGAAGCATGAACATGTTGGATTTAACACTAACCGTGATGAAGATGAGAAAGATGATTTTCTAATATGATTGGGATCAATTTAAATAGAGTGGAATGTGAAAAATTTAGCTAATGTAAAGGTTCCAACCAAAGGTAAAGAGGTAATTTCAGATTTTAGTACATGTTTTGATGATATTGAGAATAAAAAAGTAGAGTCAAATATTGCAGCAATAAATCTTTTGGAAGTAGATGAGAGTGGTGAACAGACTGGGGTGAAAATGAAGTTTTCTTATCATTGTTTGATTGAAAGTATTGAAGATGAAGATTGCTTGATAACAAAGTTGTTGGAGTGAAAATACACTAAGAGGGGGGGGGGGTGAATCAGTTTTTATAACTTCTTTAACGAATTTAAGTGAAACTAAAAAGAGCCATAGATATGTTCTCATTTATCAATGATAGAATCATTCATATATTTGAATGCAATCATATAAATTGAAATGAGAGTAGTGTAACATTGCATTTTAAAGCAGTAAAGCACTGAAGAAAATGAATAATAGAGACATATGTAGACACAAGATATGTCGAGTGGAAAACCCTCCCGGGGTAGAAAAATCACTCCTGAACTTGTTTCCTTTTTCAGGCTTTCATTTCAATAATTATTTTGACAAAGCCTCAATGGCTGATTTCTGAGCACCCACTCAAGGAGCACCAACCCCTCTATTTAGAGACACCAATCTCAAGGAGCACCAACCCCTCATTCAAAGACACCAATCTCAAGGAGCACCAACCCCTTAATATTTTAGTAAATCATACAATAATACAAAGGATCTCTCTATTTCCCTTATTTCTATCAAGTGCCTCTTGACAGACAATGCATAAAATTTTCAAGAGTCAAGATTGACTGTTTAGAATTCCATACATTATCTAATCTTGATACAACTTGAGTAAAATAAATTAGTTACAGTGAAAATACAACTCCTCATCAAAAATGCATTACACTAATATATCTTTTCTTTCTTTTCTCACTATTTCATTTTCAAACTTTTTCCATGCAATAAAACCTACAAAATTGACTACACACTGTGTTTTCCAATTTTTCAGCATTACCCATTCATTACCCCCTTTGCTCACTTAACAAGAAAAACTCCCCTTGTTTATTTTTAGGTTTATCGAAGATGATTTGGCTGGAGCACTCAAGCATTGTGCAAATATAGAAGTCAGACTAAAACCTATTCTCTCAAGTAGCCTACACAAGCAGTGCTAAAAATAAAACAACATAAGATCTATAATAAACCAACTCTTCAACTACCATGCAGAAGAAAACACTTATCCCTTATTATCCTTATCAAAGAAGGTAATTGTTCTATAAAGATAAAATAGATGAATACCTGTGAGGAAAAAAAAAGAATTTTCCATAAGCAATTTACCAGAACTATATCTAGTAGCTGAGCAACCTGAGCCACATTGCTATTTCGAGTATTCGCCTGATGCCAAGAACCTGACAAGAGAAAAAACCACATTGGTGATGGTATTTCAAGCTTCTCCATTTTCTATCCAAGAGTTGCAGAAAACAACAATCGAATTCACAGTGAAATGACTGAGAGAGAGATTCCATGGAGGCAACAAGATTAGGGTTCCAAACCCTCGAACAATGAACCATATAGACTTCCCTAGTTTCCATATGAAATTCTTTGCATAATATGATAGCATTTGGAGTCTGAGAGGACAAAGAAAAATAATAAATCGAAACCACATAAAACACTTTTGAAATCTACAGAAAGATCAACGACTTGCATGTCGATAGGAATAAATTGACATTTGTTTCCTTACCACACAACCTTGGCCACCCTTCAGACTACCCATGGTATAGTGGTAGCTAACACTGACTATTACTGTATCCTTTATCGCCCAATCATGGTCTCGCTTCAGACTTCTCATGGTACAACGATAGCTCCAAGCTAACTGCTAGCCGTTTCCACCGCATTAATGCGGTTTCACTTTTGACAGCCCGTGGTATAGTAGTAGCTCCTTTCATACCACTAACCATTTCCACCACATTACCATGGTTAACTTCCTAATAGCTCACGGTGTAGCAGTAGCTATCTTGTATGCCGCTAGTCGTTTCCACCGCACTACCACGGTTTAACTGATGACAACCTGCGGTGTAGCTGTAGCTGTTATGCTTGCCACTAACGGCTTTTACCACACTACCGTAGTTACCCGCTTAACTGTCAGCGGTAACGTGGTAAGTTTTATACTTGTTGTCGGCCCAAATAAATATCAACCATTGATAATTTGTTTACCTTTGACCAAAGCCAATTTGCCACCTTATAAAAATCCAATACCATATAGTTTGCAATGTAGCATACTTTCCAAAGCCTTGTGAAGTATAATGAAGGCTAATTTCATGTGAAGTTCAGAATGCCATTAAAACAATAATGATCACCATATAAATTGTTGAACATTAATAAGATTGTTCCTCAAACCCATGCCACTAACTAAAAAAAATAGAGCAATATACCTTTGACGAATATCAAGAACATGTTTCAATTTCAAGATGCTTGTAGCTGATCAAGCCAACCTGTAGAAGAACTCAACTGCGATCTGCACATGGAGCCAAGATATTGGAGCCACCAAGATAATATAATCAATGAAGTAAATGTGCCAGACATAAAACCAGATCAACTGAGGAAGTAACCACCAGGATGTCAGAGTATCACAAATTGACATTAAGGACAAAAATAGCACAAGAGGGATTCAACAAAAGCTTGACTATTTGTTACAAAATGTGGAGAATGAATCTATTGATTGTGGTACTAACACTAAATTGAGTGTTGAAGATCAAATTGTAGTAGCAGTATGTCTTTCTAAAGGTATAATAGGAGTGACAAACCACATTGCAAACCAGGTAAAGGAAGAGAAAAAAGGTATAGTAGCAAGAGAAGTAATACATGACTTGTGTTTTAATGAAGAGGGAGATATAATTACATTAAATTCTTCCAATTTTGATAACTCACATTGGTGGGAGGTTAATTTTCATAACAAAAGTTTCATGAGGATCATAAAAAGAGGAAAGTTTAGAGTGACTACTAATGTGAAGTTGTAGAATCAGTTGAGCGTGACATTTCCAGTGAGAAAAGAGGACAAATGGATCCAAGAAAAACATAGAATTCACAAATGTTTATGAGGTTCACTCATGAAACATTTCTTTTCTAACCATGGGTGTCTGATGTAGGAGCATCCATGGATATATACAATCATGTGTCAACAAAAAGGTTGAAAATTTGAATGATACAATTTTGGATTTTGGAAGTGGATTAATTTTTGGTTTGGATTATATATTGATGAATTCAAATTATTTATCTACAAATAAATTAATTTGTTAATTAATTTCTTGTGCAAATTTGACAAATTGACTTGTGTGGCAGAAAGAAAAAAAAGTAGATTTTAAAACAATTAAATTTAAATGTTTAAATTTCAAGGAGAGGCTTGAGAAATGAAGAGTGTGGATTTAAAGCACAAAATCTTGACCCCTAAAAAGTAGGGATTAGAGAAGTGGATGCCAAGCTGATTTGTGTCTTCTTTCCTTTTTGAGAGTCAAAAAGAGGAGGAAAGAAACCTGAGAAAGCCTATTTTTTAGGGGCTAATGTAAGTGGATTTTAAATGAGTTTTAATTATCTTTTTGAGGTTTGATTTTGTAGCTACATGAGATGGCGTACCTGGTGGTGGAGAGAAAAAAATTAAATTAATTCTCTAAGCTAATAGTGGATAATCTAGAGAATTGTGAAAGCAATGAAAGGAGTTTGAAGGAAAATTTTGAAGGAGGGGGAGGTTAGTTTGGAGACAAATGTTTTTTGTTGAATATTGCTATTTTAGACTGCTAAAAAATAACCCATGAATATTTTAGAATTCTAGGATTTAAGTTGCAAGAGTTATAGGTGGTTTGCAAGAGCTGGGAGATGGTTTTATTTGTAAAATCTCACATGTCTGAGCATAGCTTGACTAAGAATGAATTTTATTTGCATATGTAATGCCTATGGGATGATATTTTTCTTTATCTCAGTCCATTAATGATTGAAAAAAAATGTAATTATATTTTTTTAAAGAAGAATAAAATTAGTTTTTTGTGCAAACAAATTTTCTAAAGTTATAATCTTTTGTTTCTAGTTTGAGTGTGTTGTGAGAATTTTTGAGGAAACTCTAGGTGTATTCTCCTCTTAAGTTAAAATAAAATCAAGTAATTATATTTATTAAGGCAATTGAAATGTATTTATGTGTCTTGCTAATTGCCACCATATAATTGTAAACAAAATGAGCTGTTTTCTTCTTCAGTTCTAGTGTGAGCTCTCTCCATCTACCTTGAGCAAATCCAAGTGTCTCTGCGATTATACCTTTTTCTTCTAGTCCCTTAATTCTTTTGTAATCCTTTTCCTTGCAATCCATTACCTTTGTTGCAACTCCCTTGTTCTCTAAGAGATCCAACCATTGGTCTACTACTATATTTGGGTTGGTTTCCCTCTCTCTTAGCTATAGAAGGAGAGATTTATCCCTCTATTAATATTTCTACATTAGAATGCTTAGCTTTTGGATTCAACTATGTTTATTTTTCATTTGACATTTCAGATCACACTCAGTGATGATGGATCATTGAGTGTGATCTAAAATGTCATCTCAAATATACACACAATTGAATCCAAAAGCTAAGAATTCTATCATTATGGACTATAGAAGACTCATACCAACTATTTATACATTAGTTCTCCCCTTTGATGTTCATTTTTGACATGAGGATCTAGACCCCTAATCTAAAGAACTCCCATAAATATTAGTGTGTGAATCATTTAGTTTCATTTGAAAGAACCAAATTGTGCAAGTAGAATTCCCACAATTGGGCTTGCAATTGTGGTGTAGACTTTAGGAATGTTTCTAAGAACACAAAATTTCTATTCATGAAAAAAGGGAGATCACTAATTATCTCACTGAATTAAAAACATAAAAAAATTCTTGTAAAAGAAGGGTACATACCCTAGCAAGAGGTCTACACCTCATCAGTTGAACTATCTTGTCTGCTAGTTCCTCAATTTTTACTTTTAACCTTTTTACCTTTATTTCCTAATTTTCAATTGTCCTGGGATGTGTAGATATCATAAATCTATTTTCTCCTTTTCCCAATATTTTTCTTTCTAGGAAAATTATTGTGTTTTCTTCCACAACTCAATGCCTAATGACACAACAATAGGTATAGTGGGGGTATTTATATGTCCAATTGACATATTTGGAATTGGATATTTTTCATTTATTTCAATAACAAAAAGCTATGCCAAGATTTCTAATTTTTATCTATGCTCAAATTTGTGGAATTTTTTCTAACTCCCTAATATTTGTATCCCTCTCACTATCCTTTTTTTGATATATTTTTTGTTGGTATTCTAGCTATTTGATTCTCTATAAGGCCTCTTGTAGTTCTTTGTTTGTATTCCTCCCTTCTAAAAATAATTCTTTTTCAGTTTCTAAAAACCGCCCTTCTCCTACCTCCTTTGAATGCATATACCCTTCCTCTAAAACATCACTTCTTAGAGGTTCCATTAAAATATATATTTACTTTGAGTCAAAAGTTCTCGTAAAATACACATATTGTACAATTGGTGTTTTTGTATCATCAACAGGGACATTTCCCTCAAAATCTATATCCATTTCAATCATCACAACCTATTGCTTTTTATTTTTATCTTTTACTTTTGCGGGCCCCTTCTTCCTCATTTGATGTGATCACCTTCTTGATTGTGTGGCCCTTTTTTGCTTCTTTGTAGGTGTAGAAGCAGAAGCCACACTTTTTTTTTCTTTTCTTTTGGTGGGATTTTAGTTGAAGTTGGGGTTCCCAAATATTTTTCTAGCTATAGGCTACTTAGTAGAAGTTGTAGGTTGAGTTTCTTGCACTCCTTGCTATTTAGGTTCCTTTGTATTGTATGTAGGTGTTGCAATAGGAAAACACAAGGGTATTTCTCCCTCTCTTATAGTCACAAAAATTTACTTTGATTCTTGTTCCTAACCTCTTTCGTCTTCATTATACATTGGAATAATGTTGTTGATTTATTATAATTCAAAAAATCTTCCCAAGATACATTGGGAAATTGAACCCTAAGACTTCTCTTAGCCATTAAATTAACTAGACAAAAATGTGACAATGTCAATTGATTCCTTTTTCTCTTGTATTTTGATGACATTATTTTCAAGAAATTATATAGAAAATTTGGAAAATTTGCTGTTCTTTGATGGTGTAAGTGATGAAGTAGTTTAAAATATAATGTTTATAATAATAATTATCTCCCATCACAAGTTAGATACCTAATAATATGTGAAGCTATAGAGGCCCAAATCTAGGGTAAATTCAAAAGTTTTGTACCTTGAGAGGATGAGTCTGCATTCTCACATGACAAGGAGAGATCATTTTTTACTATGATTGTGTCTTCCCTTACTATAAATTCTTCTCCAACCCTTGGAATACTTAACACTTATACAATAGGAGACTTTGATGCATCCACCCTTAACCCCCTAACAATTTCCTTGTCATTTTTCAAGGTGTTGGAAAACTACTAGGTCATGAGTTCATCAAATTTAATGAGTCTAGAGAAGTAATCTAACAAGCCTTTTGTTGGGTCTCAAAAATGTAGGTTTGAACCATGAGAGGTTTCCAAGCTCTCACAACGCTTTTGGCCAATGTACAAGGCCAATTGATGCAATTAAATCTTCTTCTCTTTAGGTTCTGCTAGACCAAGGCGGGTATACCTAATGAATGATGTAGATTTAAATGTGTTTCCTGGTTGATAAATCTATCCACAATGGCAATGGGTAGTGGAAAAAAAAAATTACTACACCTACTCTTACTCCTACTACACAAATGAAAGGTTTTGAATAAATTGTTTGATATGAATTTGTATCTCTAGGTTCAAGCAGATCAGTGCCTTCTATCCACATGGGAAATGGAGTAAAAAATAATGAATTATGTGTGTTTCCTTCTCTGGTTTAATTCAAGTTGCTAGGCACTTTAATAAATGAAGTTCTAATGACTGGCATATGAATTCATTAATTTATGACTGACATAAATATGGATCGAATGTTTTCTTACCAAATTCTACTTCAACAATCCAAAAGAAATCATAAATCATTGTGACTTACTTGAAGGAATTTAATTCTGACTTGCAGACACTGACAAATAAAAATCACATAGAGTGGAAAAATACACCTTGATAAATCAAACATATGCTTGATATATTGGTTTAAATGATCAGAGGACTTCAAGTTGGAGACAATTAGATAAGAAATATATATATAATTATAGCACAAAAACTGAACACAAAATGGATTTCACCAATTCAAAATAATTTGTCCATTGATTTGCTTCAAAAACGATTTGTACATTATTTGCATTACCTAGTCCATTTTCTGGAAAAAATCTAACTTCTAAAGTCTAAATCTATCTACTACCTCCCTATCTTGAATTTTCAAAATATTTATACATCAAATCTGAAGAGTCACGACCCTTCACTGTTCTGGTAAAACCAATTACATTCTACGAACAAAAACTAAAACATTTAATTGGATTGCCTTATCGAAAAATTAAATGTTTTAAACTATAGATGAGCCTTTAATTTTCCACTTATACCTTGACTGGTCTTAATATTTTATTTCCCCACACTACTGTGTAGCTTTCTCAATGCTTATCGCTCAGTCATGGGCAATCTTTTGACCCCTGGCAGTTTGGCGGTCTTTGATTTTTACTATACCGACCTGTTCCTTTCTACCGCTTTGCCGCAGTCTTCCTCTTGACTCCCTGCGATTGCATGGTGACCATCTGCTGCTATCTTCATTGTTTACCATGGTCACCGTGGTTCCTTCTCTAGCCAATCACGGTATGGCAGTAGCCTCCATCGCTGCCACTTCATTGTCCATCTCCTGTTCACCATAGTCACTGCGGTCAGCCTGCTAACTATCGGTGGTACTGCAGTGTGACCAATCTTGACCACTACATTCACTATCCACTGCTTACCAACCAGCCACCGCTCTATCGTGGTCTGTGGTTTAACCACACGTGGTGGCACAGTAAACATTTTTTTCCTGCTTCCTTAGTTGCAACTGTTGTCCACCGCCTGCTAACTTCTCACCTTCGACTGTTATCGCGCCACCACGATTGGTCTAATCAATTTCCGCAGTGTAGTGGTGGTAGTTATATTGACAGTTTTGAACTGTCACCGCTATACCATGAGCCACTTTGCAAAATTCTGTGGTAAAGTGGTAAAAGCCATGAAAGGTAGACCAAATATGGTAAAAGGATACATTAACATTATGAACGAAAAATGAATTATTTCATGAAAATAATAGGAGAATGGATTTTAATGGGGTTAACATGTAAGAGCTATATAGGCTAAAAATAAGGTAGTGATGCAAGGGTAAAAGCCATTCGTGGCATTGCAAAGGGTAGTAAATTATTTTTTATAAGAAGGATAGTGAAAATATTAGGTTCAAAATGGGAAAATCATTTAGTTTCATGATGGAAAGTTTGGGTTCTAATAGTGGCTTCTTTTGGGGATGAGTGATTTTTTAAATCACTGCAAGAATCCATAATATCTACTGGGAGAGAAGACCAAGAAAAGGATGAAAAACGAAGGCCATGGAATATGGAGGGAATGAATCAGAGCAGAGATGAAAAATGGAGGATGGGAAAACCCTACACTATTGTACATGGAAGGAAATAATTTTTTTCAAAAGGGGAACTTCTAGGAATGTCCATGTACTAGCAAACCCATACCCTTCAAAAACTACTATGCATGGAAGATAATGATTAAAGAGGTTTGTTAGGAATTTTCCATGCATTTGCAATCCCTAATCCTTTGTACCTGCTATGGTTCAAAAAATCAAGCCACAAGGGATGGCCCCAGGCCACCCAAAAGAAAAAAATTGCACTTTCCTTTTTCATAGACTTTGTTCCGATTAAAGCTCATTAGGTTTCTTTTGAAACTATCAATTCCACCTGCCCTACAACATGCACTTCCATTGAAAAATTTCAGGAAAACATTGTATTCAAACTGATTCATATTCATTTCACCACTTTGCATTTCATCATTCTCATTATCATATGAAAAATATTTATCACCCTCAGCATACAAAGTGTACCCATATTCAACAAAACATTCATAGGTTCGATCATTATCATATGTTGTGGAATGATCGAGCAACTACACTAGGACCTGCAAATCTAAATGCTTTTCTTGGAAATAAAAAAATTCTACCTCATCAACATCTTCTGAAATAATCAAATCAGAACTAATTTCCATTTATTTTATATTACCATTTGGCATTGACACATATTCTTGATCCATACATTCATCCTTATACATATTTGAATCAACAAATGTTGGATACTCATCATAAATAACATTCAAACTAGTATCTTTTTCTTACAAGAAAAAATAATTCAAGTCACATACCTCTTCTTGGACAGACATGGATCTTTGATCAACTTCAAAACATTCCTCATCACTGTGAGAGATAAACATGGGGTCATATGAATTATTACTTTCACTATTAAAACAAATGTAGGTTGGAGCCAAAACTTTGGAATCATCTTCATGTGCACATCTCTGGTATTCAAGAGTTAATAAAAACTGAAACTTGCTCACTACTGAGTGAACATGTTTCATCCAGATCTCCAGCTATTTCTCCAACTTCTTGATCTCCATATGAACTACAACAATCATCCTGTTGAAGATCAACATCCATAAGTTCTTCTTCACAATCTGGTATGCAAGAGAGACTCTCCATATGTTCATTGCTGGATGGCACGATATCCTCTTCTAATCTAGCTTCTAAACCATTACTAATGTACTCCCTAGATGATGTGTCCCCACCAATATCATTAATGTTGCAATCATATTCTAATCAGAAAAATTGTCATTAGAAATTCTAGTAGCACATGCTTCCTTTTTTTGTTGCATCGTTTGAGCATCCATGACATCACTACTAGATTTATCATTTCCACTATCCATGTGTTTTGTCCCAAGCATGGAATCATGAAATTTATTCACTATATCAAAGGCATACTGTTTTGATGACTCTGAACAATAAACTGATTCAAGCTCCCATGCTCTTGCAAATTGTGTGACAAATGTGGGTCTTGTAGGCCTGTGATGATGAGGTAGTTGCATACAGATGTCTACCATCCTATTGTATAGGGATTTTTCATCCTCTCCTTCATATTTCCTTATGTCAAAAAATGTATCTAAGGGGGAAATTTTACATTATGATTCTGTAATGAAGTCTTGGCTTTGAGTATGTACATCATCATCTTCTTCTTGACTATGTAAATAATCATCATCTTTGTCCTCATACTGGCTCAAGAATATTTCTTTCAGATCATCCCATGAAGATATACTTTGCATAGGAAAAATTTTAAACCATTCCCTTTCACTATCCCTCATAGATCTTGAAAAACATTTCATAATGACATCCTCTGGATAAATTTGAAAGTTGACAATGAAATTCCAAACTCATTCCATATGCTCATAAGTTGATTCATTCCATTCTCCATGAAATTGAGGGATATGCATTAGCAGTTCTATCTCATCGTAGGGGTAAGGATTTGGGTAGCCTTGGACATTACTAAATTTAAATGGTTTATCAATAATTGAGACAAAATTTGGAGGGCCATATGGGTTTTTGTAGATCATTGATCTTTTTCAGGAAATGGAAGATGGATATTCATTTGATGTAATGGTTGTGGTGCATAAGTGTTCTACTGTGATTAGAGCACATTACCTCCATTGTTGATGTTCTCAGTTGTATCATGTGGTGCCTATGGTTTCCAAGATCTCCTAGAATTTGTGTCTTCATTCTCAATGTGCGATGGCCTATTTGGTGATGTATTTGGAACAGATTCGGCTCCCAACTACAACAGTAGTTGTTCCACTTGTCATTTTTTCCGTTTCCAGTATAACCTTTGTTGTTCCAATTCTTCAAAATCTTTCATTGACTATTGTCTTATTTCTGCTTCTGACATCTTGACAAAATATTACTGCTCCACAACATCCATGCATTATATATAAAATCAAAACAGAGTCGCCACCTAATTTTCCAAAATTAGGAAAATAAAATGGATTGCTTTGGTTTGCCCCAACGGAATCTCCAAAAAAAATGTGAAACTTTGTTGACTCAATAAATGGAAAGGTTGGAATTTTTTTGGAATTTGTCCCTAGCGGAGTCGCCAAACTATTGGGTCTCAAAAACGCAGGTTTGAACCATGAGAGGTTTCCAATCTCTCACAACGCTTTTGGCCAATGTACAAGGCCAATTGATGCAATTGAACCTTCTTCTCTTTAGGTTCTGCTAGACCACAATGGCAATGGGTAGTGGAATAATTAAATTACTACACCTACTCCTACTCCTACTGCACAAATGAAAGGTTTTGAATAAATTGTTGAATATGAATTTGTATCTCTGGGTTGAGGTAGATCAATGCCTTCTATCCACATGGGCAATGGAGTCAAAAATAATGAATTATGTGTGTTTCCTTCTCTAGTTTAATTCAAGTTGTTAGGAACTTTATGAAATGAAGTTCTAATGACTGGCATAAATAAGACTGGAATGTTTTCTTACCAAATTCTACTTCAACAATCCAAAAGAAATCCTAAATCATTGTGACTTACTTGAAGGAATTTAATTCTAACTTGCAGACACCGGCAAATAAAAATCACACAGAGTGGAAAAATACACCTTGATAAATCAAACATATGCTTGATATATTGATTTAAATGATCAGAGGACTTCAAGTTGGAGACAATTAGATAATAAATATATATATAATTATAGCACAACAACTGAACATAGAATGGATTTCACCAATTCAAAATAATTTGTCCATTGATTTGCTTCAAAAAAAATCTGTACATTTTTTGCATTACCCAGTCCATTTTCTAGAAAAAAATCTAACATCTACAATCTAACTCTATCTACTACCTCCCTATCTTGAATTTTAAAAATATTTATACATCATATCTAAAGATTCATGACCCTTCATTGTTCTTGTAAAACCGTTTACATTCTACGAACAAAAACTAAAATATTTAATTGGATTGCCTTATCAAAAAATTAAATGTTTTAAACTATAGATGAGCCTTTAATTTTCCCCATATACCTTGACTGGTCCTAATATTTTATTTCCCCACATTGCTACGAAGCTTTCTCCATGATTCCTGCTCAACCACAGGCAATCTTTTGATCCTTGGCGGTTTGGCGGTCTTTGATTTTGACTGTCCCAACCTATTCCTTTCTACCGCTTTACCATGGTCTTCCTCTTGACTCCCTGTGGTTGCACGGTGACCGTCTACCACTATCTTGATTGTTTATTGTGGTTCCTTCTCTAGCCGGTCATGCTATGGCAGTAGCTACCATCGCTGGCACTTCATTGTTTGTGTCTTGTTCACTGCAATCACCGTGATCAACCTCCTAACTGTTGGTGGTACCGCAGTGTGACCGATCCTAACCATTGTGTTCACTATCCTCTGCTTACCAACCGGCCATCACTCTATCGTGGTCTATGGTTTAACTGCATATGGTGGCACCCTAAACATTTTTGCCTGATTCCTTAGCCGCAACCACTGCCCACCGCCTCCTAACTGCTCACCTTTGACTATTATCGCACCACCATAGTTGGTCTGATGGCTATCCATGGTGTAGCGGTGATAGTTATATTGACAGTGTTGAACCATCACCGCTATACTGCGAGCCACTTTACAAAATGCCATGGTAAAGCGGTAAAAGCCATGAAAGGTAGACAAATGGCAGTAAAAGGATACATTAACAATATGAACAAAAATTTAATTATTTCATGAAAATAATAGGAGAATGGATTTTAATGGGGTTAACATGTAAGAGCTATACAGGCTAAAAATAAGGCAATGATGCAAGGGTAAAAGCCATTCGTAGCATTGCAAAGGGCAGTAAATGATTTTTTATAAGAAGGATAGTGAAAATATTAGGTTCAAAATGGGAAAATCATTTAGTTTCATGATGGGAATTTTGGGTTCTAACACCTTCTCGTTGGAAGATAGGCACACATTTCCTATCCTCTAACAACACATTATCGATAGTTATCTCTCTCCTTACTACGTCACCTCCCATTATAACACCTCAATTATAGTCACTTTGACTAGTTTTATTCTGCTTTGTTTTGTTGTATCATCCAATTCTACTGTATCACCCAATTATGTACTAAACATTGTTTTTCTCTTCTAAACTCTTCATTTTTCTTGATAACAACATAAAATTAAATGGTATAAAATTGGAAATAAATAAGGACAATGGCCTTTGAATACCCCCCCTTCAACTAAAGATGCTAAGCATCCTCAATTAGAAGGTATATAATGAGTAGAGTATTAAATAATAAGCAGTGGAAATTTAAGTATGAATTTAAATTTCATGCACGAATGATATGTGTGTACAAAATTAGTAAGCTTCAATGTTAATTATAAGAGTTAATGTGAAGAGTGCCTATTGAGATTATATGAAATGAAGTATAATGCAGGTGAAATTTGTTGAAAGTCTCCATGTGGCAATGGGAAGATATTTAAAATGATTTGAGGTGATGGTTATGAACTATGAGTGGTCGTGTTGAAGTGTAATTCAACCTGAGAATAAAACATGGCAATAAATTTGGAGTTATAAATAAAAAACTATATAAAGTATGTGACAAGAGAGAAAAATTATTGCATGGTGCAGATGATGGAAAAAAGGTAATTTGGTTGCTACGCATGATGGAAGAAATAAGTTGCATGTAATGAATGTAAATATTTATTGCTAAGGGCACATGTGAAATCATGGATGTGTAAGTGCTAAGGGATGAAGAAATAGGTCCCTTCTAAATATTTTTCTTGGGGGCATGATCCTATAGGTCTCGTGAGTTATGTTATAGGTTCTAAAAAGTTAAGACTATCGAGTGTCACATGTGCATGTGATACATGTTTTGAGGATTATACCTATGAAATAGCATGAGGCGAGTTGTGTAGCTTGTCTGTTGATATTTCTAATGAAGTGTCAGCTACTATTTATGAATTTTATATTTCTAGTTTGAATTTATGTTGTAATGAAAGGAGGAAATCATCCTTCTACAATGGCCTCTTATAGAGCTTCAACCAATAGCCATTAACTAACAGTGAAAATATTATATCATCAATAGTTTGTAGTTGAATTGATCCATTGGGAAAAACTATTTGAATTTTATATGAGCCTAACCATATTATTTGTAATTTTCCTTTGCAATCCTTATACTTAGAATCATAGAGTAGTTCCCAACCACCTGCATTAAACTACTTGGTCTTGACAAATTGATCATGCCAATACATCCTCTATTTTTGAATGATCTCAATATGGTGTGTTACTTCCATGTGTATCTCATCTAATATATTGAGGTTATGCAACCACTCCTTTTGTGCTTTAGATATATGCATGCCCAATTGTACTGTTACCATTAGAATTTTGTATTCAAATTCTGTTGGAAGGACTACCTTTTTGTAATACACCAATTCATATGTGTAAAACATATTGTTATTTTCTAGGTTGTCCTATAAGCCTAAACTGCTTCAAGTAACTTGGTTTCCCAATCCTTATTGTGTATTTGCACTATTTTTGTAAGAATGTTTTCTATTTCTCTATTAGTTACCTCCACTTGACCATTTACCTGAGGGTGACAAGGTGTAGATTTTCTATTTCTAATCTCATATTCCTATACTTAGTGATCAGATTTGAGGTAAATTATGGCCCTTGGTTTGTCACTCTTTTCCTAGGAACACCCTATCTTGTAAAGTATCTTCATAGAGAATTTTGGAAACATTTCCATCCCTTGAAAATTGCAAGGCTTTGACCTCCACCCATTTTTTAATATTATCAGTACAAACTAGTGCGTATTCCTTTTTGTTGGAGGTAAGAGATATAGGACCAATACAATCTAGCCCCTATTTATCAAATGGTGCAATTATCATTGTGGCTAGAGCGGAATATCATCTATTTTCTTAGGCCATTGCATCCTCTAATATCTATCACAACTCCTTATTTATTTAACTACATCCTTATGAAGTGTTTGCTAATAATAACCATTAGTCAAGATTTTAAGAGTTGTCCTCTTTTATATAAATATCCTCCACAAGGTTCATCATGGAAAGCTTTGAGATTGTCATAAATTTCATCTTCTCTAATGTATCTCCTCATTATATTATCAAACTTTGTGTAAAATAAATATCTAGCTACCCATGACTAAGGAAAACGTTTTTGAACTAAATGTCTTTTCTCCCTTGGTGAGAGATGTGTTTTCCCTACAACTAGATAATTGGCTATGTATTCATGCCAAGGTGTATGCAAAGAGAGGGAAAAGAAGCTCTCATCTAAAAATAAATCATCTACAATATCCTCTTTTGATTTTTTTTCAATCTAGAGATAAAGTATGATACTACATTAGCCTATCCTAGTTTGTCTACAATGGTAATATCAAACTCTTCGAGTAGCAACAACTATCACACACGCCTACCTCCAACTATTGGTTTGTTTATCAAGTACCTAATTTATGTATGGTCTATATGGATGAATACATAATACCCTATGATCTAGTGTATACATTTTTTGATTGCATATACGACTACTGCTAACATCTTCTTTTCAGTGACTGTGTAGTCGAGCTCTTATCCTTGAAGGTTCTTTTTGATATAATAAATAACATACTCAATATTTCCTTCTTTTTGTCTTAACACAAATCCAATTGCAAAATCAAAAGCATCTGCTTGGATATAAAAAGGTATGGATATAAAAAGGTATGGCCCAATTTGGTCCCCTCAATACTGGGGTCTCTATAAGTGCTACCTTAAGACCTTCAAAGGCATGTTGGCAGGCAAGTGTTAAGTCAAACTCTAGATTTTTAAATAATAAGATAAATAGTGGTGTTTTTATTTTATTAAAATCTTATATAAATATCCTATTGTACCCATCATGGCCAAGGAATATTTTGACATCCTTTTGTTTCTAAGGTACAAGTAGTGTTAATATTATCTTTATTTTATTTGGGTCTACATGGATTCCCTCATTAGACACAAAGTGTCCCAAGACTACTCCCTTAGTCATAATCATGAAGAATTTATCATGATTTGGGAATAGGTGGTGATCTTGACATCTCTATAGAACCTTCTCTTTGTTAGCAAGTGCTTATTTATAGGTATTCCCATAAGTTATAAATGAATCCATGTAAACTATCATGGAATCATGAGGCAAGTCCCTATATGGCACAACCCTTCCTCTCTCTTTGAATGTGTAGGTTTTAGATATGAAGACTTGATTGGGAGAAGTTTGAGGGTTAGTTATATTCATTATTGTGCTCAAGTCCTACACATTTACAACATACAAAAACTCAACTATCTCGACACCTAATGAAGATCCAATAGTGCAATAATTAGGAAAATAAATCTCTAACATGGCTCCAAAGGATTGTGAAAAAAGATCTAAAATTTTCCAACAAGGATAGTAGTGCCCTAGGTGACTTAGTCATCCAAAATTAGGCCTATATTTGAACCACGAGTGCATAGTACTCTACTTAGTCCATTTATGAAGTCTAAATTTGTTTGTGACTTTCTAGATTTATTGTTTTTACATTAGAATAGTAGTTTGCATCATTAGCCTAGTTAAATAATTGCATTTCATTCCAAAATCCATTCCAATTTTGGTCAAGGTCAAGTTGAATCACCTCTTAGGTTGTAAGTCAATCCTATATCTTTTCCTAATCTATCAAACCCTTGCTACCTCAATCATTAAATTAAATGTTAGGAAAATTCATCCCACCAAAAACCATTGAAATCCTAGGGTGAGATTATCCCTAGGGTTTCACCATTTTTCTTCACTTCATTTTGGTGAACCTAATGTTTTTGCACTATAAAACTTCTAAAATTAATCCTAGATCTAGGTTTAGTATTTTATTGTTTTTTATTATTTATTTAAGCATTCATTTTTGCATCATAAATAGCATAAAAGTTCAAAAATTTGCATATAATATTTCATTATAGACTGCAATAGGGGTAATTTTAGTCATCTTAGGTCAAATATACATTCCAATTACATTTATAAATCTCCATTAGGTCATTTAAATATAAAATCAATTCTGAAATTGTTCATTACGTTCATTTAGACATCTTGCATATAGCTCAAAAAACTAAAAAATTGCATTGTTTTGTTTCAAAAAGGAATTAACACCATCATTTTCAGATTTTGGTATATTAGGATCATTCATTGTTGCATCTTAGATCTCAAAATTGGATTTACAATTGTCTTTAATTTCTTAAACATTTTTCAAATTTTTGCACACTTGCATTTTGAATTACATAATCATAAATGGGGAAAATTCTGGAAAACTATTCACTACCTATATAAACACATAATTAGGAATTTCAAAAAATATTGCACATAGTCAAAATTTGAAATCTGCAAAAACCTATGCAAGAAATATTCACCTTGGGTGCCCTTGTCCAATCATTTTGAGCTAAATTTTTCTATAAAAATCCTTATGTGTGTCCTATGCTCAAATCTGGTTTCTATTTTGCAATTTAGTTTCCGACCTATTTGATTTTTCTCATTTGATCCATAAGATTTGGTTTTGATATGTTAACACATGGCTTGCATAATTATAATCTTTCTACTTCTTATCAAAATCTAAGGAAATGACACAACCATTATTCTCCCAATATCTCTCCCATTTCTGAGAAGTTTTTGGTGCAAGAGGATGCAATCATGGAAAATCGTGAAAATCATAGTTTTTCTTCTCATGATACCTCACCTACTTGTGAAGAAGGTATCCTAGTGTTATAGGATCCAATCATTAAGCAGTATGAGAATCTTATTTTGTTCTCTCCCAATTTCTCTCCCACTTGGAAAGATATTATGGCACGAGAGGATGAAATCATTGAAACATACAGTAAGATGGATTAAATAGATGAAGATGTTGTTATAGTAATCATGCATTAGCTAATAATTAATTAATATTTAATCAATTGTTAGTCTAATTTATTCTCATGCACTTACACTAAACTTAGGAGTGCTTTTATGCTTTTATTAGTTGATCTAATATTATATCATTCTGTCACATCTCATGTGATGTTGACACTTATAATGATCTAATCCCTTTCTCATTTAGGATTTTTCTCTTATAATAACTAAACCCTCACTATATTATTATTCTAGAGGTTTTCTCTCGAACTCTCAACCTTTGATGACTCTTGTTTTCCTTGAAGATTCTTGGGGTTCATTTTGTAGCTTTTTCTTGTTGAGGAATATATCAATTCTTTGTTTGCAGATATCTTGTCTGGAATATGTCTTTATTCATTGTTTGATCCTATGGATCATGTTTTTCACAATTATAACATGGTATGAGAGTGTGGATTCATCAAGCCCCTTCTCAATTTATGGGGTTTTTTTTCTTTAAAAAGGGTTATAGGATTCAGATCTGAATCCCCTTTTCTTTTCTTTTTGCAAATTTTGGAGGTAGGAAAATTTTGGTGCATCTAGGATTAAAATAGAGTCTTCCATTGGATTCAGAGCTATTGAGAAAGTCAAATTTGGTTTTTGTTTGTCTTGATTTGGACTCCAGATGTTAGATCTGTGAGGGTTTGAAGCGGTTGTTTTTTTCCAGATCTAAAGGGTAGTTGCATTTTCGTGTGAAAAGGACCTCACCATTGGAATCAAGAGGCCATTCGATGAATTTTGATTATAAATTTTCCCTATTTTGATGTTAGGATATTTTGAGGCAATTTTTTTTGTATAGGGGCTCGTGTGGCTTTTGTATGGATTCACACATACACATATCGAAAAAAAGTAGTAAAAAAATCTAAGGTTGGTGTTATTTTTTATGAATTAAAAAAATAAAATAAAAAATATTGCAAGTGTTTTTTTATTGGGTGATTTGAAAAAGGAAGGCAGCTTTAATATGGCGTTCCTACAAGTATTTTTGGGCCCTAGGCCAATCAACAAAAAAAAAAAAAAAATTCTTGACCTTTTTTGACTTTTACTAGCAACCAAATTTGTTTAATGATACATTTTTCGGTCAATATTTTTTAGGGGAATCACAGGAATATTCCATCATTTTTTTGTTTTGGGGGGAGTGACATTTTTTTGGCAAGGAAGGAGTATTCTCAGAATATTTTGGTAATATCAGCACGAATTCATGCTAATATTGGTGGTACAACTTACCACATGGCCCCTTCAACATCCTCGTGTGCCCTAAAGGTGGTCTTTTCTTCTTTTGGCCATAACTTGGGTGTATGATATCATTTTTTGGAAAATGAGATATCTCGAAAAGCTGGTTTTGTCAAATTTCTAGCCGTGTGGGTTGCATCACCTATTTTTTGTTGGTCAATTCAATAGCCTATTCAAGTTAGAGGTTCTATTTTTAGTCCTGAGCTCATAACTTTTGACCTGTTTTTTATTTTTCATGATTTTAGTGACATTGAGACCAACTTTTAGAGCTCTTCACAACCATCCATCTACTTTTTCTAGATTTCTCTCTAGTTCCATTTTATTTGATGAGGGCCAAGCCACTTGAAACCACACAAATCACAACAATAGATACCAACACAAAAGATGCGAGACAGAAAAATAACCCACTTTCAATTATTTTTAAATAATTAGATTATAGATTCAAAACTTACATGCTACAACCTCATGGGCTTGATTCATTACAACAACATCAACTCTGAAAAAAAAAAATTATTCGGAGCCACAATCCTCACTATTGGAGCCACCTTCTACAACCCCCACTTAACCATTTTTATTCTACCCAACAACCACCCTAGAATGTTCTAGAAATTTCAACTTTCCCTTTTGTTTTGGCAACAAAAGTCTCCCCGTTTGATTTCTGGCCTAGGAAGAAATTTTAATGAAATTCACTTTTTAGAGGGGCACCTTCGTGTGGCCATAACTTTTGATCTAGATGCTCAATTCACTATTATTACATATCGTTGGAAAGCTCTCAAAGAGATCTATAGCACACAAACCACAATAGGATAGTTCGTCGACTTTTTGACCTATTTTGAGATAGAAACTTTAATATCTCCCAAATCATGCAAGGTATTAAGGTGATTCTTGCGCGATCAGATATGTTTTTCAGCTTTGCTCCTTGGGGTAAATTTTCAAGTCCATACAAAGCCTATTTAGGCTGACTTAGTAAAAATAGTAAGTGCTTGTTTTTTTCTATTTTTGACGAATGGTTGTTTTACACCCCTTAAATGTCATCGTGGGACTCAAAGAAACTAAAGAAAATAAAGAAAACATTTTATTGGGTGATGCAATATTTCCCTACACCGTTGGATGCTCTTGCATCAAACACCCAAGGTAATTTTAAAAAGTGACCTTGTCACTTATCAGGAGTTAGAGGGAAACCAAAATGGTTAACCTCAGCCTTAGACAACCATGATGAATCTTCAACAGGCCTTCACTTCCATTTAACAAGATATTATTCATATTGCTTGTTCCTTGTACTTCTTCCCACATGGCTATCTAAGATTTCTTCTATCTCCTCCTTTTCTAAAGTAGGTGTTGGGATATTCGATTGTGGTTCTATTATTTCTTCATCAATTCCTCCTTCATGGTATTCTATTAAATCTAAAATTTTAAACATAGGTGAAATATAAATTTCATTAGGCAAGTCTACCTCATATGCTTTCCTGGATCATGCTTCTTCAGGATCTTGCATGGTCCAAACTTCTTCATCTTTAACTTGTATGTACCAACTGGAAACCTCCCCTTTTGCAAATGAACTATGAATTCATCTCCTACTTGGAACTCGTTATACCTCCTTTTATGATCTACTTTAGCAATATATTGTGAGTTCATCTTATTGATATATGTTTCTTCAGTTTTTCATGCAAATTCTTCAGGTGTTCAGCAAAATATTTAGCCTCAACACTACTCTTCTCCCCCTTATCCATCTTCCTCAGTTCAGACACAGTTCTTGGACTACTCCCATACACAATCTAGAACAATGATTTTCCAGTGCTCCTATGACAAAAATTTTGTAAGAAAATTATGCCCATGGTATAATCAAATCCCATCCCTTGGGCTTGTCTCCTACTAAGCATCTTAACAGGTTACCCAAACTTATCCACCCCCTCTATTTGTCCATCAGTTTCTGGATGGTGTATATAATTGAACTTCAAATCTATCTTCAAATTATTCCATAATGTCATCTAGAAATAGCCAACAAATTTGGCATCTTTGTTTGAAACTATACTCTTCGGTAGACCATGTAGTCTCACCACCTCTTTGAAAAAAAACTCCACAATATGAACAACATCACTGGTCTTATGACATGGAATGAAATGTGCCATCTTTGAAAATCTATCCACCACCACAAATATGGAATCATGCCCTCTTTGTCTCCTTGGCAAGCGAAGAAAAAAGTCAATGGTAATATCCTCCCATGGCCTCTCAGGTGCAGGTAATGGCTAATACAATCTAGTGTTTTGAATTGTTCCTTTCACCATGTGACATACTCTGCAACTTTGTACAAACTTCTTCACATCTTGTTGTAACTGTGGCCAATAATAATTCTCACTAACAAGAGAAATGTTCTTATCTCGACCAAAATGTCCAACCAATCCTCCACTATGCTTCTCCTTGATTATATTATCTCTCATAGAACTCCTTGGAATGCACAATTGGCTTCCTCTAAAAAACATCCCATATTGTATTAATAAATCTAACCATCTCATCCTATCTAATGTAACAGTTTCCAAACAATCCTTCCAAGCTTCTACAAAGTCTAGATCTTCAGGATACAAACTCTTGATTTCATTGAACCTAGCAACCTCTATATTCATTTCTATGAAAAAAAAATTCCTTCTACTCAAGGCATCTTCAACTCTGTTTGAACTTCCACTCCTGTGCTTCAAAACAAAGGTTTAAATTTTCAAAAAATCAACCCACTTTAAGTGCCTTTGATTTAACTTTCCTTGACTATTGAGATACTACAAAGCCTGATGATCAGTATATAAAACAAATTATTTTTGCAACAAATAGTGTCTCCATTTCTTCAAAGCTTGGACTATAGCATTAAACTATTGATCATAGACAAAATATTTCTTCTTAGCATCATTCAAATTCTCCCTAAAATAGGCATTAGGCTTACCTTCTTGACTCAAAAAAACTCCTATGGCAGTGCTATTAGCATCACAATCTACCTGAAAGACCTTATTGAAATCTGGAAGTGCCAAAATAGGTAGCTCTGTAACTTTCTTCTTCAACATATGAAATTTTTTGGCTGCTCCTATAGTCCACTTAAACTCTTTTCTATCCCCTCTCATTGCTTTAGTTAGAGGTGCACAAATACTACTTAAATTCTTAATAATTTTTTGTAAGAAAATTACTAGATCATGAAATGATCTTACCTCTGTAACATTCCTTGGGCTAGTTTATTCAATGATAGCTCTCACCTTCTCTGGGTCCATTTTAAGACCCTCTACTAAGACAAAAAATCCCAAATACACCAACTCCCTCTTCACAAAACTACATTTCTTCAAATTAATCAACAACTTCTCCTCCCTTAGCTTCTCAAAAACTCTTCAGATATGAATCAAGCGCTCTTCCAATGTCTTACTGAAAATAAAAATATCATCCAAATACAGTAACATTTTTTTCTAAAAATTCTTTCAATACCTCATTCATAAGCTGCATAATTTTTCTTGGTGCATTGGTTAGCCCAAAATGCATGACTAACCACTCATACAAGCCCTCCTTGGTTTTAAAGGTTATCTTCCATTCATCTCCTTCCCTAATCTGGATCTGGTGATATCCTCTCTTTAAATATATCTCCATGAGTACTCATCTCCACTCAAACAATCTATAATATCATCCATTCTTGGCAAGGTAAATCTATACTTGATAGTGATCTTGTTGATGGCTCTAGAATCTAGATACATTCACCCATCCCCATCCTTCTTTGGTAGTAGTACTACATGTACTACACATGGGCTCAAACTCTCTCTGATCAATATTTTCTGCAATAACTCATGTACTTGTATGTTCAACTCTTCACTCTCTGCTGGAGTCATACAATGAGCTACCTTTTTTGGCAAACTAGCTCTAGGAATCAAGTCCATCTGATGACTAATATTTCTTACTAGAGGAAAACCTTCAGGTACATTATTAGAAATAATAACCTGAAACTTATTCAAAAAATCTGAAACCTCTACAAGTACATCATTAGTATCTTCTTTATCAACTCTAGGGATCAATGCAAAACACATATTCTCATGCCTTGTACCTTCTAGGAACTTTCTTCCATCAACCAAACAAATTATTGCATTACTGCATACCTTTTCCTCTACTTCTTTCAAGGGCTTCAACTTATAACAAACTCCATCCTTTGTCAAAGAATAGGTGTTGGCATGGCCATCATGTACTACTCACTGATCAAATTACCATGGTTTTCCTAACAACATATGACATACATCCATAGGCATAATATCACACAATACCTCATCATGGTAATTTCCAATCTTGAACTTTACAAGACTTTGTTCAATTACCAAGGATTTATGGTCCTTCTGCAACCAAGCAATCCGGTATGGGTTTGGATTCCTTCTCTACAACCACAACTTACTAACCATTTCTTCTGAAACAAGGTTATCAATACTACCTCCATCAATAATAACATTCAAAACTTTACCTTCATACTTACATTTGGTTTGAAATAAATTCTTCCTTTGATTTGATTCCTTCTCCTCATTCAACAAGGCTCTTCTAGTAATAGGAACCTCTCCTATTTCTACATCCTCATAATTTGAAGACTCAACATCTTCATCTACATGTGTAACTCGTGTATTACCCTTAGGTCTTCTATTTGTCTTTCCTTGATGGTGAGGACACTCATAGGATCTATGTCCTTTTAAACACTTGAAATAGGTTCCACAAAAGCCTCCTCTTCCTAGTCCTCATCCAGATCTTACTCTTCCTCTTTGGTATCCATTATTCTGATCACAAGGATAGTAGGTGTTATCTCCTTTTTGGTTTTGGCTGCTACTAGAGCCTTCACCCTTCTTTTGATCTTCATTTCGACCTCCATATGACCGTCTACCGATCTTTCCTCTATGACCTCCACCTCATGGTTTGTTCTCAAACCTCTTGTTCAGTCGTTCTTCAACCTTCAGAGAAAACTAATAAGCGTACTCAATGGTGGTCATTCTTACTAGTGTCAATTACTCCTATATGCTTGGCTTCAACTTGTTAATATAACGAGAAAATTTCTCTATATTCACCTCAGAATGTCCTATCTGAATCACGACCTTGTGAAATTCCTCTGTGTATTCTCTCACCATCCTTGTTCCTTGCCTCAAGCTTTGCATCTGCTTGAGCAACCCCAATTCGTAATTGACTGGAATAAATTGTTTCTTCAATTTTGACACCATTATGTCCCATCTAGAGATTTTGTATTTCCCTTGTTTTCCTCTTTCTAACTGGACCTCTTTCCACCATTTACTAGCATGACCTTTCAATTTTGTCTTATCAAACCTCACTTTGTGAGGATCTTCAATCTCCTCAAACTCAAAAAATTTGTCTATGTCATTGATCCAATCAATCAATTCTTCAAGATTCGAACTTCCATTAAAAGTTGAAACCTCCATTTTAGGTCTCTTCCCAATGCTTGAGATCGCTCATAGAAAAATTATTTCTCTAGGATCCATTGGAACCTTCTCTTCCTCTTTCATTTCCTCTTCCATTTCATCTTCACTGTCATCTTTGTCTCATTGCACATCTCTTCTTTGAACCTCTTGCTACAAGGTTTCTAATTTCTTTCTAGGAGCTCTGATTTCATCTCTAGGTGGATCTCTTCCTCCACCACCTCGACCTATACCTCTACCATGTTGGGAAAGTATTGGAGGCATCCTGAACTCAACCCACATTCACAACTCCTACTACAATTGACTCACATTTGATGCTTTGTTATAGGCTCAGAAACCTCTAGTCTGATACCACTTGATGAGGGCCAAGTTGCCTGAAACCACACAAATCATAACAATATACACCAACACAAAAGATGCAAGATAGAAAAATAACCCACTTTCAATTACTTTTAGATAATGAGATTACAGATTCAAAACTTACATGCTAGAACCTCATGAGCTTGATTCATTACAACAAAATCAAATCTAAAAAGAAAATATATTATTCAGAGCCACAATCTGCACTATTGGAGCCACATTCTAAAACCCCCACTTAACCCTTTTTATTTTACCCAATAACAACCCTATAATGTTCTAGAAAGTTCAACTTTCCCTTTTTTTTTGGCACCAAAAGTCCTAGCATTTGATTTCTAGCCTAGGAAGAAATTTTAATGAAATTCACTATTTAGAGGGGCAACTTCGCGAGGCCATAACTTTTGATTTGGGTGTCCGATTTTCTATTATTTCATATCATTAGAAATATCTCAAAGAGATCTACATCGCATGAACCCACCATAGGTCATTTTATTGACTTTTTGACCTATTTCAGGGCCTCTAAAGTCTTCATATCTGAATTTGAAGCTGCATTGGAGAAATTCCTCAGGAAGTTGAAACTTTAAATCTCCCAAACTATGCAGGTCTTGAGGTGATTCTTTTGCGATTGGATAGGTTTTTTAGCTTTGCTCCTTGGGGTAAATTTTCAAGTCCATATGAGCCTATTTAGGCCAGATTCTAAAAATATTAAGTGCTCGTTTTTCACTATTTTGACACCTAACTATCTTACACTCCTTAAGTGTGATCATGGGACTCAAGAAAAATAAAGAAAATAAAGAAAACAATTTTTTGGGTGGTGCAAGATTTCCCTACACCATTGGATTCTCCTGCATCATTATTCAATATTTATTTTTGTATATTGGTGAATTACTTTGACACTTCAACTCCTAGGAACTTCTTTTTTTTGTGGGATGACTCATTTTTTACTGTTCAATATGTATTTCTAGTATTTTTTCCTATTTGGGCATTTTAGACATCTTTTTATTGCACATTCTAGTGTATACTTTTTGGGTATTTCACACATCCTATTACATGTTTTGTATTCACACTATGATATAAAGTTCCATGGGGGTTGATGTTTTCCTTTGGTTTTTCATCACAAATTTTTCAAGTGAGTGTTCCCTCCAAAACAATAGTGAATCTTACTTATTCTTGCCTCATGTGTGTGCTCCTTAGTTTACACACCCTTTTATTTGTAGGTTGTTTCTCCTACATGCACTTCAATGTACCTATCATGGCTCTTCCTTTTTACCATTATGGAGGGTTTCTACTATTGGTGCTAATGCTTCCTTGGTTTCACATCTGAGTGATCTATGTACCCATTTCTTCTTCCTATGTATATTTAGATGCAACGTACATCAAAAGTTGGTTACCTTGCATTTCGATGAGATAGAGCACTTACTATATGGAAAATCTTACATTCCTAATTTCTGGAGGTGACCTTCCTTTTTCATTTGATCAAAGACTATTGGTACTTGTATTTTCAAATTGCATCTTGCATGTTGAGTAGTGTTGCTGGGGTCACTCATACAGATTCATGTGTTGTTTGTATCTTCAAGTTCAAGATGTTTTCCTTTGTTTTCCATTTGACTTGAGTAGTGTCGTTAGGGACACTCATGCAAATTATTGTCTCTCTTGATCAAAATTCTTCAAACTATTGTCACTTGTATCTTTGACTTGCATCTTGCATGTTGAATAGTGTCATTGGAGTTACCCATGAAGATTCGTGTACCACTTGTATCTTCAACTTCCAAATGCGTGTCTTTTCTTTCCATCTAATTCAATTAGTGTTGTTAGGGGAACTCATGTAGATTACTATCTTCTTGATCTTTACATTTGTATCTTTGAGTTCAAAATTTTTTTCCTTTGTTTTCCATCTGATTCGAGTAGTGTCATTGAGGGCACTCATGTAGATTATTGTTATCTTGATCTTGATCATCATTTTTTTCAGATGAGGTTCTTCACTTCAACACCATATCATTCATCTTTCAATAAAAACCTACAACTTCTTTGTACTTTAGTGATGTTCTACATGTTCCTCTTTTTTGGGACATTGTTTTGGTTGGAGGTTTCTTATTCATTCACCATTTATTTGAAGGATTTTCAATCCTTTATTCACATTTCTCTCTCTTGGAGAGGAGTTTTCTCCCACTGTGATTTTCTCCAATTTCTGAGAGATCTTTTGTTTGTGCATGGTTACCTCACCTAGCCTTGTTTATTGGGACCCATTTAGCATTCCTTTTACATTTTTTAGCTACCTCCTATGTTCATCTTAAGGGGGGTGTTAGATTAGTTTTGTATTAGCTAATAATTAATTAATCTTTAATTAATTATTAATATAATTTATTCTCATGCACTTAAGCTAAACTTAGGAGTGCTTTTATGCTTTTATTAGTTGAGTTAATATTAGATCATTCTATCATATCTCATGTGATGTTGACACTTGCCATGATCTAATCCATTTCTCATTTAGGGTTTTTCTCTTATAAGCACTCAAAGCTCATTGTATTATCAATCTAGAGATTTTCTCTTGAACTCTCAACCTTTGAGAACACTTTTTTTCTTCGAAGATTCATGAGGTTCATTCTATAGTTTTTTCTTGTTGAGGAATATAACAATTATTTATTTTTAGACCTCTTATGTGGGAAACATGTCTTTGTTTATTGTTTGATGCTGTGGCTCATGTTTTATCAAAATTCTAATAGATTCTATGGTGATACTAAATACCCCATCCATAGAATATCATCAACAAGTAGTTAACTTAGTGTAGGTTATGAACACACAATTGACTATTAGATCACCTTTAGTTATTAAACCTCCTAAAAATCCTTTAATTACTGGACCTCCTAAAATTCCTCTAATTATTGGACCCCCTAAGTCACATTTCATTATAGGACCTCCTAAACCTCATGGTCATATCCTTAACATTGACAAATAACTAACTTAATCATGCACATCATAGAAACCAAGTTATCACATAGTTTCTCACACATACAACACTAGGAATAATAAGTAAGAAAAAAAATCCCAACATCCATCCCATTACCCCAACCATACCTTCCACTCGTACCTAATATTCCTTAGCATAGTGGTAAATACTATGATCTTGTTGAGAAACTCGGCAATACTCTAGCCAAAATATCCCTTTGAGATTTGATTCAAACATCACCTACATACCATGGGATGCTCCAAGAGGTAAGGACATTGGACTTTGAATACAAATTTTGTTAAACTAAATGATGTAGCAACATCTAGTGGTAAGGACATTAGACTTTGAATCTAGTAACTTGAGTTCAAATACCAATGTTTGATTGTATACAAGTGACAAATTTGGATATTACATTCCCTCAATATGAATTAACCTCACTTAAAATCCAAAATAAAAATGAAGCCTTAATGATAATGGTGGTCACTAACAAACTTGGGGTTAGGTGTACCTTCATAGATAATGTGTCAAGTCCTAATGTTTGTAGCATTGACCTTCTAGATAAAGTTGTTGTGGACAGAAATATTTTTTTTTAGGTAAAGAGGCAAAGTGACTATATATAAATATTAACATAAAAAAAAAGATTACAAAATTGACTGTGATTGCTAATTGAGAGTGGCAATATATTTTAAAGCATTAAACTTGCAGTCTTCATAATTAACTATTTTCCCTAACTATATCAACACCATCACTTAGCATATAATTACAAAATGCAAAGCTATCCATCCCCTGAACATACCCATTGGCTGAACATTCCAGTCATAACCATATCAAACATACAAACCAAAATAGAGATACTACTTACCCAATTACATAATACTGCATTTAGCTATTACATAGATAATTATGGCCACTATTTTCATCTAAAATATTCCATATCTATAGGGATATTTTCTCCTTGTCTTTCCTCTGAGTCACGAACTCCTAACACCTGAATCCTCTTCCTCCTAGAGAGTCTCTTCATTCGATCCTCTGAAGGAGCACCCACACCTTTTTCCTTTTCTAGGACCAAATCCACATTAGCTCTTTTCCTCATACCTTTCTTTGGAAACATCCTACCTCTAGACATTGTGTGGGCCTGAGGAGCAACTTGCATCTTACCCAGATTGGGGATTTGTTCAAATAGTACACAAGCATGAAAATTTTAAAAAGCAATTGCAAAATACTTGTTTTTTATGGCTGCTTCCATTCTAGAGTAGAAACAATTATAATTCTTCTGCAATGTCTTCAAAAATATTCTATCATTGTTAAACTAGATACCCAATTTCATTGCTTCATAAATCTCCTAAAAACCTTGACATTATTTAAGAAACTTATGAGAAAACAAACCTCCTACCAACCATTTCCATTTAAAAACATTATATCCTTGAACTGCTCTCAACATCGCATTTCCCTGGAGAAATTAAAACTTAACATACCTCTGGGCTATACCTTCCAATTCCTTAAAACATTGACTAATATCTAGTAAACTGGAGAAGAAAATAGACAATACCTTGGATGGAAGAAACACTCGTCATGCAATAGGATTAATCACATGCATGCCAATTATAGTTTGAATGCTCTCTGCAACCATGGGACACTCCATACTAAAGATAATTGAAAGATCCTCCTCTGTCAAAGCATGTTCAAAGGGCTTCTCCTATTTTTTCACCTGTAGACCAACACGGAGGTTCCAAGGTTGAAATGTCATTTATCAAACACCCTGGCTATTCACGAATTTGCTCCACCACCTCCCAAAGTTGACAAAGGTCCACCTTACCCAAGCTCTTAACAAAAAACCTCCACATGCTCTATTTTACCAACAACACTTACAAACAAATGTAGCCAGGACAATAAACTTGGTTAACAAGCTTGTTTAAAAAAAAAACTAGGAACCACTTGCAATGCATATTAATGATGCATTTTGAAATGATGGTTAGTGAAGGAAGATGAGCACAATGGCTGACATAAGAACACTTTCCAATTAATGTCTCTTTAATTAAACAAGTGCACCTCCTTCAATTATTAACTATGTACCTGCACAATCCAAACATCGTTAACAATAAAAACATTGTCCAGGCTAGGATTTCTTCCAGCGAGTGAACTTGTAACATGGTCTCTCATGTGAGCTAGAATTTCTGGTTCATGTTTATATTGCCATCCAATGCACATCATAATTTTTCCTAGTTTGAAACATTCAAAACATCTTCATTCTTCCCTTGCTTTGATTCAATTAAGTCTTGTAGAAGTGGGTTTTCTTTTCCTAGCTCCCTTATATCCATGTGCTTAAATTCTTTCCCTTCACAACCCAAATTTGCAATTTTGTCTTCTACTTTATTACCTTCTCGGTAAATGTGTAAAATTTGAACTTCTTGAAATGAATCCATCAACAACCATACCCTCCTTAAAATGTATTGAATCCACCAATTATGGATTATTCTTAGTTTACATGCATTTATAATAATAAGTGAGTCCCCTTCAATATGCAGCTTATTTAAGCCTAAATCTTTTGCTAATTGTAGACCCTACAAGAAATATTTAGCCTCTACTATATTATTTGTATCATTATCCAAAATTACTTCTTGTGTCACTACCATAGAACCTCTTTTATCACGAATACACATTCCTTCTCCTAACACTTGGATTCCCCTTCGATGCCCCATCAAAGTTTAGTTTATAAAATTCTAAATTAGGAGGAGTCCATTTCACCTTAAATCTATCCTTCTTACTCTCACATGTGATTTGTTGACCCCCATTAGATGGATTTGTTATATGTTCCCAATTAATCAATATCCAATTATCCCAATTGGAGAATATAGAAGATATGCCCTTATTGTTTCGAACATATGAATTGACCACTTCAGAGATATGATTTTCCATTTTGAATTAGATCTATTGAAGGGAATTATTTTACTTATGAAAGATCCTTCTATTCTTCTCCCACCATATAAACCAAATAACTATTGATGGAATTACTTTCCAAATGAAAGCATATAAATATGTTTTATACAGAACAATCCAACTCAAAAAGAGATCCCATAAAGAATTAGGGAGTGGGAAATAGATACAAAATTTTTTCCTAATGAAATTCCAACAATATTGAGCTACTTTACAGCTCACAAATAAATGGTCTAGGGTTTTAAAAAATTATTGGCATAAAACACACTTAAAGGGTTCAACAAAGCCCAATTTTTGCAACTTGTCACTAGTCAATATAAACTTCTTAAGAGAAATCCATGCAAAGCTCCCTGCCTTAGGGAGATTCATTGAGTTCCAATAAAATGAAAAAGCTCTATGAGATTGAGACTAATTTGAGCTTGCAATAATTGACTTATACCCCTCCCTCACTAAATAGTTTCCATCTTTAGTAGGGGCACAAAAATTCTATCTGCTTTACCTGAAAAATAAACAAATCTCTTCTCTAATTCCCTCTGAAGAATAAAATTTTGGTGAAGAAGACCATTTGTACCGAAAATATCCTTCCATATGACTTTTCATGTAATGGGATACACTTAATCAACATAATCTATCAGATTGGTGCCCCATTCCAAAGATAAAACTTTGTTCCAAAGGTTGTAGATCCTACAAGAATGAAATAAAAAGAAATCCATTCCATGAATCCTTCCAAAAATGAACATGGCTTCCCATTATTAACTTCCTAGGATAAATAAGGAAGGATAACCTCCCGACAAACAATTATAAAATTCCACATAACTGATCCATTTTGGGGGTTTTCAATTGTAAAAAATTTGTTAGGATTATTGTTGTCTAAATACTTCAGCTACTTTATAGAAATCCATTTCAATTTAGGCCTCTTAATTTTTCAATTTAGGCCTCTCAATTTTTCTCCTAAAGCTAAATTCCTTGTCGGGATATTATGCAAGCCAACCCCTCCAGTATATTTATTCATACACATATTATCCAAAGATATTAGAGGCACTTTCCTTTTGTCATCTATGTTACCCTTCCGTAAGAAACCTTTAATAATTTTCTCAATGCTTTTAATTATAGATTTTGGAGCCTTCAAAATAGCAAGGTATAATTTGGGATGGCTAGTAGCACAAATTTATCATCATAATATGACTAGCTAGTGACAACCACCTAGCTTTCCATGACAAAATTTTGAATTTAATTCTTTCAATGATTTTTTTCCAATACTTAATTTTTTCTCCTCCCATGAAGAAAGGAATTCCTAGGTAGGTACTAGGTAGTTCAGCCTGCTGAAAACCCAACATGTCAACTATCTTCTTTGAAATAACAAACTTTGTATTAAAAATGTAGATCTTGGATTTATCTGCATTAACCTTTTTTCCTGACACTGATGAATAATTTTCTAGGATTATTTTCACTTGCATATCTTCTTGTAGAGATGATTTACCATATAGTAGTGTATCATCTTCAAATAGAGAGTGAGTTGCAACAATATGTGTATTTGGAATAGATAGACCCTACCATAGCCCCTAATTATGATGATTACAGATTGTTTTGCTCAAAGCCTCGACCTTTAGAATAAATAAAAAAGGGGACAAAGGATCCCCTTGTCTAACTCTTTGAGTGGATCCAAAAAACTAACTGAAGATCCATTAACTAATACCGAAAACTTAGCTCTTTCTAAACAAGATCTAATTTATTTACACCATATGTTGCTAAAACCAAATCTCTACAAAACTTGAATCAACAAGTCCCAATTAACTCTATCATAATCCTTCATCATGTCGAGTTTAATAATAAAGGATGGAATATTACTAGTCTTAATAGAATGCAATAATTCATGCACATCTATTGCCCCTTCTAAAGTTTTCCATCCAGGCATGAAGCCTCCTTGTTCATGTGAAATGACTCTTGATATGAAAGGCTGAATTCTGAGATAAATAGCTTTTGTAAATATCTTGTATAGTGCTTTACATAATGAAATTGCCCTGAAATCTGCAAACATTTTTGGATCCTTCACCTTGGGGATAATGGCAATGTGTATTATATTAAGATTATCAAGCATTATTCCCGACTTCCTCAATTCCTCCAAAGCCATCAAGATATCAATGCCTATAAACTCCCAACACTTCTGAAAAAAATAGAGTCGTGAAACCATATGGACCTGGTGCCTTATCAGGGGATAAGGAGAATACCACCTTCTTTACTTCTTCCAGAGTGAATGATCTCATTAGCGAGTTATTGTCTTCATCTATGATCAAATTTGGTATATTCCCTAACAATTCCACTTCATTATTTGATGGTGACCTTACATAATTGTCCGAGTCACTTAATAGATGTGAGAAAAATCTAACACCCTCATTCTGAATTTCCTCTTTTGTTGCAATCATCTCCCCTGACACTCAATTTTGAATTGATAAAATAGTGTTTGATGCCTTCTTAATTTGTGTTGATGCATGAAAAAAACATGTATTTCTATCCCCTTCTTTCATCCATAGCTCTCTTGACTTTTCTCGCCAATCAATATCTTCTCTTGACACCAACTCAACCCACTCCAACTACAACTTCTTTTTCTGCTCATATGTCTCAACATCCAACCCTTATACAATAATTTTCTCATTTATTTCAGAAAGATGCTTAAAAACCAACTCCTTTTCATGAAAGATATTTTTAAATACGTGTATGTTCTAGTGCTTGATTTGTAATTTAACAAATTTCATCTTATTTCATAATTGCAACATTTTAGGGCCCTTGACAAAAGGAGCACCCACACACTACTAATGTAAAATTTGCAAAAAAATTAGATGCCTAAACCACATTTTATGAAATTTAAAAGATGATTTAGCCTTGGGAATAGAGCTATTTACTTCTATCTCTAAAGAAATAGCATAGTGATCAAAAGCAGCAGAAGGTATAATTTGTGAAGAAATTTTTTTCCTACCCAAAAACTAGTTAGGAGTTGTGAGGAACCTATCTAGTCTTACTATAATTTTCAAGAATCCTTTTTTTTTTTAGTCCATGTAAAATTTTCCTTTTCGAACACAATATCCATGAAGGTATTATCTTTTATAAATACTGCAAAATCTGCCATCACTCTTACTAGTGGACTAATGCCTGCTTGCTTCTCTTGCAAACTAGAAATAGTATTGAAATCTCGTGCTACAATGACCTTCTCATTCTTGATCCCATCTAAGACATTTGACAGGTTTTCCCAAAGAACTCTTTTTCTAATGTAGTTGTTGGAGCATAAACATTGATTAAATAAAATTGCAGCTCAAAATGTGAAACTTTCACAAGCTGCTAGTTTTTCTGATTAACAATCAACTGTAAGAAAAAAATTTTAGGATCCCACAATGTGATGATTCCTCCTGAGGCCCCTACTAGAGAATGAATTGATTTCCATTTTTTCCACTTTCTGACTGAAGCCTCATACAATAATCCTGAAGTTTTGGTTTCTTGCAATAAAACAACATTTTCTCTACAAACATCAATTTGTTGCTTGATTTGAGCTCTCTTGTCAGAGGCATTAATACCCTTGACATTCCATGAAAAGATATTCATTGATATCAAGGAGAGAAACATGCTCTCCTTGGCCTTTTATTCCTTGATACAACCAATTTAGTGTCCAACATGGATTGTAGACCAACTGTAATCGCTTCTTGCATATTTGTGACATAGGATTTCCTCCCTCTTTTATTGGAGTTTTTAGAGGTGATATTTGGACACTAGGTGTTTGTGAAATTGATAAGGATTGAGTGTAATCAAAAGATCTGACAAACATAGCTTCCACAACTAACTCTTCAAGGACTAAAATACATATCGTCTTCCTTTCTATTGCAACATTCAAGAATTTTGTTCCTTTCACACCTTCTACTAACTCAGACTCTTCTCTTTGTTCCAAATTTTGTGGAGTATCACAAGGTGAAGGAGAACAAACAAAATCCTTAGAGCTAGTTATTGGAATATTAGTGTCCTCATTCATAACCTCATCAACAATCTCTTCCATCAAATCTAAGCCAACAAAAAATATTTTTTTATCAATAAATTCTTCTAGATCCTATGTGCATACTGATTCATTTTGCTGAGAATTTGCCACCAATGCCAATTCCTTACCCTGAATTGTTTCTACTAGGAATCATGTTATCAATTTTCTTGAATTGTTCCCTACAAATCCCCCCCCCTCAAACATCAATTATTTTGCTATATCCTCTATTGATTAGCTGAGCATACAAATATAGAGGGACGATATAAATGCAAAGATTTTGAAAGAAACTTGTTCAAAAGAAAATAGATTTTCAACTGCCCTTCAAATTGTTGCAAAACCATAAAAGATTATTTCTTCGATTCCTTACTAACACCAGAATATTCCTTTATAATTATTGTAGCGTAAGGTGAAAATTGATAAATTTTCTTAAACACATTTATGGAGTTGAAAGAAACTATTTGTCACTCTGATTCATTTACTCCTTTCTTCTCCTGAGAATATACTTTCAAAACTGAACAGTTTCCCAAAGAGTGTTCCAAGTCATGACAATTAGCACAAACATTCTATGCATTTTCTACAATTATATTTTGAGCCCACATGTCATATTTTGAAACAAGATGAATCTGGGAGGGAAAATAGTTTGTTACATCTAATAATGCACTAAATCTAACAGGTTTGGAAGGATTTAAAAAAAAAACCTTATCATGACAAAGAAAAATACCAATTCGATTTGCCATTATTTTAATTAGTTTCAATTCCCTATATTCCAATGGAAAATATTTCAATTGAATCCATGCAAGGACAAATTTGATAACTAGATCTTGGGGTTTAAATTTTTGGCACCATGGTTGTAAATACATACTAGATCCTTGAAACACCCAAGATTTTACTCTAAAAACTACATCTCTGTGTGACTTTTTTGAGAATAAGACTACAAAAACTCCTCTAGATTTATATATATAAAAGAACTTGGAAACGCCCTTTCCATTCATCAAAGAAAAGATCTTGCAAAGTATTTAAATCCAATGATAATTGGCAAAACTTACCTATCCGGGTAATTTTTCAAAGATTTTGAATCTGGGGTTCCAGAAAATCCTCCAGGAAAGAAACCTCCACATACTTGTTAGGTGGTTGCTGAAACATTTCCCTCACACAATCTATATCCCTATTTTGATCTTTTTTATTATTCTACTCCTCCTTTGCAGACTTCTTTTTCCTCCATTGCAAAACCCTTTTGTTCTTGCTACCACCCTTCTTTTTCTATTCTTTGATACCTTCTTTCTTCTTTTTTTCTTATTTCGTTTTGCACCTTCCCCCTAGGGCATCTTATTTTGTGCCTTTTACTAAAAATTTTGTACATTATTATGAGAAAGATCTTTCCCATGATCCATTGTTTTAGAAAAATCATTCTTGCTTTGAACAAATCCATGCTGTAATTATGTCTCGATTTTTCCAAACCTTGTAGACTTCAGATTTTCATTTGCATGCAAAGATATATTGTTCCCCTGACTTGCTTTTCCCCCCATGTATTGATTTTGGTACTATCTATTCAACTCCCTTGCCATTTTTCAAATCTTTCCCCTCATAGAAAGACCCTTTTAACTCTTCTTGGATCTTCTTTTTATATATTGTATTCTGATGCCTTGGCATATTCTCTCATTTCCCGAATGTCTTTGGATTGAAGGAAGCACCTCTAGGGTTTATGCGCTTATACTCTTTGTGATATTTTAGATCCACCTCTTCGTCCTTATATTATTTATTTAGGAACAATTATTTTTTCTCTAGTTTTTAGAAGCCCTTCCTTTCTCAAAATTTAAAGCAATATCTCTATCATTTTCATATAGATCAAAAATTAGGTGCTTGGATCACACCAAAATGTCTTGCCTTTTTAAATGGTATCCAATTAGGTTTTGAGAATCTATACCTCACAATAGATGTGTTTCATCTTGCATGCCACTAAGTATTATAGTTGGGCCCATGTTGTTGCATAAACCTTTTTCCATAGCCTTCAGGACCATGAAGAAACCTGCCATGCAATGGCCTATCACTATGAGGAAAATAGCCATTAGACGTCCATGGATGATCCATATTCCCTTCCAAACCATGGACATAAATCTTATAAAACCTAATTATGCTAATATTCATTCCTTTGATAATTTTATTAAGCAACCATTAGGAGTGATCACAATACCCATTAAGGTAGGACCCGTGACTTTATAAATACTTGTCCATGTTATGCTAGGACCTCTTTCATACAATCTTCTCCTAGGTAGACCACGAGGTGAAATATAAATATAATAAAAGATATACATGCTTAAAGTAGATGAGAAGAGTTATAATTTACAAATTGAGTCCAGGCATGACACTTCCAACTCTCTTAATACTTTAATTCCAAATTGAAAAGTAGAACCCATACATGTTGAACACAAAGAAGAATGTGTTGTACACATGATGAAATATTTGGATGAACATTGGGGTACATTAGATAGTACACCTTTTTTTCAAAGGGGAGTCTAAAATCTTGCCATCAAAGTCCAAAGAACCTATAAAAATGATGATAATCTTGATTGTATGTCATTTGTAATAAAAAATTTATATGATGATTGGGGTTCCTTAGATTTTAAACCCTCCTCTAAGGGAGAGTACAAAATCTCACAATCTAAACCTAAAGAGTCTTGTATTTTATTTTCTCAAATTGGTTCTACATCAACAAATTTGAAAACATCAACACATGATGGTGATGGGGGATATTTAACTTCTTTCCATCATGAGTGTAAGATTCCTAACTTTAAAAGACTAAAAAATAATTTGTGTTCTCAAGAAAAATCCAATTCTTATTAGGAGCATGTAGATACAATTTATTCATCTAAGTTTGAAGAATGTTATGGGAAAGTGGATAGAAAAAAAATTCTAGATGAGCTCTGCTAGGGTTTTGTGGTTTTTGTGATCACCCTTGGCCCCTCTTGTATCATAATGCACATTCTACACAGGAAACCCCTCTTTTCTTATGTGTACGACTACATTTACTACATTTTTTGTATTTCAATATACCTTCAACCGTTTCTAACCTAGCAATTCATGTTGGTGTTAGCGGTTCGACGACGCAGCTCAATGACTCCTCCTCCGAAAAAATTCCTCGAAAGTTTGTTCTGAAAGTCTTTCACGAGGTAAGAATTTTGATTCCTTAGCTAATGTGATTTTTCCTTTACCAGATTTTGATTCTTCTTCCCAGTGGCTTGAACAACATACCCTTGTGGGTTATTTTGTTGGGAGGACCCCCCTAAAAGTGTGTTGAAAGAATGGGTCAGCAAGGCCTCGGTCCCTCATGGGGTTCACCTTGATATGGTCCAAAATTTGACCAAGGGATTTTTTTCGTTTCACTTTGCAGAAGTCAATCATGTCTAGGCTATCTTAGCCCATGGTCCCTAGTATGCTAGGTCATCCTTGTTTATTTTCTAGGCATGGAGTCAGGGTTTTGTTGTCTCAGATGACTCCAAGTTGTGGGTAGTAGTCTAGATTGAATTCCTTGGCTTGGCTTTGCCTTGTGTGTCATTTTGAACCATATTGCATCCTCACTAGGGAGGATTATTTGTGTTGAGCTAGATAGGTATTTCTAGGCCCGACCCTAGAAACAAGTTTGTGTGGAAATAGACCTCTCCAAGGACTTGAAAGAATCCATTGATATTCAAATTGGAGATCTTCGACATAACCAAAAATTCACTTATTTTAACTTGCCCAACACATGTTATAGGTGTCGGTCAGCCGACTGCAAGATTAAGAACTGTGCTTTGGTAGTGCCTCATACACATTCTCTATCACATGATGCTGAAAAGCCTTATCAAGTGGAACCTTCTACTAAGGTTGATGAAAAGTGGACCATGGTTACAAATTGGAAAAATAAGTCAACTGGTTCTAAGTCAGACTCTAAAGACTCTAAACCACCAAAGGTCATTTCAAACCCTTTAAGGAAGGGGATGGACGCTCCTATTGGAGTTGCTAATGCTTCGATGCAACCTAGGACAAAGGCAATGCCTCAGCCTACTACCATTATTTTTGCTTAGTCGAGTGTTTCTCCTCCCATGTCTAGATCTCAAAGGCTGTCTTGCAGCCCATCTCCATCACATGAAGAGGGTGAATATGTGCAATAAAAGCGGAGATTTTCCTATTCATCTATTCAGATTGGATCAGTTCCACAATATTTTTTGCAATAAAAGCATATTTTTTCATATCCATATTGTCGGACTCCAAAAATATGGATGAGTTTCATTCATGAAATTCCTCTCATGGAATGTTCGAGGTCTGACAGACCTCTCTAATATATTTTTAGGGATACTGTGCAAAAATATTTTGGTATTGAAGTGCTTTGTCTCCAAGAGTTTAAAATTTCTGGATTTTTTCTTGCTTTGGCTTGCCATTCTATTTGGTCGGCCAGTAAAATGTTTTGCACTATGCATGAGGTTGGGCGTGGCGGATTTGTCACCCTTTTGTCCCCATGATGGCATGATTGTGTTTTTGATCATGGGTTTGATCCTTCTCATCGGCTCATCTGGATTATTCTTAACATTGAAAATCACTCCTTTAGGATTATTAATGTCTATGCCTCTAATGATGTTGTGGAGCGATCTTTTCTTTGGCGTTGGATTGTTGATTCTTTACCAGTTGCCACCTAGTTACTATGTGGGGATTTCAATATGGTTGAGATGGAATATGACAAGGATGGCATCCTTCCATTTAGATGGGAAGCTGGCGAGTGGGAGGCATGGTTTTACATGCGCAATAAATTGGGAATTTTTTATCCCAATATTGGTCACCACCATTCTCATTCTCTCTAGCACACTTGGTGTAATTATAGGGCCAACTCTAACAAAATATTTAAATGCCTTGATCATGCCATGATCTCGACTCAATATTTTTTCTCTTTTGACATGTCTCCTCTACTAGTTAAGTCATTAGTGGATGTGACTCTGTCCGATCACTTCCCTATTTATTTTTGTAATGAATGAGAGTCACCTCAGCCTAGCACGTGTAAAACTAAGTTATTTTTTAACATGTATCTACTTTGTCACAAGCCTACCTTGGACCACATTCGTAGAGTGTAGAACTTGGAGTGTAGACTAGCTCATCATATAGGTTGGATTACTTGGTGGAACGATGCTATCACATGCACGACTAGATTTCTATGTATTTATGGATGCCAATTAGCTATCTTTCACCAACGGTCTTATCAAGCTACCATCACTGAAGTGCACTCAGTTACTAAAGATTTGGCATCCAATCCCTTTTCCCCATCATTCCAAGTCAGGGTGATGAATTTAAGGCACAAAGAGCAAGTGGCTGACAATTACGCTGCCAGAGGTGCACAGCTCAAAGCTTGGCTACATTGGCTGAAAATTGCTGATCATGCGTCCAAAGAGTTTTTTTTGGCGTTGCGTGTCAGACACTCATCCCCAGGCATCAAAAAAATCAAAGAAGACATTCAAGTGATCTCTAAGCTCCCTGAAATTCTCGAGGCCTTTGTATGTCATTATGAGCAAGTTTTCAGTGCATAGGAACCCACACCTATGCATCAGCAAGCCCTTCAAGACTACCTTTTTTTTGTACCAAATAGGCTTTGCTTAGCCCAAATGAATTTTTGTGATCAATTGTTAACAATTTATGATCTCAAGGAAGTTGTTCATTCCATGGCTGATGACAAAGCCCTAGGGATTGATGGGTTCCCTTATGAATTTTACAATGCCCTTTGGGACTATGTTGGGTAGGATTTGCATCATGTTTACTTAGAGGATTTTCATGCTAACTCTCTAGGTAACTTAATAAACAAAGGAAATATAAAATGCATACCTAAGTCTAGGGATCCGTAAGACATCTGCAATTGGAGGCCTATCACGCTTCTCAACGTTTCCTACAAAATCATTGCCAAGGCTTTGGCTCTAAAGATCCACCATTTCTTGCCTTAGATTGTGAGCCTAGAGAAAACTGAGTTTATCAAATCCAATTTCATTTTGGATAATATTATTGTTGTTTGGGAAGGCATGGAATGAGCCCGACATTCAAACCAGAAAGCCATTTTTATTAAAATTGATTTTTCCAAAGCCTATAACTGCATTGAATGGCCTTTTATTCTTGCTATGTTGCAAGCTTTGGATTTTGGGCCTGATTTCAATTCAGGATATTCATATGCTTTTAATGGATGCCTTGGCTTATATCACCATCAATGGCCACCAATACTTTGCCTTTGGACATTTTCATTCCATTTGGTAAGGGTTCCCACTTACCCCCTCTCTGTATGTGCTTGCGGCTAAAGGATTTGGCTACCTCTTGGCCAATGTGGTTTCCCAACTATGTGTCAAGGGAATTTTTCTTCCCAACTCTCAGACTCAACTAGTTAGTGGAAATTTTATGGATGACTCTTTCCTCACTCTCTTGGAGGAAGAAAAGACTATTAAAGCGACCTTGGATTGCCTTAATACTTTTTGTCTAGCTTCTGGTTCTGCCATTCACTGGCACAAAACTTTGTGCTACAAACAGTTTATTTTTCCCATTCCTCTTTAGTTTTAATAGTATAATTGGAAGTGGATTGGTTCAGGAGAAATATTTTGGTTCCTAGGCATTCCCTTTGCTTTCCTGGCATCCTTCGCTGAGCTTTGACAAGTTGTGCTTTCTAGAGTGGAGCAGAAGCTTTCTTATTGGATTACCAAGCCTCTTTCCTTGGCAGGTAAATTGTAGGTGTGCTCTAAAGTTCTGCCAGCTACCCATGTCTATTATTCCTCTTGTTGGGCACCTTCCAAAGCTGCCTATGGCAAGCTTGAAAAGTTGCTAAGAGATTTTATTTGGGCCTCTTATGAGTCCCATAAAGGGTTTCACTGTGTTTCTTGGGATTTCTATTGCCTTCCCAGAGATTATGGAGGACTTGGGATACTCTCCACTCAATAGCAGGGAACTGCTCTTTGTGTGAAGTGGATTATCTATGTCCTTACTAGGGACAAGGCCTAGAAATTTATTCTCAGGCATTGTATTCAATCAGGCTTTCCTTCTCATAGACCGTCTTATAAGGGCATCAAATTTCCAACCCTTTTTTTCATGAAGGAGCCAGTCCAAATTGTTGGGACTTTGTGGCCAAAATTATTTGGCATGCTTGGGAGGCTATCAAGCCCTGGCTTTGGTGGGCTGGCTCTGGTTTTTGTGATGGGCTTTCACTCAACTAGTAGAATATTTGGTGGTTGCCACTTTTTTCCTATAATGTCCAGTCGTTGGCTAAGTCACCTTGGCTTAAAGCTCTTAGATTCCACAAGAAGGGTATCTAGACCCTGCAACCGTTATTTCATAGACCCACAATGTGTATCATAGAATGGGAAGACTTTTGTACACTGTACAGGCTTCAAAACTAGGACCATGCTGCTTATGATGGTTTGGTGAATGCTATTCCTACATAGATGCTTCATAAGGTTGGAATTCGTGGGACCAAACACTGATGGAAAGAGTGGAAGTGGTTTACAGACACCCCTTTCAAGAACTACAAGCCTCAGCTTGGTTACAGGTGGCTTTCACGACACTTTCCTATGATCCAAAGTTTGAACCAGAGGTGGTTTCTCCAATCCTCCGCTCATATCTGGCATAAAATTTTTTTTTCCACTTGCTCTACAAGTGTTATTCCAAAACTTTCCCACTTTGCTTGGTGTATTCTTTTCCAAGCCTTGCATGTGGGCTCTCGACTTGTTCACTTGGGGGTCTAGGACCCTCGCTTCCCATTTTGTGGGAAAGATGAGAATTTTAAGCATCTTTTCTAGTTTTATCCCAAATCTTAGCAGCTTTGGAATTGGATTCATGACTTCTTTCGGCCCTTTAGGTTGGAGCCTTTTTCTTGGCATATAGTTCTGCTAAGAGATTCATCCCGAATTCCTGCTAAATTTACCCAACTTTGGCACACTTTTAGGGTGGAAATCCTCTTTAATCTCTAGAAAGATAGAAATGCCTACATATTTTCTCATTCTCAAATGGATATTAATGTTTCTTTATATATGCTAAAGCTATCATTTGTTTTAATGTGCTCTTACTGATTCAGGTGCAAGCTAACAAATTTGCACTTGAGGTTGCTCACCTACAAGTTATGTTGGACCACTAGGGAAATGCCCCATGTACTGTTGCTCGGGTCCCCACTTTTCCCACCTCTTCCCGAGTTTGGTCACCCTCTAGGGGCCGGTAGCAAAGTGGCTCTGCGCATCCCCGCTCTCAGCCTCCTCTTCGGTGGGATTCTTGCCCTCCTCGACAAACCCTCTCTCCTCAGACATAGGCTGGCCAAAGGTGGCCCTCTGGTGGCGCTTTTGGGAGTGGCAATGGTGGTTTCGGGTGGCCCTCTTATGATCCTTCTGCTTTTGGCTTTGGGTGGTCAGATACTAGTAAAAGTTTTCCGCATCTGGCACTTGCAATCTCACCCCAACGTGAGGAAGAAGTTAAAGAGAAAAAAGATGTTGATGATGATTAGGGTGCTCCTCTCGACATCATTCTAGACCCTACTAATGTATGGGGGAAGCACATGGATGACATATACCCTCTTGGCTATGTTTGCACCGCTTTGGCCACCTAATGACATTTTTTATATGTTTTGTAATCATGGACTTTCGGGCTTGGCCCATGTGACTGGTTAATTTTTTATTTTTTTTGGGCGCTGCCCATTTGGCTCTTGGGGTGTGCCTTCTTACCACCCATCATTTTTTTCTGAATATGTATCTTTATCTTAGTTTAATATAGATAGCTGCCTATTCATCAAAAAAAAATCTTTCTAAAATTGTATATATAAAAAACATTAAACAAAATGATAAGAATCAAGTGAAGTCTATACCATACATTTCCAACTAGGGTATAGGTTTCCAAACTTTGTCCCCATATTCATCTAATGCTTTTATCATCTTTTGTATTTATGACATCTTGTGGTAAGTGAGAAATATTTTCTTCACAAGAGAAATAAATGTCTGCTAATAGTGAACAAGAGCATATTTTATCGAGGCTCCTCAAATCCCACTTGATTACTCTTCCTCCAAAAACTCTAAATAAATTTTATTTTAAAAAAATCATTCTGTGCATGTCATCAAGTGCATGGTCATTCTAACAACGAATGTTAGGCCTTTAGTAATAAAATTCAAAAAATTAAGGATTGTGGTGTTTTTTCATGCGATGATGTACCTAAACACTCTAAACAATAATGATCTTTATTCTATGGTGTTTCTTCTCACTATGTGGTATTTTTAGCTTTATGTGTTTTCTCATTTTCATTCATGGTGGTACAATCTTAAGTGCAACCATATTTTCCATGGCAGCAACATTATAGTCTCTTGTGTGGTTGTCTTTGCCTCTACACTCGGGGGGAAAGGATAACTAGTTTTGAATGTGTGCATTATTTTCTCCTTAAAATACCAACATAGCAATTATGTTGACATTTTAAGGGGGGCATATATTACCCCTATTCATTTCATATACATCTTGTAAGATTTGACTTATTGACATACCCCCTTAGTGGTGATGTTGTTTATAACGACCACTAAGGCATGGTTATCAATTCACCCCCTTGGAAATTTGTTCACATTCTTAGGTAAGTCATGTTCATCCCCTTGGACATATATGCACCATCTTAGGTGAGTATTTTTCATACCCTTGGACGTTTATGCACCTTCTTAAGTGAGTTTTGTTCATCTCCTTAGACATTAAAATTTGGCAATGTAGCCCATGGATTTGGCATAAGGCAACTTGATATATCCATGTGGATCATGAGTTATTCCACATCCTCATGGGGGCATTATTCTTTAAAGAAGCATATTCGATGGATAATTTTTGATATTTGAGATAAATTTAAGACTTAGGTCTCTTTTTCTTACCAAATCAAATCCTTTTAGTACTAACCTTGTGTTTTATTTTTTCATTATTGTATGCTATGTGTTTACATTTTGTTTGCATCATGTTTCCATTATATTTACATCATATTTATGTTCATTATATTGTGTTATGTGTATTCATCATGTATGCTTCATATTTGTCATATTATAGTTCACTTCACATGCATGTTTCTTTGTTTTTATGTTAATTCTCCATGAGATCTTGAATCCTGGGGGCTTGAGCATTCCCCTTAGATTCATTGTCATCATATCTATTCAACATTTGGAGAATAAGATCCCTCTTGAAATATTTGTTTACTTTAGTGTGAGTCATAGTGTAAGTTCATACTTTCACTAAATTGGGGGCTAAATGTAGAGTCATAAACTATCACCCCTAACAATGTCACACCATGTTTTGTTCCCCCTAAGTGCATGGACCTAATTGTAAACCTGATTTACTAAATTATGTATTCCATAGCCCATTTGGAAAATTATCAATAAAACCCATGTTGAAAACCAATGCAAACATTTAATATTTTGTTTCTTGACACCTTAGATCATGCAAAATAGGGCTAGGACTAAGTCACCCTGGGTGACTTGGTCCCCCTATTTTTCCTCCAAAATTTAATATGTAAAGGACATCAATTTGTTATTTGAATTTCAAATGTCACATGTCAGATATTGAGATTTAGTTTTTGAGAAATTAGATTAAATGTCTATAAATACCTAGTCATTTCACCATTTGAAAGCTAACAAAAAAATATCTAGTAGTAAGAGGCAATTTTGGAGATCAAGAGAATTATCAAGCAAATAAAGAGTAATTAAGAGAAGATTTATTGCAACAATTCAATATCAAAGCATCATGTCAAAGTGTATGTGAGTTTGTTCATGTTTTGTTATCATTTTGTTTGTGAGATCTAACCCTTGTAGATCTTCAAGAAAACCAAGTCAAACAACAATGAAGCCTTGAGGAGATGTGCATGACTTCAATCCTTCAAGGAAGCCCTTTTTGAGTGGTGAGTTGTAGTCCATTGTTGATTCATCTTTCATTTATCATTTAGCCTCTGTTCCTCAAAAGGATAAGCTATCTTTCATTGACATTGACATTGTGGAGGTGAAAACACCAGCACGAGGTTTGATTGAGGCAAGCCCCTATATTGCACAACCCTTCCTCTCTCTTTGAATGTGCAGGTTTCAGATTTGAAGAATATTGGGAGAGGTGTGAAGGTTAATTATTCATTATTGCATTCAAATACTACACCTTGACAACATACAAAAACTTTGATATAGCTCAAGAGGACTATGAAAACAGATTTGAAATTTATCAACAAGGATAGTGACAACTTTAGCAAGTTATTCCTCCAAAATTAGGCTCAGATTCAAACCATAAGTGCATAGTACTCTGCTAAGTCCATTTTCAAAGTTTGAATTTTTTTGTGACTTTTTAGATTTTTATTTTTTGCAGCAGAATAGTTATTTGCATCATTAGCCTAGTTTAATCATTGTGTTTCATTCCAAAATCCATTCCAAGTTTGTTCAAGGGCAAGTTGACTTACTTGTTAGGTTGTAAGTCAATCATATATCTTGTCCAAATCTATCAAATCCCTGCTACCTCAATCTTTAAATGAAATGTTAAGAAAAGTCATCCCACCAAAAACCATTGAAATCCTAGGGTGAGAGTATCCCTAGGGTTTCAGTATAGTAAAAAATCAATGTCCCATAAGAAAAACAAGACAAAAAGTAGGTCCATAAAAAACATTATTTAGAATAGATAACTAAAGAATTTTCTAATATAAGTGACATAAAGTTAAAAATATGATAGTAGAGGTAGCATTAAGGAATACAAAATTATGAAGAATGATTAAATAAATAAATACAAATAATATATAATATTAAATATTTGTGAATATGAAATTGAAAATAATAAAGAGCAAAAAAACCTTAGCATAATTAATAAAAATAAAAATAAAAAAATTATTTCAATTAAATAGTATAGTGTATAATGAAGTAGGAAAAATCTATGAAAATTTAAATTTATTAAACAATACAAATAATTTATTATTGAGATTTAAAATCATGAAATCAAAGACTAACATTATAATTACTATTCAACATCATTTTTCAATTAATATCTCCTTTATTTAAAAATTATTAAGGGGATCAATACATGTTCCATGTCTCATAAACGAGTATGAATCAAACAAATCCAAGGATTTTGTAAAAATAAGGGATTATTAAACTAATTCTACTAATCATCAAAAAAATCATGACTTGCTTGTTAAATCTTCATCAAATAAAAATGACTTAAATAAACTCAATACTCTAGCAGGTTGGGTATATGGAACCATATGTGATGCTCCTCGAATTGTTGCAAAGGTCAACAAGTTTCCATAGGAATTTTTCCATCCAACTACCTATTTTTCATAAACAAAATTAAATTATAAAAATTCAAGTACACAATAATTCTTCTAAAATCACTGTAAGACATATTCCTTTTCAAACATTTTAATAAATATGAATATATATATGTAATACTAGATATATGTATATAATTATACATTTATACACATTATATGTGTGTATGTACATGTATACACATGTGTCTATGTACACACACATACATAATATAAATATACTGTTAAAAAAATCTAAAATAAATTAAATTTAATATTATACCTATCCCTTATGATACCAAGCATGATAAGTTATTTTTCTAAGTATCTTCAATTCAAGGGATAAATGGTGAATATTAGTACGTGTTCCCAATAAAGGAATTACCAAATCTTGGTCTCCACTGCAAATCCAAGTGTTGTTTTATGTTAAATTGTGACTAATCCTATTTCAATAGCTTACTTTTTAATGATTAATATTTGGATACACTTATATTTCACCATTTTTTAAACTCAATTTTATATTTGAAAGAAGATTTGACCATGGTCATATCTAAATATACTACTAAAATAATTTTCATGTGAAAATATCAATAATAAAATACAATCATCTACTTGATTTTTTATATGTATGCATGTGTGTGTGTTGTGTAGAGAATATGAAATCTCATCATTAATGAAGTTTTAGAAGTGTGTAAATGTCACAATAAAGAGTAATACTTCATAAGAAAATTCAACATAAACTATTGAATAATTCATTTATTTCATTGATCAATCTCACCTAAAAACCCAAACACGTATGTCATTTGTGAGAATTTCCTTAAGCACTTGAATAATATTAATTCCCTTGTCATCTGTGTAATTTAAGACCCTAATCCCATAAAAAATCATAAAACACTTCATCATTTTTTAAGATAACATTATCTCATGCATAAATAAAACTCTAAACAAAATATTTCACTTAAGTATTAAAAATTATGTCATTTATGAAAATGCATTATCCATATTCTTCTTGCGATATAAAAACCTTCTTCTTGTGATATAAAAACCTTATTCTCCTTGTGATATGTTTATTTAAATATTTATCCTAAATTCTATATATAGTATTAACGATTACTATGTAACTTAAAATCTCCATCCACTTCCAAGATCACACTAATTACAGTGATTGGATCAAAGTGATTCCTAATTCAATCTATAAAATTTATATATGATTAATAAAAAAAATAGTGTAAAGAAAATATTAGTACATATAATTATTTCAAATTAGGCTTTAAGAAATTAGATTATGTTATGTAGGTGTGATCATTTTTAATTATAATATTTTCACTTTATTAAATTATATGTTGCTAAAAAGACTTAAAATTGATATTTTAGAAAATAAAATTGTTACTAAGTGTTTCTTGATAAATTTATAATCATTAATTGTTCTAAATATTTTTTATTATTATATGAACATTTTTTTATAAATTAGAATAATACAATTATTTAAATTATAAAATTTAAAAAATATGAAATAAAATATACATTTATTATTGTTATTTAATGAGTAAAATAAAAAATAAGTAGGAAAGTTGATTGGAAGAAAATACTATATACTAATGTCATAAAGAAATTTCTAGATTTCTACTTTATAATTTTTTTAAAACTCGCTATTTTTTTAAAAGAAAATGAAAATGTGTGTTATCATGTACATATACAAGGATGTAACCAAAATAATAACATGACACATATTTATTATTAATGAATTTCAAAATTCTAAAATTTAAAATTATTAAATGACAATTTAACTTGGTATTCTAAGTAAACTCAATCTCAATTGAGGAACATAAAAGGCTTCAAACCTTTTCAATTCCTTGAAGAGCTAGGTACACATAAAAATAATAAGATAGAAAAGATGATTCAAAGACATCATAATAAATTGATCTATCCTATTGATGCATTATTATTATTTTAAAGGGGAGTGTTGAACAATGTCTATGTGAAATATCACAATGAAAGATACAGGTTTCCTTCTTGAAATGGATGAACTCTCAAATTATCTAAATAATATATATATAGTTTTTTCTAATCATATAATATTTTAATATTTCTTTAATTTAGACCATAAAAAATTTAGATAATACAATTTACTATACTTCTAATCAACAAATAAATTAATTGTGTAGCTTGAAACATTTAAGATATCCTACTAAGATAGTTAAATAGACACTAAAAGAGATATATCATAGTTTAGCTCAAATTATAAAACTATAGGGCATGAGTTAGTTGTGGAACTAGAATATTTGATAGGTCAAGAAAATCATGTCATTTTAAAAATATCGAGCTTATTTGACATCAAATATGATATGTTAGATAATTTACACAAATAAAAGATTACTAAAAGAACAAAAAATAGACTTCATGATATTTTAGGAAGTTAAAACATTTATAATTTATATAAATTCTAATGATCATTGTTTGCACTTTATGCTTCGTCTATTTTATTATTTTGTGCATACTTAAAGTTTATTTAAGTCATAATTAAGTACTTGTAGGAGATAAGTGAAATATACGACAGTCTGTAAGAAATTTTGTAGATCATATCTCTCTATTAGGATGGTAATAATATATAGTTGATCTTTGATATTTTAGGAAGTTAACATATTTATAATCTATATAAATTTTAATGATCATTGTTTGCACTTTATGCTTCGTACATTTTATTATTTTGTGCATACTTAAAGTTTATTTAAGTCATATAATTAAGTACTTGTATGAGAGAAGTGAAATATAAGAGAGTCTGTAAGCAATTTTGTAGATCATATCTCTCTATTAAGATGATAATAATATATAGTTGATCTTCCTAAAGATTTTTTGAAGGATATTTAGAAAGTAAATTCTTAAGAGAGTGGCAATGGATAGCATGATCCTTAGTTTTCTATAATTTTTGATGTTGGGTTTATCCATGATAAGTCGTGGATAAAATCCATTTTGGATTATCTATATTTTTTATAATTTCTTATTTTTTAATTGTTTGTTTCTATTCACATGAATATTTATAAATATTTTAACATATAATATCCTTCCCATTTGCAACCTTGAGGTATTAGAAGATGCATAGATCTTTCTTGTTTTTGTTATCATTATGTGTTTATGTTGTGCATTAATATTATGTCATTTTTAAATTTTATCATAGTCATATGATTTTTTAATGCATTTTTTATATGTTATGATGTACCCCATTGGGTTATTTCTATGTTCTTTGTTTATGTAAACATTAAGTAGGTACACTTCACATGTTTTTTGAGTGGTTTTAGTTATAGGGTTATTTCACCACCTAACTACACAAGTCTATATTATTCCCTCAATGGTTTTTGTATCTAGATATGTCAAATTGGGATCTCCCCTTTCTATACTTGAATGTACTCAATTTGAGTATGATATGTGTTGTGAGTTACCTATGTCAATCTGGATCCAAATCAAAGGTGATTTCAAAGCCCATTCATGGGAGTGAATTACCATTGATTTCCTAATTTAAACTTAATGATTTAAATTTCTAAATTTATTGTAAATTAATTTTCTAAGAATTAAATTATAGTGTATATTCCTTGTTTATCGTAAATTTTTTGATGAGTTTAAATATTCCTTTTATATCTAATGTTCCATTTCCATGAAAATTGGAAAAATAAAGGGGCAAGCTTCTATTTAATTAAAAATATCATATTTAATGGATTGCATGTATGTGTTTTAATCATCATTTAAATTATAAAAATTAATTGAGGTTGAATGTGTTTATATTGAGTTATTGAAATGGAAACAATTAGGAAAGGTGTATTTAAATTAGAAAAGTGGAAAATAAAAGAATAAAGAAAATAGAAAAAAAGTAAAAAAGGAATAAAATAAATAAACCTAGTCTTTTTGTTATCATTCATTTTTAAAGAAACTTCTCTCAAAAAAATTATTCATGGAAAAATTGGAATTTAATGAAATTGTGTGGATTTGATTGGGAAAATCTTGGGAGTTGATTAAATTAGGATGTATTAATAGAAAAAGTATCCCTTTTTCCTGTATTTGAAAATAATTAAAGATAAATTAACATAATGTTGCTTTGATTCAGTATTGTAATGTGTTGTACACATTCACATTGAGTCGAGGGCCCTTTTTAATAAAATATACTTAAATTGTGCCTTATTTAGGGTGTTGTAAAGTGATTTATCACACTTTCACACTAATTTATGGTTTCATTAATTAATTATGGTTAATTGAGGTTAGTTGGCTCCTTTAATTGAAATCTAAGCCTTATTAATTGCATTTTTCAAGGATTTATCCTAACACCCATTAATGATATTGCATGACAATTAACTTAGGAAAATTTGAGTCCTAGAAATCTGTGTTAGGACCCATTCGCCTTTACTAGCAAATGAGTCCTCCTAACATAGGACACCCCTTTCTTAGTATATTTTAAATGGGTTTTTTATGTTATTCCATCCCCCTGAAGCTTGGTCCTAGGAAATTGTGCTAAGACCCATTCACCCAAGGTGGCGAATGGGTCATCCTCACTTAGGATAGCCCTTTTTGAATTTATTTGTGGTTGGATTTTAATGATTTCCAATCCCAGATCTAATGTCAACTTGGATTATTTGAATTTCAGGGTTAATCCTTAGATTTAGTATAAATATAAGGTTAATTCACATAGTTTCACCTAGCAAGTTCAAGTGATCATAAGAGTACTTTCACAAGAGCATTATAGAGCATTTCAAGAGTATTTTCAAAGTAATTCAAAGGTAGATTAGTGAAGCTTTATTGCATCAATTCAAGGTCATATCATCATGTTAAAGGCATAGTGCATCAAGCATGCGGTTGAGATAATGTTGTTGATGTAGCATTGAAGATCTATTTTCAAACATTATTTCACATTTAAATAGAGATCAAGATCTACATTCTTCATAGCCACTTCATGTTAATTTGCAGATTTACATTCCAAGACATGGACCCCAAGGTATAATCATTTCATGTTTCATGTCCTTATTTCATTGTTTCATCATATGGTTTGATTACCTAAAAGGGGTTTGACCAAGGAAAACCCCTATCCTCTTGAATGTGTGTTTGTAGATTTATAGGTTAAAGATCAAGTGGAGAACAAGATTGAAGAAAAATTGTCAAAGTTGTCAAGTTGCAAAGTTTTCATTCACATTGCAAGAACTTGAAAACAAGGCTCTAGAATCTATTTCGGATTTTTGGGAGTTGATTACCGAGGAGCTAAAAGTGTACATCTTGAAGAACATAACCCAAATCTTAGTTTTTAAAAACCCTAACAGGGACCCATTTGCTAGTAAAGGCGAATGAGTCCTCTATGACCTAAAAACAACAAGTTTTCTCTAAGGTACACATCATTCCAGCCTTCGAAAACTTCCCTTATAGTTGCTATAACAATTAGGAGTCATTTCTTATTGTTATTTATACATTTTGGCCTTCATAATTCTATGTTTTGTAGGGAAAATTAGTGGTTTATCATCTTGTTAACTTCATTTTGATAAACCCAATTTTTGTTTGAAACATAGGATAGGAATGGGATTGTGTTGGCATGTGTGGATATTCATGCCCTAAAATTGGTAAAATTGCAAGATTTTCATGTGCTTCCAAAATTGAGGCAAGTCTCTCATATATTTTTGTTTGATTTTTTTTATTTGGATGTCATGCTCACCCTTTAGCGAGCATAGGATTTCCCTAACAAAATCCAATTTTCTCAAATATAGTAGAAATTAATTTAATTTGTGAATTTTCAAGTTATTCATTTTGTACCCTTATAATCCCAAAATTTTCAAAATGTCAGGAATTCAAAATTTACTTCAAAGAATAGGTGTTGTAAATTTTTTGAGCCAAAGGGAACTTTAATATTTTTTTAATAAAAAATTCAGAAAATTATGATCTCATTAAAGATTCCATTAGAAAAAATGGTTTTTTTGTTCAATTAGATTTTGTAAAATTTGAAATTTCAATGTGAATTCAGATGTTTTAGATTGGTAAATGTGTAGACCCCATGATTTTTTCATAATATAAATTTTAAGATTATGTCAAAAAATTGTTGACCTAGTTATTTTGTCTTGTTTTTAATGCCACATTCAATTTTGGGAATGTGATGAACCTAAGACATAGATATTAGAGAATGACTTCTAAAACGTTTCGAGGCACAAAGGGGCTTGAGGTTATCTTGTGCAGAATTTTCTTAAGTGATACATAAACACATGGTAAATTAAAATGAATCAAGACAATGGTGCCTTTTCATGCCTAGTGTTATTGTATAGACTTGAGATGAGTTTGGAAGACATAAAAACTCAAGGAGCATTGGTTTTGTATGGTTGAGTAGCCTCATCGCTTGTGAGAAGTGTACTCAACTCATCTTCAATTTTTTTTTGGACCATTGTGATGACACTCCATAGCCCCTCTCTAGCATATAGTCATTATGCCCACTGAGGTGGTCTTAATTATATTCTTGCCTCATCCTTTCAATATCATTGAGTGATATTTGCATGTAATGCATGTTGTGTGTTTACTCTTTTATTGGTGCGAATGTAATCCTACCCCTATTTATATTGTGTGTGTGTCTTTTGGCCCATTTGAATATATCCTAGCACAATGGAGTGGATATTTAGATTCCAAAAGTTTGAATTGCATGGAAACCATTGTTAGGTATCAATGATCTTGGGAGGAGCCCAAAGGTCATGATCAAATGATAAAGGAGTCTCATTTCAGCTATTTATTTATCGTTAAAATATTATAAAAAAATGAAATTGAAGGAAATTTGAGTCCTCTTCTTTTGTATGAAATATAATCATTGGACCTCTCTAGTAGGTGGAATGTTATAATATTACATAAGTGGTACCATCAAAATAGTTTATTTTATGTCTCTCAATGTTGGAGTTGAGCACACATGCTATCTTAAATTCTTGTTAAGTTCTTTATATTGTTTTGGATAAAATGAACTTAGAACCTTTTTCCTTTGGGTTTAAAAATTATTTTTTTTGTTTAGAAAACATGTGATTGATGATTGAATCTTTAGGATCTTCTAGTATCTTTTTTTTCCTAGTGTTTCATGAGAACCACCTCTTTGAGGGGTCATATAGGGTTCTTGAGTGTTCTTAATGGGTTTAGAATGTGAGGAACACCTCGCCCTTCATCCCTAGTGTAGTTGGCCTTGTGTGGGAATCTCGTGTGGTATCCCTATCCCTTGGGAGTGTTCTCCTTCATGGGATTGTGTGAGGAAAGATTGGGTGTTTAGGACTTCTTTGGTTCCTTGATCAATTTTATCATTTTAGATTCCTTCATTCATTAGGGTTGCTTCCTTGTAGTTCTTGTGTTCTTGGTATGTCTTGTGGGTTAAACCCTTGCTTGGGCTTTCTCACTGGCTAGGATACTAGTGTTATAATATGAATACAACACTTGGGAAGGACTATAACATGTAACAATGAATCCAAAACTGATGAAGGACTCCTACACTATACCTAGACACTTGAGCACTCATGCTAGTGCCCTAATTGGATACTAGTGTCCTCTTGTACCCTATTTTTGTCATTTTTTCCATTTTCTTGGTCTTTTGGTTACTTCTTGGAGAAAAATATGTAGGATTATCAAAGTAGTGGTTTTATATTCCCTAAGTAATTTTTCATAAATTATTGACATTTTTAATTCTTGGGTTCATATTCCATTCAATATTCTTTTTTTCTAATAAGTAATTTTTAGACATTGATTTTCATGCATTTGGAAGTTTCCCAAGCTCAATGGTGGTTTTGTGTCTTATTAGTATTAACACTATGTTAGTATTATTTTCCCCCAACTTTCCCCCCAATGTAGTAAACATATGGGACTTCTATCAAATTTTCCAATCACATAGCCAAATCATTATTCAACAATAGAAAAATGTTTACAAATAAATACACAATAAAATGATTATCTAGTAGAAAAATCTTAATACAAGAGTAAAATCATATAGATTTTCATCACATTCACCTCCTTTGTAATTTGAAAAAAATACCCCTAATGAGTGTAATAACTCCTTTTATCCATTAGTGGCCAAGAAGTAAAATTAGATTCAAGTTTGGTTGTTACAGCTTCTAGATCATTGAAATGCAATAGTAGGCCAAAAATCTACAAAGTGCAACAATGAGCCAAAAGTTTGCAAATTTAATAGCATGTAGAAAATCCAAATAAAAAATTTCAAACATAAAATTCTCTTCAAGTCCAATTGATCTGTAAGTTATTCCAATTTTTACAAACTAACATTACTAGGTGATATGTTGATGTTACATGTTGAATTGTTCATCAAAACCAAATTAAAAAAGTTTAGAGTTTTAGCTCACTAAAATTTCCCCTTAATATCTAAATTACTAAAAGAGACCCACAAACTTCTAGATGCAAATGGAGTTCCCACAAAAGGTAGTTGACCTATTAGTTCCTACAAACATCAAAATTTAGTTACTGGGTGATAAGTTGATGTTACATGTTGAATTTTTCATTGAAACCAGATCAATAAAGTTTAGAGTTTTAGTTCACTATAATTTCCCCTTAATTTCTAAATTACTAAAAGAGACCCACAAACTTCTAGATGCACATGGAGTTCCCACAAAAGGTAGTTGACCTATTAGTTCCTACAAACATCAAAATTCACATGGAATTTCTAAAAAAGGAAAATTACCTCTTAGTTCCTGTAAATCTTTAGATGCACATAAAATTCCTCCAAATGGTAAATAACCACTTAGTTCCCAAAAAAAAATCACCTCATGGTTCTTGTAATGCACCAAAAATTATTGGAACTAGTAAAGAGTTTGGCCAAAAAAGTTCTAGTTCATTAGAGACTTTCAAAAAGTTTTTATGTGGCTTGAAATTCCTTAACCAAAAATAATCTAACACCTTACAAAGTTTGGTAATAGGTTAAAAACCTACAAATTTGTAACTTGCCCAATTTTCATCAAAATTTCACCAAAATTGAATATCTCCCCCTTTGTCATTGATGGAAAAACCAAATGTTTTACACTAAATGTACCAATCTAAATGTACATACATCAACATAGACCATTCTTTTGTGTGATTACATGTGCATAATGTGATCCCTCGTATTGTTCTATTTTGAATTTCTTTATGTCCATTCCTCTATTTGTACCTACATTCTTCTATATGTCATAAACCTTTATCTTTTCTTTTGTCTCGTGTTTTTCTTTTGGGGATAACACAAGGCATCAAGACATTTAGGTCTCTTCCATGTTGACCCAAAATATTTTTCTTTTTTTTTTGCTCTTTATGTGTCATTCTTCAAGTTCCATGAGTTATTTGGGGAATGATGACGTTTTCGAGCTCTATAATATCATTGTAACAAAGAAATACATTGAACAAAAATATGTGAATCTCTTATATTTTTGGGATTTCATTTGCGGGAAACCCCTTTTTCATGACATAGCTTCATTTGGAAACACATGTTTGACATAGGGCTCTCCAAATAAGCTCTCATGTCTTCTTTATTGTTAGCATTTATCATTTTCTACTTTAAAGTAATTTCTCACGACATGGTGTTTAGTAGTTTATTTAAAGTTGTGGCATACATTGGCATTATCCTTTTTAATTTTTTTATTATAACTTATGTTTCATAGTGTGGTATTCTTACTTCCTGTGATGTGTCTTCTTATTGATGGTGTCATTGGGTTTGATATCCTTCAAGAGTGTGAACTTTCTGAGCATACAACATTCCTCTTAGTGGTGATGCTACACATTGCATTTCATAAGTTGTGAATATTTTTTCTTAGACTTGTCCTCTATTGGAGACATTAGGCATGATATTCCTTAAGACGATACCTTACATGAACTAAGGAAAACCCCTTTGAACATGTCTTACCCTATTTATATTATGTTCATAAGTGTTTAGCATAATGTAGCTTGCTAACCTTGTGAAGCTCAAAGTTACAACCCTTTTTCATAGCCACCAAGCATAGCACACCTTGCTTGCCAGTGGAGCCATGTTTGTTCATGATTGTTTAGCATAACATAACTTACTAATCCTTATGAAGCTCGAAGTTTGTATTGTGTGGTGCCTTATCAAAGTTATCAAGATTTATAACTTTTGTATGGTTATGGGAGCCTAATAAGATTCTCGTATTTTCCACTTTTGGGGCCTCACCTAGTGGCCAATGAATTTCACTATCCCAGGTGAGTGTGCATGTTGTTTGCATAGTGGACAATGGTTTTCACTTGTAAATATTTTTTGGACAAACAACTAAGGCTTGATCCATATCGATTTGGACAAATATTCGATGCTTGATCCACCCTCTTTCTTTTTTCTTTAAGTCTATGACATTGTATGAATGAATATCTTGTCATTATTATTGTATATTTAATAAAGGTATGTGTCCCTTTGTGCCTTTTTTGGTTCACCATGAGATCTTAGATCTTGGGGGCTTGATCACCCTCCTTGACCTTTCTTGTCTTATCTCTCCAACTATTATACAATTAGACCTCTCTTGATTGTCTACTTTAGTGTGAGTTTGACGTAAGGTCATCCTCACACTAAAGTGGGGGCTAAAATTAATGTAAAAAAATGTATCCCTTTACATTTTCACACTTTGTTTGGGCCCTCCTAATTAAAATGGAATTAATAATGCCTTAATATAGTGTTGAAAAACATATCCTTTTACATTTTCACACTTTATTGGGGCCCTCTTAATTAAATTTGACTTAATTATGTTGTAATAAGCCTTATTTTACATCTACAAGCTTAATAAATTGCATTTTCCTAAGGGGAAATTGTAATATAAGACCCCAAATTTTACTTTTTTGAAACTTCATCACTACTATAATAATTTTTTGAGTGTGTTTGCCTTTGTGTTTACATGTGTTTCCATAGTTTCAACATGCAAATGGATAGATAAAATAGAACAAAAAATAACAAGAAGCTTTCTTGAAAAATAAACACTTTTAGCAATGAATTTGGAAGCCCTAATTGCTCAAAATAATAGCAAAAAATTACATTATTATGTTCTCAATAACCAACATAGAAATTTACAGGTTTGTAGACCTGTTTGAGAAGCTTCTTACAACAAATCATATAAGATAACCTTCTAACATGCCTTTCACCCAAGATGAAAACACTCAAACTCTAGACCAAGATGTCATAGACTCCTCTTCAATAAAAACATAGATGACTTGTAGCACCTAGGATAAACACCTTAGCAACAGATTGGAACTTATTCAAAGCCATGTCTAGCACACATGAAGAAATTATTTTGAGCACAATGCAAAGCTGGGTCAAGGCCATCCTCCTAAAGGGTCCCAAATACTGAAACTTCTTCACAGAAAGGCCAACCAAAACTGAGATAAACACCTTGAATATGATACCTAGCAACATAAGGGTGATCTTGCCTAATAAATCCATAACTTCATCAAAAATTGCAAGCTAATACATATTAGAATCACCTGAAAAGAGATGGCCTTAGAAACACTACCCATTTGAATTCCTTGAGCCAATAAAAAGTTATGAGTAAAACAACCAATCCATGTCCAAATGAGAAAGCCTAGAAATTGATAGAAACACACAAAAATCTCCAAGAAATCCATGCCAAAACTGAGAATAAGAAAACTCAAGCCCAAAACCAACTAAAACACCTCAAAAATATTGAAAGATCTTCATTTTCGAATGACTAAAATGAGTAACTTGAAGCACAAACGTGATTTTTGGATGAAATCACCCTTGCACTAGTTAGGGAAGGTCTTGCTCTAACGAAATATTTCCTAGATATTGAGGGCTTTCATCCTCAACTTTGTCTATCAAAGCTCCTAGCGAAAAACCACCAACATCTCAATAAGCAACCAAATCATCCATGAGAAATGAGGCTTCAAAATCCACTTTTAAAAGGCTCTCTTAGAAAATTAGGGCGACCACATGACAAAACCCTAAAACCCCTTTCAAATTTATGTCATATGTAACTTTAATTTGATTTTATGCTTGGGCACCCAAGGCTTATTCAAAATTCTAGAACAATTTTGGTGCTTTAAAAGCACTTCAAGTCATTACACTAGGCATCCTTGGTACCTTTTTCATGTCCCCCTTGACCCTCAACATTAAAATAAAAATTTATTTTATAATAATCCAATTTCAAAGGGGAAATCAAATATAAAAATATTTTAACCTTAGAAATTGATGCCTCAACTAAAAATATTGTTGAGTGGTAACCCTGACCAGGTCCAGCTTACCCTAAATGACTTACTAGTTTTAGTAAGTACTAAAAAGACTCAAGCTAGAGAGAAATTGAGATGTCCAAAGGGTTCATTCAAGACTGAAGCTCAGTGTTAGACCACCTGCTAAAAATAGCACTTACTAAAACTAGTAAGTGTATCTGAATCAGACTAATTCGAAAGAGGACATCAGAAATGGGGACATTACAGAAACCTAACAATAATTAATTCCAATACATAACACTTTACCTTGAGTACTGTGTGTTCTAGGATAAGGGACCTGGGACCCATTCACCCATGGGAAAATGCATCCTCCCTAAGCCTTTGAACTTAAATTTAAAATATGTTTTTGTTGGTATTTAAATGTCCCTGAATTAATATTTCAATGTCGGCTTTTAATTTTTGAATTTCAGGAAATTAAGGATACATACCTATAAATACAAGGTTATTTTCTAAGTTTCACCTAGCAATTTCTATAAATTTACAATATCAATTCAAAATATTTTCAAGAAGTTTTTAGAGAAAGTTTACAAGAGAAAAAGTTGATGATTAAGACCATTAAGAGCAGAGTTATCATAGATTTATTGTGGCAATCAAGATCCATTCATCATGTCAAAGTCTTCTTGCATCATGCATTTTTTTGGAGATTTAACATTGTGATGTAGGTTTCAAGATCAAGTTCAAGCATTCAAATCATTATCTCAAAGCATCAAGAACCACATCCATTGAAGCCATTTCATGCAAGTTGTAGACCTTCTAAGATCTGCATTCAAAGATTTATCCAAGGGTTTTCTGAGTGGTAACATAGAATTTTTCATTCATTATTCCTTCCTTTCATACTTTCATTATTTCATTTCAAGGTTTGATTACCCAAATGGGGTTTGACCAAAAACAAACATTTTTCTCTCTTGTTCTTGTGTTGCAGATTTAGGTTGAAGAACGATTGAAGACCTCTTGAAGTGCAAGATTGGAAATTTTTCAAAGTTGTCAAATCATAGAATCTTACCTACAAATCTGATTTTTGACTTTTCAACTCTGAAACTAGACAAATCAGAAGCTATAGATCAGCATCAAACGCTCCCAAAATTTGTTGAAAAATCCTAGCAAAAGACCCATTTTCCCATGGGTGAATGATTCCTAGACAACATCTTGAAAGTGACTTTTGGTGACTAGTAAACATCATTCTACCCTTCTTAGATCTGCAATCAATTTTCTATTTATGCTAATATTGAGCTTTATATTGTTGTTTCAAGTTTGAGTTGGCATAATTAGGTTGATTTTCTATTTTTAGTTTTTCTCCACAAAGTGTTGTTTGAACTTGACCCCCATCCTCAAGCATAAGGAAATTTGAAGATTCTCACATTGAGTTGATTCACCTAAGGTTTGTTGCTCATTTCTTTGTGGGAATCTCATTTCCTAATGAAATAGTGAAAAATAGCTCCAACATAACCACAATGTTCATCAATCCATATTTGGTACACCTTTTTTTCTTTGTTTCAGTTCTACACCTATTTCTATAAGGTTTTAGATTGTCATTTTCTTTAATTAGGCTAAGAAATTGTGATTTGATTATGGAACCTCTCATCACTAACATGGAAACAATTGAGTAGCTTCTAGAGAGACTAGACATTCTGATATTTCTTCCCTCATACTCATTTTAGGAATAAGAAGTTCTTCTACATACACCTTTGACCTTGTTACTTCCTAGTGGAATAAATATTGTTTGATGATCTTGTATCATCTTAAGCATTTACATTTGAGAATCCACTATCGATGACATTGATTTGGGCTACATTGTCTCATTTCTCTCTATTTTGAGGGGAGTTTTCTCTTACATGGTGTTTTATCCTTATCAATTATTTTGAGTGGGATCACATTGACCTAGTCTCATCATCCTCTTTTTGAAAGGATTTTTTAATAGGTTTTCTCTCTCTTCTTTTTGAGAATATCATTTGGTACATGGGTACCTAGCATGGATATATATTTCTCAAGACCCATGTATTCATCTTTCTTACCCACCTAAGCTATGTTTATGGGGATGTTATTTTATAATTTTATTTTCTTGCATCTAGCTAATTATTTTAGTATAGTATATTGATGCAAGAGCATCCAGGGGTGTAGGACAATATTGCATCCCAAAAAATATTTTATTTTCTTTTTTCTTTTTTGTGTGGTTTCTTGTTGTTGGCAACCTTTCAACACCTGATTTAGGCACAATCTAGGCATAAAAAATATTATTTATTAAATTGGTTGGGTAGATTGATGTTTAAATATTATATTTAGGTGAAAATTGAAGCCAAATTTTTGTAACCATTATTTTATTATTTGGCTCAAAGACTATAATTTGGGTGAATTATTGGTTGTACATTTAATGTGCTTAAATTGCCAAAATATGTAAATTGAAAAAAAAAATCCTAATGCCCAAGTTGGAAAAAATAAACTTTGGAATATTAAATAATGGATTGAAAGAGAATTTTAATGCCCATGTGCAACTGGAAAGTTAATTAGGCACAAAACATGTTGTAGCTGAGGTTACATGCAATAGGGATATACACTCATTCATACATTTTTTTCCGGAACTATAGGTAGTGGTTGCAGGAGATTTTCAACACCATATTGGGAGTGGTTTTAAAATGAATTTGCAGCTCTAGGTATAAAAATCCAAGGCCCAAGAATAGAGAAAGGGAAATATTGAAGGGGTTTCAGCAATGAAGTTGCATGAAGGGGTTGATGAACTAGTGTTTAAAAATGAGATTTTTGAGATTTTGGATAACAAATTAGTATGGTATTGTTGATAGAAAAAATGTTGTGGTCTTGTATTATTGTAGATGAAGGTGGGAACTTCTGTTATACAAGTTTTTAGGATAAATAAAAGAGATTTACATATTCAAAATAATTTCCAAAAGGTAGTTTGTCAAGAAATTTTTGTGCACATTTGCAACAATTTAAATAGTTTGAATTTCATACCATTTGGATTCGCATGCTTTTCTATGATTTTTTTTTTGAAGAGGTTAAATATTTGAGTGGTGGTTGTGAAGATCAACACCTTGATTCAGAGTCTTAGTTTTTTACTACGTCAAATGGTACCAGATCAGGTTGCTCTTGTTGGGGTGTGAGATTTATTTAGTATGAGTTTGTTGTAGGGTTGTTGTAATCAAGAGTTTATGTTGGCTATTCTAGCAAAGATAAAGTTGGGTAGAAGGTTTAGAGTTCCTCCACCGAGAGAGGGTAGGTAGAGGATAGTTTTGAGAGTGAGATATTTTTGCGAGGACTTGTAACTTAGAGAGACTTGAGAGTCTCTAAAATTAATTTGAAAAAGAAGACAAGATGGGTCATTCGAAGACTTGCGAGAATTTTATTTTGGAAAGAATATTGGGAAAGGGTGAGGGAAAATAAGTTCATTGCAAAGTTGAAGAAGACAAAAGTGAGATTGGATGCCCTTGAGGAAATATTGGTAATGAAGAAGAAAGATATAGTTGAAGAAGATTATAAAATAGATGAGATTGAGTTTAATTGTTTGTTTCATAAAATGTTTGCAAGTAATGATTTGTGTGCAGGAAATGAAGAAAGAAAAGAAGTTGTAATTGAGGAAAACGAAGAAGACAAAAGTGCAGCAAAGAATAAAGAAGAGGATGAGAAAAATAAAGAAGTAGTAGCTGATATATGCCTTGCTGAAAGCATAAAACTAGAGAAAAATAAATTCACATGCATGGAAAAAGAAGCTATAGTATAGTAGAGAAACAAGGAAACACAAAGGTAAAAGGTCATTTTTATGATATTTGTGAAAGAGGATTTGATGTTAAAGAGATTAATAAATTTATGGATGTGAAAGGGGGAGGAAAGGATATTATTTTTTAGGTAGATGAAGTTGCAGCAATTAAAAAAATGGACTTGGATAGTCCTAAAGTTGATAAAGAGATTGATGAAGAAGAAGATAGTCCCCTATTAAAAGAGGAGATAAGGAGATTAAAAAAATTGTTTGAGGGACAAATGATAGATAAAAAATTATAAAAAGAAAGAGGTTGCAACTAATATATTATTCTTTGAAGGCATTAAAGTGGAAGATACGAAGGTTGAATGCATAGATTAAGTTCATGAGAGGAAGAAAGAGAGGAAAAATGAAGGAAGGAAGAGATAGGAAAATTCAGAGCATAGTGAAGAAGAAGAAACAAGTTGATAAGGAAGAAAGATGGTTGAAGGAAAAACACAGGATTTTCAAAGGTTCATGAGTTCCAACTCACGAAAAATTTCTTATTACTCGGGGAGTTTGATGCAAGAGCATCCAGGAGTGTCACACAATCCTGCATCCCCAAAAAAAATTTATTTTAATTTTTCTTTTTTGTGTGGTTTCTTGTTGTTGGCAACCTTCTGCAATATGGGTGATTTTTTTGCTACAAATTTAATGTGCTTAAATTGCCAAAATATGTAAAATGAAAAAGAATCTCAATGCCCAAGTTGGAAAAATTAAACTTTGGAGTATTAAATAATGGATTGAAAGAGAATTTTAATGCCCATGTGCAACTGGAAAATTAATTGGGCACCATACATGTTGTAGGAGAGGTCACATGCAGCAGGGAGTTACACTCATGCATGCATTTTTTCCAAAATTGTAGGTAGAGTTTGCGGGAGGTTTTCAACACCATATTGGTAGTGGTTTTAAAATGAATTTGTAGCTCCAGGTATGAAAATTCAAGGCCTTAGAATAGAGAAAGGGAAATATTGAAGGGGTTATAGCAATGTAGTTGCAGAAAGGGATTCATGAACCAATGATAAAAAATTAGTATGGTATTGTTGATAGAAAAATATAGTGGTCTTATATTATTGTAGATGAATTTGGGATCTTCTATTATACAAGTTTTCAGGATAAATAAAAGAGATTTGCGTATTCAAAATAATTTCCAAAAGGTGGTTTGTCAAGAAATTTCTATGCACATTTGTAGCAGTTTAAATAATTTTAATTTCATACCATTTTGGATTCACGTGTTTTTCTATGAGTAATTTTTTTGTTTGAAGAGGTTAAATATTTGAGTGGTGGTTGTGAAGATCAACACCTCAATTGGGGGTCTTCGTTTTCAACATCAAATATGTACCTAAGATACAATAATATTGTTTAAGTAGGTATCTATGTGGCTAGGTTGTACTTGCATCATGTGACATATGTTCCAAGTTTAAGAAGGTACATATATTTGATGCCCACCTTATTTCCTTTGGCTGAGGAACTACCCTATAGAACTATTTGGGAATATATATAGTATGATTCCCACCATGTAGAAAGAAAGGTGCTTCCAAAATTTGATAAATATAGAATAAAATTCACAAAACTTATAAAAAAGTGAGTAAAAAACATCTCTTGATGAAAAATTTATATGATGGAATTATTTATGTAAAAAATAGATATTCTTTGTAAGAAAGAATCCTATATTTATTTCACAACTAAGTATTATGGAAACTAATTGACCCTATTGAAATGGAGTGTATTATCTATGATATTAAATTAGTATTGTCTAATTATAATATATCCAATACAACCATAGGGTATGTTAGGTCTCAAAATTGTTGGTTTGAACCACAAGAGGTTGCCAAGCTCTCACAACGCTATTGGCCAACTAACAAGGCCAACCGGTACAGTTGAACCTTCTACTCTTAAGGCTCTTCCAAGCCTAGGCGGGTGTACCTATATGAATGTTGTAGATTTTGTATGATTCCTACGTATGTGATCTATCCCTAATGGAAAATTGTGAGGGATAAATGAAAGTTCATTAATTATTTCTACTCCCAATAATGTTTGAAATATGAATGTACGGATAAGATTTTATGAGATCCTAAAATGGAATTGGTATGACCAGTGCCTATTTCTATTGGGTAAATGGAGTCAAGATGTAAATCATATATGAATCCTATTTCTGGATACAATTCTAATTGTTTAGCAGTTTTATGAGTTTATGTCTGGCATAAATGTGCAAGAATGTAATTATCAAGTTCTTCTTACTGATCCAAATTTCCTTTGCCAAATTACTGTGATTAATTAAATGATTTTAATCCTTCCTTGAAGGAGCCAATTAGCTGAACCACACAAGAGCAACAGGTGTGCTTTGATAAACTTAAAATATTCTTGATATATCAGTTTAAATAATAAATAAATGACAACCTTGGAGACAACTGAATAATATTTTTGATAAATTCAATAAACAACTGACACCATAATCGGATCACAAAATTTATGCATTCTTCTCTATTATACGATTTGAAAATATTTTATAATATACATCATGACATTGTTTCAGCAACTGCTCACCCTATCCAACTCCCTAAATCTACTACCTCCTATGTAACTGATTTTTCAAAATATTTATACAATAAAATCCAAGGGTCATGACCCTTCATTTTCAATTACATCCATTTGATATTATTTAGCGGATATTAAAATATTTGATTAAGTTGCCTTATTGGAAAATCAAATATTTGAAACTATAGTTATGCTTTGATTTTACATTTTATATCCTTTCTTTCCTTTATTTCAATTCATCCGCTCCTTATATTTCACTTAAAATATTGCTGTGAGATTTCCTTTGTATTTACCACTATACCACGGTCAATTTTTTATCTCCCTGCGGTATGGCAGTGTTTGACTTGTCATTGCTACCTCCTACCGTGTTACCGGAGTCTTCATGCTTGTTATCAGTGGTATTGCGATAATCGTTAGCCACTTCCCCTTCCATTACCTCGCTACCACTGTCTCAAATTTTGTTCACCATGGTATAGCGGTGGCCCATCAACTGTTATCCTTGTCGTCTCATTAACTGCTTACCATGACGGCTATCTCCATGTTTACTGCGCTACTACGGCCTCTAGTTTGACTGCCAATGGTATCACGGTAGCCACCTTAACCGCTCGTTCGTTGCTTATTTCCTATTCACCTCCTTACCACGGGATTTAACTCTTCCACCCACAGTTGTGTGGTGACTAATATTCATTGCTATGCTAACCGCCTACCGCGTTACTGTGACAACGACCACCGGTATTGCAGTAGCTATCTTCGCCGCTTACAGAAAATTCACTGGATATTACCGTGGCCACCGCGGTGTCTGACTTAACTGTCAGTGGTACCACAGCGGTCCCTCTGTTGGCTGCTTCACTTACTATTAACTCTTACGACTGCTTATCAACCACTATACCATGGGCCACTTTGCAAAAGGTCGAGGTATAGTGGTAAAAGGTGTTGGCTTTTAAGAGTTCAAAATTTAAGAAGCAGTATAATAGAAGTATCATTTTTTGGGCCTTTTGAAGGGTGAATAAATGAATCATTATAGAAAGATGAGCTAATGATGGGATTTAAATGGAGAAAAACTTAGGATTTTCATGGAATTTTATAGAAAATAATAGGAAAACCCTGGGAATTTTTATGGAAATATTGGGTTCTAACAGGGTATAGACATTAGTTAAACATTCCTCAAATAGTGAAACAAAGTGATCCACTCTCAACAATTCATAAATACTTCATTAATGATTATTTATCATACTTACACTCAAAGTCTCCTACCTCTATAAATTTTATTGAGGTTTCTGTAAATTTCTATAATTTAATGGTATTAATAATATAAACTAGAATGAGAAGAGAATTTTGTATATAAGTATTCATTGTGATATGAGATCTATGAAAGGTTTCATTACTTCTTTGAAAAGAAAACCATGGATTTCTTCAATTTTCAAGGGATCAATAATATGTAGATCTCTTCATCAAAGAGATGATCAAAACATGATCTATATTCTTATGAGTCATCAACTCTTTGTCTCAATATTCATCTTCAAATTAAGCTTTTCAACCTCAATTTAAAGTTACAAATATACTCATTGTAATAATGAATTTAGTGATTCAGGTGAATGCTTGACAAAAGAGGTAGATATTCAAAATGAAGTAGTCAATTTTTTTTCAAATTTTCTTACTACTCCTCCAGTTACTTCAAAATAGTTCTTGAGAGCAAGAGTAGAAATGTTAGAATCTATTCCTACCTTAATCTCTCTGAGGATAATGTGCTTTTACTCAAACCTTTCTCTTTAGAGGAACTAAAATCAATTGTATTTTCAATGCCACTTGATAAAGCCCCTAGGCCCAATGGGTTTACTACTATCTTCTTTCAAAAATGTTGGGATTTAATTTTCCAAGATTTACTAAAAGCACTAGAAGAATCTAGGTGCTCTGGAACGATGATGAAGAAATTTAATGTCACTCATATTGCACTTATTCCAAAGGTAAATTCCTCAGAGACCTTTGCTAACTTCAAGTCGATTTCTCTTTGCAATACAGTCTATAAAATATTTACAAAATAATTCTATTTGAGGCTACAACATATCATTCCAAGAATCATTTTAGAAGAACAGGGGGTTTTGTCTCGGGTAGAGAAACTGTTGAGGGTGCTCTAGTTAAACATGAGGTTCTTCATTCTATATCTACTCACTCTCTCCTAGCCCTAATCATTAAGCTTGATACGATGAAAGCTTACAATAGAGTTGATTGGTCTTTTCTAATTGAATTATTAAAAAAGTTTGGCTTCCATCTGAAATGGTGCAAATAGGTTTACTCATGCATATCTGGGGAAAAATTCTCAGTTCTAGTGAATGGTTCTCCATTAGGTTTTTCAATTCTACTCATGGTGTTAGTCAAGGAGATCCATTATCTCCTTTCTTTTTTATTATCTTAGCTGAAGCTCTCAGTTTGGTTGTTTCTAAAGCTTAGATAACTTCAGGTCAATTTCTCTTTGCAATACACTCTATTAAATATTTACAAAATCATCTATTTGAGGCTACAACATATCATTCCAAGAATCATTTCAGAAGAACAGGGGGTTTTGTCTCAGGTAGAGAAACTGTTGAGGGTGCTCTAGTTGCACATGAGGTGCTTCATTCTCTATCTACTCTCTCTCTCTTGGCCCTAATCATTAAGCTTGATATGATGAAAGATTACAATAGAGTTGATTGGTCTTTTCTAATGGAAATATTAAAAAAGTTTGGCTTCCATCTAAAATGGTGCAAATGGGTTTACTCATGCATATCTCGGGAAAAATTCCCAGTTCTAGTGACTAGTTCTCCATTGGGTTTTCCAATTCTACTTAGGGTGTTAGTCAAGGAGATCCATTATCTCCTTTCCTTTTTATTATCTTAGCTAAAGCTCTCAGTTTGGTTGTTTCTAAAGATTAGATAATGGGCTTTTGGAAGGGTGTGAAAATTCCAAATATTGATATCATCATTACCCACTCTTTGTTTGCAAATGATAATTTTATTTGGGATAGCTGCTATTGCAAAAGCTAAACAAATTAAATTTGTTTTGGAAAAATATATGCTTGCCTCAAATTAGAATATCAATGCAAAAAAATCAAAGATTTGGATTCTATATATAGGGCTAGAATTGAGGAATAAGATTGTGCAAATTTTAGACTTTCAGGTGGCATAATTTCCTTGCAAGTACCTAGGTATACCTTTCTTCATACATGCAAAAAAAAATGCTCATATTGGGAAAAGGTGCTTCAAGGTATTCAACCCAAGATCTCTAGTTGGAAAGGCCAATGGCTATCTTTGTCTAGAAGGATTTTGATGATTAAATTTGTACTTTCAACCATTCCCAATTATTATATATGGTTCTATTGAAGGCTCCTCGAGTTGTCATTATTCAAATTGAAAATTTGATTCGATCTTTCTTATGGAAAGGAAATTTGGATGGTAAGAAGAAAATCCATCTTGTTTCATTGAGAAACATTTGTTTAGAGAAATTAAAAGGTTGTGCAGGAGTACATAATCTATCTGCAAGAAATATGGCCTTAGGTGTTAAACTTGTCTTGTATAAGTATTCTAAACAAAGGGAAAAATGGTGTGTAAAGTCATGCAAGAAAAATAGTTGGATTGTGATGATTCAAACCACATATTTTATGTCTTGGATCCTCCATCAAGATCAGTAATGTGGAATTTTATTGTAAGCTATAAAACATTAATTTTGTCATATCTAATGTGGGAAATTCATAATGGAGAGATAGCTCTATTTTAGCGAGACTTGTGGAATGGATATCCTCCCTTGGAATCTCTATGAATTTTCAAGCCAACCCAAGAATAAATAATTCAAAGATTGGGTTCCAAAGTTAAGGATTACATTCATAAGATAGATGATTGCACATGTCAAGTTTATTGGAAACAGTTAGAAGATCCCTCACTTCCACGTGATCAACTAAAGGAGTTAAAAAATATTTTGTTGAATAGTATTGTTTATTTTAATAAATCTATTGATAAACTTATTTGGGCTCCACCTAAATCAGGTCACTATACAGTTAAGTTAGGATATAAATCTGCAATGAGTATTCAATTTCAAGGCTCACCTCAATGAGCTTTATCCTTTTGTTGGAATCCAATGGTTTTGACAAAAGCTAAAAGTTTCGCTTGGCTGATCTTAAAGCATAGGATTTTGACAAGTGGCAAGTTGGTTAAACTGAAAATAGATCTTCCTTTTAATTGTGTGTTGTGCGGGGAAAGTCTAGAGTGTGTTGATCACCCATTCTTACATTGTCCTTTTTCTATTAAATGCTAGGATTATGTTAGATTCAAATTGAATTGGGCTGCCCCATCTCCTAAATCCTTATGGGAATTTTTTTCAAGTTGGCCATTCCTCTATAAGTCTTCATTATTTTCTTGTATTTGGAAAATCATTCCCTCAACAGTTCTTTGGTACATCCGGTGGGAACGAAATAAAAGGATTTTTAACAAATCCTCATCTCTTATTGATCAAGTGTTGCTAACTTTGGAAAAGTCTATTACTGAAACCACAAATGCCTATGTGTCAAGAGCTAAACATGTAGGCTCCATATTTATAGACTGGGATGCAAAGTGGCTTAAGATTTAGCCCAATTTGGAAATTCCATTTAGGGGAACTCAATAGGTTATTCTTTCCAAAATTAATAGATCAAAAGGCTTGGATTCCTCCACCGAAGGGTTATGTGAAGTTAAATTTTGATGGTGCTTCAGAAGGAAATCCGAGAATCTTAGGTGTAGGGGTTGCCTTGCGAGATCATCAAGGGAATCTCATTAGGGATAAATATATTTGGTTTCCATTTGGTATAAATAACCAAGTAGAAGGACATGCTTTATTGGTCGGCTTACAATTAGCTCACAAATTGCAGATTCAACAATTGCAAATCGAAGGGGATTCTTTGTTGATTATTAATTCTTGTAGGGAAAAATGGTTGTGTAGTTGGCAAGTCAAGTATGTCTTGGATAAATTTTTGGATCCTTTTACAATATTTTGTAAGCTTTCAGATAAATCACATATATATGGAAGGGAATCATGTAGCAGATTTGTTAACCATCTTTGGATGTGATCACTTGCAATAAGAAGAGATAGAATATGGTGTTCAAGAAAATAATTTACTAGGGGAACTTTTGGAGAGGATCAATACAAATAAGACATCCCATATATAGTTTTTTGTCAAATTTCTTCTTGGATCCAAAATTATTATTTTGCAGCAGTTGTTATGAAGCATTAGTCTTTGTGTCTTATGCATAAAACACTTACTCATACATATGTGGGGCCATTGTATCCTAAAGTGGACATATCTTCCACGGATTTTATTTCCTAATGTTTTCTTTTTTGCAAGTACCATTTGCAACTCTCTCTATGCCATGTCATCTAACTGGAGATGATTGGGTCAACTTTTTCATCATATTAAGTAAGCCACCGACGGTGACTCTTCCAAGTCATCAGCTAAGCATAGTCTGTATGTTCCATGGTTAGCTTGTTATTCCACGTCATCTAAAATGGAGTTTTGAACTTCATCATCATCATATAAAGCAAGGATCTAATAGTGTCTCTTCCATGTAATCCTTTAGTTCTTGAGGTTGCAGCTTGTTGTGTGAAATTTGATGGGATTGCAAACACCTGGCCTTCATGTGGTGTCTACGGGAATATAACCAGTTAACATGCAGGTACAAATCATGGTTGTAAGTCGCATGTCCAAACATAAATTTCATATCATACATTTTGTTTGGATTTCACCCAACTCCTGCACTTTCCAACAACTCTTACCGCGTGGCCGCACTGACAAAATTCATAGCTCGCGGTAACATGGTGTTTATTGCAATACCATGGCCCATCTCCGTGCAATCCGCAATCTCGTGGTTTCGTCACTCTGTCTTCCTTGCAATACCATGGCCTCACTATTTTCCCCTCATGGTTCAGCAGGTTAACCGCCAGAGCGATGCTACCGCTGTCTCACAGTTACCTTATTGACTACCCACAGTGGTGCAGTGTCCACTGCCACATTATGGCTCTTCATCTGTCTAACTGCGATAATGTAGTTACCGTGGCCCCACTACCTCCTTCGTGCCCCCTCACAGTTGAGTGGTTCCCCCGCGGCACCGCGAGGCCTTTCTCTCTCCTTTGTGGTGTTGGCTCTCAAGAACGCAGGCAAGATGCCTCAAGAGGCTGCCAATCTCTTGATACACTTCAGGGTAACAAACAAGGTTAAGAGAACTCAACCTTCTACTCTTTAGGCGCTGCTAAACCTAGGTGGGTGTACCTTTTAAATTGAGCAGACTTATCTTATGATTATCCTTCTGAAATACTTTATCCACAATGGCAAATGACAGTGGACAAAATGAAATCAAACTTGATAGCAACCTTCTGATCTAAATCCTAAAATGCTTAATTAACTGATATAAAGAAACTGAATGAATTCAAATAATGAAATTATAGAGACCGGTGCCTTATTGGGTATGCAGAGTCAAATGAAACAGAAGTGGCCAACTTATTCTGGCAAAAAATCAAATTGCAAGCATATGATCTATTCATAACTTCTATGAACGATGCAGGATTATGATTGCTAAGCTCTACTTTAATAATCCAGATGAATCTCCCTAATTACTGTGATCAACAAATAGGATTTAATCTCTACTTGAGAGAACCAGTTAATTAATCACACAAATACAGAAAATGTGCATTGACAAACTGAACATACACTTGTTATGCCAATTTAAACAACCAGAAAGAATCAAATTGGAGACAGCTTCAACAATACTTTTCAATAAACTCAACAGACAATTGATACCAAAAATAACCTACCACACCAGCTGATTCCCATTGAATTCGCCATTTTAAAACATGCCCATAGTCTCTAGAATGAGAACTTTATTCTATTGTGCCCATTCCTAATTTACTGTATCTATCTATCCTAAAATCTGATGATCACTCAATTACAATCGGGGTGCATATATATACACCAGCATTACAAAAACCATACGCTTCAAATTCATGTCGGCCACCGTAGAATTCGGGAAATTCTCACATGTCGGCCTTCAACAGTATTCATATGTTGGCCATAACATTTAAATTTATGTTATCCATCAGTGAAACAGTCGGCGATACATATCATATCATCATGCCGAAGCAATTCAATCGCTATCTGCCTGTGCTCTTTACCTTCATTCGCCGTGACATCTACTGTCGGGGAGACGCTATGGAGGAACTCATTCGTTATACCAAAAATCCACATGGAACCAAACAATCATTGTGACATTAGTCCCCCTCTCACCGAGAATAAATTAAAATAAACCTTTAGTAACCCATCGGTGAGACATACACATCTCGTCATAACATCATGTCACAGGTCCCAACTTACACCGAAGAGCTCCCAAAATGCACCTGTTCGGCAAGACAACCAAACTTTGGTAAGACACCAACCCGAGACACATGACTCTCACTGATGAATCCTTCCATACACAAGTCGGGGAGACACACCAAGCTCACCATGACGGTCCACCGAAGACCAAACTCACGTCGAAAGGAAACCAAACAACATTCAATGAGACAAAAGAAGATCGCCAAGGCACAATACCGATAGCGCCCAATCTGGCCGAAAGGGAATCAAAAACATAGTTCGGTGAGACCTGACCCATGTGGATATGGACCTCAATATGAAAAATGCGTGACTCGATGGATTCAATGGGGAAAAATGGAAAAATGTGAGTGGAATAAGCATTCAGTAGGACCAAATCTGGAAGTTTATGAGTAAAACCAATATGTGAAAACATCATATTTTTATAGTTCCAACAGTGGCTCTATCTGGGGATGAATGATAGTAAGATCGTTGCAAGGATCCAGATCTTTGGGTGAATAGACCAGACACAAAATGAGTGAAAATGGAAATGGACAAATAGCAAGATGGAAAGAATGCAAGATGGAGGCGAATCAAAACCCTAAACTACCATGCATGGAAAATAATTTTAAAGAGGACAAGCAAGAGTTGTCCATGCACTGGCAACCCTTAATCCTCTATGTTTTAATTTCTCCTGTCTTGAGCTATTACAATCTGAAACTCAAAGCATACTTTCCCTTGTCAAATACCTGGTTTTGTTTTGAGTTCATCAGATTTCTCTTGAAGACACAGATGCAATCCTTCCTGTTACTAAAAGTTTTTAGAGAATCACTATGCTCAACTTGGCCCAAAATCCCTACAGTATTCAACAGTTTATATTCTCCATCATCAAACAAAACTCTGCCAGCATACAAAATGCATACATATTTAATGGAAAATTTGGTATTATCTCTTTCACTATTATGTATTATGAAACACTCTACCAGCTGTATAAAAATTTCACAATCAAAGTGCTTCCCTTGAAAAACAAAAAACTTTGTCATATCATTGCTGTTTGAGGCAAACAAATCTGAAACCTTTTGCACCTCTTTGATACTACCATTTTGATACAACATAGGATCATGACTCACATCATCAATATCAAGTGTATACGAACCAATCAAAGTTGAATCACCATCATCCATGATATGCAAACAAATGTCTTCTCCACATGAGTTAAAAATTTCAAAATCACATACCTCATTTTGAATGAACACAGACTTTTGATCAACACCCAAAGTTTCATTATCACTCCAAGAAATGCATTGAGAGTCATAAAAATCTTTACACAAAGATCTTTCACTGTCAAAACAATTGTAAGTTGGACACAAAACCTCAAGATCACCTTCATGAGCACATCCCTGGTATTTAGAAATTAACAAATCTGAAATCTGTTCACTGACAAGTGAACAAGTCTCAACATTTTCATCACTACAGTTACACTCTTCACCTTTGTCATCATCAAGAAGAAATCCAATACCATCAGAGAATGGGAAATTAGAAACATTATCAGCACAGTCATTTATTCCATCATTTTTCTTGTCTGAAATTATCTCCTCTCTTTCATAAAGTGGGTTTGAAAATTCCTAAAGTTCATTCATGGGGAAACCTCCGCAAAATATCATCTGATCTTCATTTAACTCTTCGTCATACAATGGGTTTGAAAAAGTTTGGAAATCACTTTCAAATGTATAAACCTCATCATCATCAACTGTATCATCATAATAGGTAGAAGAATCCCTTGATTGCAGATCAAAATCCTCTGGTTCATCAGAATCAGAATATTCACTGGATTCTTCACAACATGCACTGCTTTCCCTGTCACAATCTGTGATGTAAGAGAAATCTCTTGTACCTTCATCTTCCTCATGCAAGCTATCACATGAATAATCTTGATTTGCACATGTCTTATCTTCTATTGGATGCATCATTTGATCAACTTCTCTATACTCATCAGAAATACAATAATTGGATTCAACATTGATAGTGTTCTCATACCTTATTTCCTGGGACAGCGCTCGTATGAAGTTAAAAAAGGAGCCTTCTGCCTCAATCCTTTTCTTTTGCTCTGATGTCTCTCCTTCATTCTCTTCCTTTTGATCAGAAACAATTAGTCTCTATATCTCTTCTTTAGTAAGTCTCTTCATGCTGTATTGAGCAGGTACCTCAACAGAATGTGGCTCTATATAATCTTCTTCAGAGTCAGAAAGGACCTACTGTTTAGGCATATGAACATTGTATTTCTGATTTGAAACATCATGTTGATAACCTTCATCCTTTGAAGATGAATACCACTCCACAACATGGTGAAAAGTATTTGAAGTCAAATATACTGTGTGATCTTCTCTATTGTTTCCCATCAACATTCCCTCTTCTTGCATTCTCTGGACTACAACACAATAATCTGGGGAATGTGGCATATTACAAACTCCACAAAAATAATTGTTACTTACCATATAGGTTCCCCTCTTTTTCAATGGATCAGGGGCTTCTTTGTTTCCAGGCCTAGCTGTTATACGTTTCTCATCCTTCCAGTCTCTATTATAAGGCATGTCATGCTACCTCGGCCTTTCATTTCTGTAAGTATTCTCCTGTCGGTACTGATAACTGCTACTTTGTTGACGAACCTTAGGATTGTCTCTTTTATCCATTATCCATGCAGCCCTCCTATTGTTTTCAATTGTCTGTGCCATCTTCTGAGCTTCAACTAAGTCTCTTGGGAATTTATTTCTCAATTCATACCCTGCCTTAGGATCAAAAGCATTCAAATAAATACTTAGTGCTACAAAATTTGGCAACTTTCATCCAGGAGGTATTTTATTCCGCAACTTATTGAATCTACGAGTAAAATCATAAACTATATCACTTTGATCTTTCTGAATGTGTATTAATTCATGAAGAGCAACATCTGGTGCACTTAGATTCCCAAATTTCTCGAGGAATTGATCATGAAATCCTTGGAGAGAATCAATAGAGACCGTTGGAAAGCTATTGAACCAATCCCTAGCGTCTTCAATAAGTGATATCATGAATAACCTCATGTGTAAATCTTCATATGGCACACCCAAATCCTGGATGAAAGCATTGAAACTTCTTAGATGCTCTTTAGGAGTGATTGCATCACTCCTTGTAAACTTTGGAACAAGACCTCTCCAACTGCCATCCATTGGAAAAGGGGATAATTGAATCCCTGACAAATCAAACTGTCTGATCATTGTTGTGTATTGATGAGGGGGGCATTAGGTGGGTACTGATGCTAGTACATCAGACCACAATATTGTGTATGATGATATGGCATCTACTATTGACCATGAGGAGCTCTAGCATGACCTCCTCTGAACTGAGATCCTCCTCCATTCACCTTTGAACAGCTACAAAAATTCTTTCAGAGTCGCCACCTACTTTTCCAAAAGTAGGAAAATCATTATTTCTGATCTTTTCCCCAGCGGAATCACTCTTTCTAAGACTTCTAAAATTACAACTTTTCTACACTGACTCTATTTGATGGTTTTCAACTGAATTTTTTGATGTATTCCCCAGCAGAGTCGCTAATTTGTTGGCTCTCAAAAATGCAGGCAAGATGCCTCAAGAGGTTACCAATCTCTTGATACGCTTCAAGGTAACAGACAAGGTTAAGAGAGCTCAACCTTCTACTCTTTAGGTGCTGCTAAACCTAGGCAGGTGTACCTTTTGAATTGAGCAGACTTATCTTATGATTATCCTTCTGAAATACTTTATCCACAATGGCAGATGACAGTGAACAAAATGAAATCAAACTTGATAGCAATCTTCTAATCTAAATCCTAAAATGCTTAATTAACTGATATAAAGAAATTGAATGAATTCAAATAATGAAATTGTAGAGACCAATGCCTTATTGGGTATGCGGAGTCAAATGAAACATAAGTGGCCAACTTATTCTGGCAGAAAATCAAATTGCAGGCATATGATCTATTCATAACTTGTATGAACGATGCAGGATTATGATTGCTAAGCTCTACTTTAATAATCTAGATGAATCTTCCTGATTACTGTGATCAACAAAAAGGATTTAATCTCTACTTGAGAGAACCAGTTAATTAATCACACAAATACAGCAAATGTGCATTGACAAACTGAACATAAACTTGTTATGCCAATTTAAACAACCAGAAAGAATCAAATTGGAGACAGCTTTAGCAATACTTTTCAATAAACTCAATAGACAATTGATACCAAAAATAACCTGCCACACCAGCTGATTCCCATTGAATTCGCCATTTTAAAACATACACAGTCTCTAGAATGAGAACTTTATTCTATTGTGCCCATTCCTAATCTACTATATCTATCTATCCTAAAATCTAATGATCACTCAATTACAATCGGGGTGCATATATATACACCAGCATTACAAAAACCATACGCTTCAAATTCATGTTGGCCATCGTAGAATTCAGGCAATTCTCACATGTTGGCCAAAACATTTAAATTTCTATTATCCATCAGTGAAACAGTCGGTGAGACATATCATATCATCATGCCGAAGGCAATTCAATCGTTATCTGCCTGTGCTCTTTACCTTCATTCGGCGTGACATCTACTGTCGGGGAGACGCTATGGAGGAACTCATTCATTATACCAAAAATCTACATGGAACCAAACAGTCGTCATGACATTAGTCCCCCTCTTGCCGAGAAAAAATCAAAATAAACCTTTAGTAACTCGTCGGTGAGACATACACATCTCGTCATAACATCATGTCACATGTCCCAACTTACACCGAAGAGCTCCCAAAATGCACCTGTTTGGCAAGACAACCAAACTTTGGTAAGACACCAACCCGACACGCATGACTCTCGCCGATGAATCCTTCCATACAAAAGTCGGGGAGACACACCAAGCTCGCCATGACGGTCCACCGAAGACCAAACTCATGCCGAAAGGAAACCAAACACCGTTCAACGAGACAAAAGAAGATCGCCAAGGCACAATACCGATAGTGCCCAATCTGGCCGAAAGGGAATCAAAAACATAGTTCGGTGAGACCCGACCCATGCCGATATGGACCTCAATATGAAAAATGCGTGACTCGATGGATTCAATGGGGTAAAATGGAAAATTGTGAGTGGAATAAGCATTCAGTAGGACCAAATCTGGAAGTTTATGAGTAAAACCAATATGTGAAAACATCATATTTTTACATTTCCAACACGTCGTTTTTTTATTTTCAAGATTTTTGGTGGTGACAGTATACGAAGTCTGAGTTGGCTTCTTAGGACAGTTATTTAAATCTAGAGGACGGTTTTGAATATGATTAAGGACATGTTTTATTTCGAATGGACTTAGACAAGTCGACATTTCATAAATGCTTTTATTAATGATTTTTGGTCGTGGGCTTTTGATATATTAGTTGTGATGTTATGTTTTAGTGAAAATAAAAAATTAATATTAATATTGTGCAGAAGAAGCAAAAAATTTAGTTGTTCTGTGTTAAAAGAGTGATGAATATAATATAACAATTTTTTTTATAATTTTTTTTTCTCTTTGGTCTCTACATTTATTCCTTCACGTGGTATCAGAGCAGGTTCTCCATAACTAAAAATTATCTTAGAATGTCTGAAAAACATGGTTGCAAGAACAAGCTTGAGTAATCCCCAAATTCCTCAGTTGAATGGGAAAAATTATGATTACTGGTCTATCACTATGAGAGCTTTGTTATGTTCACTAGAATTATGGGAATTTGTTGAAAATGGTTTTCCAGAACCGACAGATGCAACAACATACAATGCCTTGACACAAGTAGAGAAAGACTTGCTAAAAGATAACAAGAAGAAGGATTCAAAAGCTCACTTTTTTATTTTACAAGGAGTGCATGAGAGCATTTTTACAAAAATTTCAGCCACAACCAGGTCCAAGCAAGCATGGGACACTCTACAAATTTCCTACCAAGGAATGGACAAAGTCAAAACTACAAAGTTACAGATACTGAGAAGAGAGTTTGAGACTCTGTATATGAAGGATAATGAATCTATAGATTCATATTTCACCTAGATAATTAGACTGGTAAACTAGATAAGAACACATGGTGAGACACTAGAATATTTCAAAGTGGTAGAGAAGATTTTGAGGTACTTACCCATAAAATTTGAGTCAATTACAGTAACTATAGAGGAGACAAAGGACCTCACCTAGTATTCAGTTGATGATCTTTATGCTTCACTCATTTCTCATGAGCATGGGCTCAGCAAAACATTTAATATGTCATTGGAGAATGAATTCAAGAAACAAGCTTCAATTAACCAAGGAAGAGGCAGAGGTAGAACAAATTTCAGAGCTAGAGGAAGAGGTTTCAACAAAGGTGGAAGAAACAGCCTGTCAAGTTCAAGTGGAAGAGGCAACAGCCAAAACCCATTTCAGAATCAATCTCAAGGTCAAGGGTATGAAAAATCTCAGGTCTAATGCCATTACTGTAAAAAATTTGGACATTATATGAATGAGTGTAGGAAGAAATAGTATGATATGGGTAAACAAAATGCAAATTTTACTAAAGAGAGTCAAGAGAAAAGACCAAATAAGAGCGCAATGTTTTTGGCCTATAATGTAGCACAAACTAGTGAAAAAGATGTTTGGTTCTTAGACTCAGGCTATAGTAATCACATGACAGGAAATTTAGAGTTATTCACAAGTCTAGATGAGAATATTAAGTCTGATGTCACCCTAGGTAATGACAAAAAAGTGTCAATTAAAGGAAAGGGAAATTAATATTCTAACCAAGAAGGGGGAGCAAAAGTATATTTCAGATGTTTACTTTGTGCTCGGTCTTAAACATAATTTGATGAGTGTAGGACAGTTAGTTCAAAAGGGTTATAGAGTAACTTTCAAAAATGGACTGTACACAATTTTAGACAAATACCCAAGTAGTCAGTTGATAGCTAAGATCGAGATGACAAACAACAAAATGTTTCCTTTGATAATTCAGCCAAATTTGAGCACGAACTATCCACAAGCACAAGAGGTAATAATTGATACTCAGACTGTCTTTCAGGCAGAAGTAAAAGATGAAAACTAGTTGTGGCATTTAAGATTTGGTCATTTGAATTTTGGTGGTCTTAGTTTGCTTCATAGGAAGAGTATGGTTAAGGGAATACCTTTAATTGAAAAACCTGAGAGAGTTTGTGAAGGGTGCATTCTAGGAAAGTAGCATAGAGAGTCTTTCCCAGTAGGAAAATCAACAAGAGAAAAATCACCTTTAGAAATTGTTCATTCAGGTCTTTGCGGTCCAATCCAGACACCTTCAATAGGTGGTAGTTTTTATTTTCTGAATTTTATAGATGATTATTCAAGGAAGACATGGGTTTATTTCTTAAAGCACAAAAGTGAAGTGTTTGATTTCTTCCGTTAGTTTAAATCTCTTTCTAAAAAACAGAGTGGTCACTTTATTAAAGTGTTGAGAACGGATAGAGGAGGAGAATACATTTCAAGAGAGTTTTTAATTTTTTGTAGAGATCATGGTATTCACAAGAAGTTCACAACCAGATATACACATCAAAAGAATGGGGTAGTTGAGAGAAAGAACAAAATGATAATGGAAATGGCTAGGAGTATGCTAAAAGCCAAGCATTTGACAAATGAATTTTGGGCTGAAGTTGTACCATGTGCAACATACATAATGAACAAATGTCCAACAAAAAGTGTCATGAATATCATCCCTGGAGAAGCATGGACTAGAAAAAAGCACAGTGTATCTCACATGAGAGTTTTTGGATGTGTTTCATATGCACATGTACCTGATGAACTAAGAAGAAAGCTTGACAATAAAGAAGAGAAATGTATATTTGCTGGTTATACTGATGAATCCAAGGCATATAAACTTTATAATCCAAAAACTAAGAAGGTCATAATCAATAGAGATGTTCAATTTGTTGAAGATGAAGCTTGGGATGGAAGTAGAGAGAGCACAGTTAATGTTTCAGTCAATATCCCTCAGGAGGAAAATGAAATTTTTGTACCAGCAAATGTTCCTACTATTGTACCAATTCAAGCTCAAGCAAGTGGTCAACAAGTGACACCATCAATTAATTTAAGAGCAACAACAAGAGGACTACAGATTCCATCTACATCAAGAACTTCTGGCGTAGGACCTCCAAGTCAACATTCTGCAGATTCAAGTGATCTTTCAAATCCAACATCGAAAAGTATGAGAAGATAGGAAATCAGAAACATCAGTGATATTTACAATCAAAATGAAGGTGAGAATAGTTCACAATAGTTCACACTTTTTGCATTTTATTCTCAAGATGAAGATCCAATTCATTATGAAGATGCAATTAAAGAGGATAAGTGGATAACATCAATGGATGATGAAATTGACTCAATTGAAAACAATCAAACATGGGAGTTGCAAAGTCTTCCAAAAGACAAAGATGTAATTGGATTCAAGTGGATTTATAAAAACAAATTGAATGCAAATGGTGAAGTGCAAAAGCACAAAGCAAGACTAGTTGTAAAAGGTTGTGCACAACAACCTGGAATTGATTATGCAAAAACTTTTGCACCTGTAGCTCGACTTGATATAGTCAGAATGTTATTGGCCATAGCAGCACAAAATAGATGGTTAGTTCACCAAATGGATGTGAAATCAACATTTCTCAATGGTTATCTTGAGGAGGAAGTATATATTGAATAGCCACTTGGATATGAAATATTGGGTCAACAAGATAAAGTCTAAAAGCTAAAGAAAGCATTATATGGTCTGAAACAAGCCCCAAGAGCTTGGTATAGCAGAATAGATAGTTATTTCACACATAATGGCTTCATCAGATTTAGGAGTGAACCAACCCTGTACACTAAGATGGTAAAATCTTAATCATATGCCTATATATTGATGATTTAATCTTTACTGGAGATCTAAAAGTTGATTTATTTAAAGGAGCAATGATGAAGGAGTTTCAAATGATAGACTTGGGTCTGATGAGATATTTTTTAGGCATTGAGGTAAATCAAGATGAAAAAGGTATTTTTATTTCTCAGGCTAAATGTGCTAAAGATTTTTTGAAAAGATTTCATATGATGAATTGTAAATCTGCTCCTACTCCAATGGCGACCGGTTTGAAGCTAATCAAAGAAGATACAGGTTTAGATGTGAATTCAACTTTGTGCAAACAACTTGTTGGAAGTCCAATCTATTTAACTACCACAAGGCCAGACATCATGTATTCAATCAACTTAATTTCCAGATCTATGGAAACTCCAAAGGACACACACTGGAAGGATGGGAAGCAAATTTTGAGATATATCAATGGAACAAGAAATTATGGAACCCAATACTCTAGCTCAGATGAATTCAAATTAATTGGTTATACAGATAGTGACTGTGTTGGGAGTATAGATGACAGGAAAAGCATGTCAGGTTATGCATATCACTTTGGGACTAGAATTCTTTCATGGGCTTCTCAAAAGCAACCAATAGTCACTTTGTCTTCAACTGAAGCTGAATATGTAGCTGCAACAAGCGTGTCATGCCAGGTAGTTTGGATGAGGAGAGTTTTGAAAGAGATACAACATGGACAGGAAGAAGCAAAAAAAATATTTTGTGATTACAATTATGCCATTGCACTCTCAAGGAATCCAGTGTTTCACAAATGAAGCAAACATATAGAAACCCATTATCACTTCATCTGGGAGTTAATCAATGTTGGAGAAATTACTTTGGAATCGTGCAAGTCAGACGAGCAACTAGGAGACATATTTACTAAGGCACTGGAAGGTTACAATTTTATTCTACAAAGAAAGCGACTGGTTGTTCAAGAAGGCAGGAGTTGTGTTCAAGGGGGAGTGTTGGGATTTCACCCAACTCCTACACTTTCCTCCAACTCTTATTGTGTGGACGCACCGAAAAAATTCATAGCTCACGGTAACACGGTGTCCACCGCAATATCGCGGCCCATCTTCATGAAGCCCGCAGTCTCGCAGTTTCCTCACTTTGTCTTCCCCGCGATACCACGACATCACTATTTTCCCCTTGTGGTTGAGCAGGTTAACCACAAGAGTGGTGCTACCATTGTCCCATGGTTACCTTACAGACCACTTGTGGTGGCGCGGTGTCCACTGCCACACCGTGGCTCTCCGTCTATCTAATCGCATTAATGTGGTTATCGTGGCCCCGCGGTCTCCTTCATGCCCCCTCGTGGTTGAACGGTTCCCTTGTGGCACTGCAAGGCCTTTCTCTCTCCTTCGTGCCCCCTCACGGTTGAGTGCATCCCCCGCGGCACTGCGAGGCCTTTCTCTCTCCACAGTTTTGTGGTTTTCTCAATTTCTGGTGGTGGTAGTATACGAAGTCTGAGCTGGCTTCTTAAAATGGTTATTTAAATCTAGAGGATGGTTTTAAAGATGATTACGGACTTGTTTTAATTCGAATGGACTTAGAAGACTCGACATTTCATAAATGCTTTTATTAATGATTTTTGGTTGTGGGCTTTTGATATATTAGTTTTGATGTTATGTTTCGGTGAAAAGAAAAAAATAATATTAATATTGCTCAGAAGAAGCAAAATTTTTAGTTGTTCTGTGTTAAAAGAGTGATGAATATAATATAACAATTTTCTGTGTAATTTTTTTTTCTATCTAGTCTCTGCCTTTATTCCTTCACATTTGAGAAAGGCAAAATATATGAATTCATCTCCATATCATTCACTCCAAGTGATATTTCATTGTTCTTGTACCCTTCATTTATGGTCTAGCATGCTTAATTTTAAATACAAAAGGAAAAATGAAGGTTCTAGAATTTTTGGCACCTGCATTTCACATGATCTCATTGTGGTTTTTCAATTAGCATCTCTTTAAATAGAGATCACTATTTTGTTTTAGGTTATGGTGAATTCATTTTCTAAGTTGTTGAGTTCAAGTGTTGTTTCTCGAGTATGTTGTAGTTTGGTCTAATATTATTTGGGTCTTCTATTAATTCAAAGCTACAGGGCTTGGTTTTGGAGAAGAAATTTTGCATTTTCCAACTCATTTTTCCCCTTGCAATTGATGTCTATATTTCTCTCCAATGTCATGGATATTCTTCAATCTTTCTCATTTCTATAGTGTGTGGTGAAAGAAGCAGTTCAACCTAATTTCCTCAAACATGGTGAGCTTCTACAGTGTGTTCAAAAGTACAACCAAGAATATGGGAAAGGTTTAGTTGCTAGTGTTTTTCCATGACACTTTCTTAGGCATAATCCTTCATTTTCACTAGCTGTTGATGTCATGATAATAGGCCTAAGAAATAATGATCCATGGGATTTGTATCATGTGCTTGGTCATCATTCAAATGAAATTGGTGCTCAATTTTTTACAAAATTAAAAGAAAAATATCATATAGTGTCATATTTGTTGTCTCATCAAGCTAGACATGGTAGGAATAGAGTAGCAGTTGCAAGGATTGTGCAACCAAGGCTTAACTCATCTAATCTTGAAGAAAAACAAGGAGATAATGGATTTGATATCAATGAGGAAGGCCATGAAGGTTTTGCAAATGTTGGTTCTATGGAAGAATGAATTTCTTGCATTTTCATAGAAAATTTTGCTATATAGTGTGTATATTCTCATGTTAAACTCATAGTATATTGCCACATAATGCTACCAAATTTCTATAGAAAAAATTTGTTTTGCAAGGGAAATATTAAGTTACAGCCAACTTTTGTAATGTATCTCTGGTATTTAGTATGTAAGTAGCTACAAGTTCTATCTTCAGAGATGTAAAGCAAATGGTGGAAAGTCTTATTATAGATAAACTTTAGCTTACAAATCTATTTTTTGTAATCCTTGCTAGTACTATAATTTTGGCCATATATGTAATTATCTTCTGCTTTATAATAAATATAATATAGGCTTTAACCTTTTGCCAAACAAAAAAATAATGAATTTTCTTTCTTTTTCTTATAATCTTTAATATCAAATATATTATTTTTAAAATCTTATTAAACTAATTTTATTAATAATAGACTAATTTATAAATATTAAATTGTATATTCTCATTCAATGCATAGAAACCTATGAATTCATTAACATGTGAAGAAACTCTATGCATATTACTCTCTTTTGACATGAAAATGGATGATTAAGAAAAAATAGTTTCATATGTGACATAATACATGCAATAGATTCAACCTATATTGATTATGGGAAACTGGAAAAAATACTCACCCGCTACAAACACTCCAGTCATATGGCAGATTTGTTGTATTTGCATGAAGTGCTTTTTGAACATTGGGAAAATTGAAATAAAATGATCTCTCATAGCTCACACAAACATCTGTTGGGATTTCTACCTCAACTTTCTGGTGACCCCCTTTGAAGACTTAAGCGAATTCTCTTGTTTCCTTGGCAAAGTCTTTTGTTCTGGTAGAGGCGAAACCGAGATGGAACTTGGCATTGTTCCATTTCCCTTGTTCCAAGTTTTGTTCCCGTTCCATCTCCAACTCCGCTCCCCGCTTTCTTGGACCTTCGAGTTTTGTTCTGGTGGAGGCGGAACCGAATTGGAACTTGGCATTGTTCCTTTTTTCATGTTCTAGGTTTGGCTCTGGGTCTGGCTCCGGCTTCGGCTCCAGCTCCGGCAATCTGTTTCTCTCCGCTTGGTTCTGGCGGAGGTGGAACCAGTTTTGGAAGTTGGCAATGTCTGTTTGCCACGTTCCTATTTCAGTTCCTATTCTGACTCTAGGTCCAACTCCTGCTTTTGCGATCTAGTTCCTCTGGATGTTTGGATTCTTCTCGGAGTGTTTTCCTCTGCCTTGTCCTGGTTTTGGATTGTTGTCTCTTGTAGTTGGCGGAGGCGGAACTAGAACTGGTTTGGTTCCTGATCTTGGAATTTTGGTAAAGTCCTGTTTCTGTTCCTGTTCCGTCCCCAAGTCTGGCTCCAACTCCGATGTTCCCATCTTGGTTTGACCCCGGGTTGACTTTACCCAATCAGTTCTATTTCCGATGTGTTCCCCTTTTTCGTGGGCGGACGCAGAACCGAATTGGTTCCTAAACCTGTAATTTCGGTGGAGTCATGTTCGACTCTAGTTTCGTCTCCGTCTCCGACTTCGACTCTGATAGTGTGTATTTTCGGTGGAGTCCTATTCCGACTCCTATTCCTACTCCGGCTCCGACAGTGTTATTTATGGCTTGAAGTCTTGGTTGCGCACGATGTCTGTTTGACCGTTTTGGTTGCTCTATCAGCTGCGATTGCTGATGGGTCTTGGATGCGTGGCACCTGGTTGAATTGTGATTGGACGGATACCATGATAGTTATTGTGGCAGTTGCATTTGTCAACAAAGGGTGGCGAGCTCAACCGTTCTGGTGATGGCATTGAATGCATGGATGGCTCGTTGCAGGGAGATCTGTCAGATCCGACTAGTTGTGTGATTTGAGGATGGTCTTCTTTGCTCTTGTTGAGTCGGTTACATATGGATGAGAGATGTGTTATTTCTCATTGTGGTGAAGGAGAAGAGCCAGACGTGAGTTTGACGAGTCAAGAGTTGAATCGAGAATTGCAGAGCAAGTGCAAGATGTGCGAGCTTAATGCGCGACCATGAGGCTACAAGCATAATGCATGATGCATGATGTGAGATTGCAGATGTTGGACTTGCAGGTTGGAGAGCCGAAGGTGTGAAGAGATTTGTAGGGAGATGGAGAGGGTGTTCGAGCAGTTTGCTTAGGCATTGTAACTGTGAACAGTCTATCTCTCGGATCTGGGCATGGGAATCATTGGAGGCCGAATGACTGGGCTGGCCATGAGGCTGGCTGTGATAGTCATTTGAGGAGCTAAAAGGAATCTTGCGGGTACCTGTTACTTCTCCAGTAGAACAAGATGTAACTCCTGTATTGGCTTTGAGCCTGATATTGTATTGTAACTAGTTTTTGTTGCTGAATAATACAATGGCTAAAAATTTTGGAGTGTGGGGTTTTCACCTGAAAGGGTTTTCCCCACGTATATCTTTGTATCTTCTTTTTGTCTTTCATGGTATCTGTTTATGTTGAATCTGTTTCTTGTTGCATTCACTTCTCTCAGAGGATCAATGGGGGATTAGTTGTGCTTGTTTCCGCTTTATAGCATAGTTGGTTGTGTCTTTGTTGTCATTTTGAATTGAAATCACTAAGGCACTACTGTCTTAGATGCCTATCTTGATGACAGACCGAATCTGTATCCCCAACAAGTGGTATCAAAGCTGGTAGCTTGTTGCTCTTGATACCAACAAGTGGTATCAGAGCTAGTTTGGGGGAGGTCGAGGCTCGATGATACCAACAAGTGGTATCAGTGCCTTCTCCTGGTTGTTGAAGTTCTAGGTTTTCTCCTGTGGTGATTTCTTAGCCTGGCAAGCTTGAGGAAGTCTGGAGAAATCGGTTGGTGATTGGTCCTTCGGTGAGTGGAAGTGTGTGTTTCATTGATTCAACATATAGTTTGAAAGACGCTGGGAAAGTATGGAGTGGGTCATGTTGTGGCAAGATGATCTGAAGCTCCTGACTAGTAACATTGTTCCTGATGCAAAGGGCATGAGATGTGTTCATGGTTGTGTTGCAAAAAAGCATGGTGTTCATAATGGCCGTCTGTGTGAGAGGCTCCTTGATGGTATGGACTAGCTTGTGTCATTGTTTAGCTATGGATTGTTGTGCTTGTGCTGGGTGTTTCTGACTTAGCACTGAAGGCATTTTCTCTAATGCTCTAATTGCATGGAGGCTATGAGGTGACTTTGGTGGTCTACAACTTCTGGATAGCCTAGCTCTTCCTTGTGCTTTTGCATGAATGTGGCATTGGAACTGGTCTGAAACGGACCTGTTGTTCCTATGTGCCTCTTTCTTGCACTTGCATGTTTCAAATTCATGTCTTTGGTTGTGAGGGTTTTGTGTAGATTTTCCTAAAAAGTCTACGGTGCATTCTCTTGTTCTTTCATTGTTCTGGTTTACTGTGATGGTTGTGTGCAGACTCCTGAGTTGTCCAGATGAGTAGTGAATATGGAGGTGCGTGGGTGTTTTGGAAACACTGTGGTTTTTTGCAGGTTTTGCATGGTCAAGGAAAACTTGTGTTTTGTGGAACTGTTGTTTGTTATTTTTCTAGATCCTGGTTTCTAGGGTGTGATTGGATAAGATAGCTGCAGTTCGACTGGTTTTGAGGAGTGTTGTCTTCTCTGCATGGGAGTGTTGGTATGTTTCTCCTTCATCATTCTTGTGGTATGCTTTGATGGTTTTCTAGACTTTGGTGCTTGGGTTGTGGACGTGACTGGAAAATCAGATCTATTGCTAATCTGGTGTTTGAGTCATGATTGTCTGCTTTGGCTGTTCTCTTTGATTATCACAATTTTGCAGTTTCCAGTGCAATGATAGATTTGCAGGTTACTTTTGGTTGCATCCATGGGTTGTGCAATATTGTAGGCTGTCCTTACCTACATGCTTGTTGTGAGACAAGTCAGAAGTGGACTATCTATATCCACGAGGGTGTAACCGTGTTGTGCAGATCTATTAGCTGACCTTGTCTATGGTCACTTGTGCATTGGTGTGGCTGTTTTGAGATGAGAGGAGGAATGGCGTTTGAGTACCTGAATAGTCAGTGATGGGGACCTGAAGCATGTGGATCATGATGTCATGGAGAGCTGGGTACACTGGCATAGTGTAAGCTTTTGACAGTGATGGTGTGGTTAGTCATGGTGCTTGGAAAGCTCAGTGTCACGTTTCAGTGGGAGCTTTAGCAATGACTAGTGTCTTCTTTGGTGTTGTAGAATTTGCATCTGCATGTTCACTATTTGAAGATGTGTAGCACTTTGGAGCCATGAAGGACCTTGGTAGTCTTTGGCTGAGTTGCTGGTGGTTCTTAACAGGTGATGTTGGTTTAGATTTGTTTACTTTATGTCATGGTATACTCTTGCTTGTGCATTAGAGTTTTGGCATGTTGTTTTTCTCTTGAAGACCATGGACAATTCACTTGAAGCATGGTATCTCCCTTGGAGATGTGTAGATCATGGTGTCATGATAAGTTCCTGTTCTAGGTTATGGAACTTTGACAGTGGTCTGGGGGTTCTCTTTACTTTGAGTACATTGGTCATATGTTGGAGGACTTCATGGTTATTGCAGTGTTGTAGTTTGGAGTTAGCATGAGATGACAGGGGTTGATACTCATGGATGCATGGAGAATAAAGGTGAGGCTTGAATTCTTAAGTGAATGTTGTTGTTACAACTGAAAGTCCGAGAAGCCTACACTTTGGTTGAATGTAAATTCAATAGAGATCTTGAAGGAGAATGCTCTTAGGTTAGCCATGATGGCTTGTATATCTTGGATGAGCATGTTTCTCTTTTCTTCTTGATCTGCTCGGCAGTGGTGTCATTGTGAAAGGTATTTACCCATTATACTTTTCAAGTGTTTTATGTTTTATCTTTCATGTTATGAATCTTGAGTTGGTTTAGATTCTGGAGGATTCATAATGAAAGGTTGGAAAACATAGTTTATCTCCTTGTGCTTTTGAGGACCGAAAGGAGATGGTTATATGGGTAGTTCTAATCTTCTTTGAGGAGCTTACATCCATGTTTTGTTGGATGTTGTCAAGGCTTTTCCCTTTGGGATGTAAAGAAGATCATTCTTGACATTGCTGGAATTTAAAAGTGTTTGTAGAAGGACATGTTTCTTGTTGATTTGCAGTTTATCTATTATCCAGTCTTGTTCTTCTTGATTGCTCTTGTGACTTTAGATGTGAGTTGCCTTTGTGGTACCGGGTTGGTCACTGTTTGTGGTCATGTGTTGTCACCTGGGTGATGACACGAAGGTGCCTGTGCTTCTTTCTTTAGCCACCTTTGGAGGTGTTTGGAAGAAATGTGGAAGACAGTTGAGAGAAATTTTTCTTGCAGCAGGTGGTTGCAGATGTTGCAAATCAGTATGGATGTTCCTTGGAACTACATGGTTACATTTCTTTATGCTGGGTTTGGTGGACTTGGTATGCCTGGATCATTTGTGATGGTGCTTTGTTTGCACTCATCTGGATAGTGCCCTTGCAGTTAGAATACTTGGATGTGTTTGGTCTATGACTGGTTGACATAGGGTGCTTGTTTGCTACTGAGATGGGTGGGTTTCTTTTGATGGCATGAGTTCACTTTTAGGACATACCTTTAAGGTATGGGTGGTTGGATGTTTCAACATGAGTTGTGGGTGCTGGTTTTTAGTCACGTGGGTTTGATCAGTTGGATGAGAGCAATCAGTTCATGGTTTCCTTTCTAGCTGGTTAGTTTTTCTTGTTCTAGAGGTGGTTGGAGCGGTGCTTTGCTATTTTTTGCCTTTGCCGACAGGAGGATCATTTGCTTTCATTCTTGAGACTATTGTTGTTTCACCTTGGTGTGTTCCTGTGTTTGGAGTTGTTGCCTAAGGTGATGGACATCTTTCTGATGCTGTTGCAGTGGTCTTGACTGGAGTGTGAGAGCATGTGTTAGTCCTTGTTCGGGCTTGTTTAGAGGATGCCTAAAAGTCTTCGGCAAGAGGGAGATTGTTGGGATTTCTGCCTCAACTTTCTGGTGACCCCCTTTGAAGACTTAGGTGAATTCTCTTATTTCCTTGGCAAAGTCTTTTGTTCTGGCAGAGGCAGAACCAGGATGGAACTTGGCATTGTTCTGTTTGCCTTGTTCCCAATTTGTTCCCATTTCGTCTCCATCTCCGCTCCCTGCTTTCTTGGATCTTCGAGTTTTGTTCTGGCGGAGGCGGAACCGGATTGGAACTTGGCATTGTTCCTTTTGTCATGTTCTGGGTTTGGCTCTGGGTCCGGCTCCGGCAGTCTGTTTCTCTCCGCTTGGTTCTGGTAGAGGTGAAACTAGTTTTGGAAGTTGGCAATGTCTGTTTGCCATGTTCCTATTTCAGTTCCTGTTCCGACTCTGGGTCCGACTCCTGCTTTTGCGATCTAGTTCCTTTGGATGATTGGATTCTTCTTGGGGTGTTTTCCTCTGCCTTGTCCTGGTTCTGGATTGTTGTCTCTTGCAGTTGGCGAACGCGGAACTGGAACTGGTTTGGTTCTTGATCTTGGACTTTTGGTAAAGTCCTATTTCTGTTCCTGTTCCATCCCCAGGTCCAGCTCTGACTCCAGTGTTCCCATCTTGGTTTGACCCCGGGTTGACTTTACCCAGTCAGTTCTATTTTCGATGTGTTCCCCTTTGCTACGGGCGGACGCGGAACTGAATTGGTTCCTGAACCTGTAATTTCGGTGGAGTCATGCTTCGACTCCAGTTCCGTCTCCATCTCCGACTTTGACTCCGGCAGTGTGTATTTTCGGTGGAGTCCTGTTCCGACTCCAGCTCTGGTAGTGTTATTTATGGCTTGAAGTCTTGGTCGCACCCGATGTCTGTTTGACTATTTTGGTTGCTCTGTCAGCTGCGATTGCTGATGGATCTTGGACACGTGGCACCTGGTTGAATTGTGATTGGACGGATACCATGATTGTTATTGTGGCAGTTGCATTTTTCAATGAAGGGTGGTGAGCTCAATCATTTTGGTGATGGCATTGAATGCATGGATGGCTCGTTGCAGGGAGATCTATCAAATTCGACCAGTTGTGTGATTTGTAGATGGTCTTCTTTGCTCTTGTTGAGTCGGTTACATATGGATGAGAGATGTGTTATTTCTCATTGTGGTGAAGGAGAAGAGCCAGATGTGAGTTTGACGAGTCAAGGGTTGAGTCGTGTATTGCAGAGCAAGTGCAAGATGTGCGAGCTTAATGCACGACCATGAGGCTGCAAGCATAATGCATGATGCATGATGCGAGATTGCAGATGTTGGACTTGTAGGTTGGAGAGCCGAAGGTGTGAAGAGATTTGTAGAGAGATGGAGAGGGTGTTCGAGCAGTTTGCTTAGGCATTGTAACTGTGAACAGTCTATCTCTCGGATCTGGGCATGGGAATCATTGGAGGCCGAACGACTGGGCTGGCCATGAGGCTAGCTGTGACAATCATCTGAGGAGCTGAAAGGAATCTTGCGGGTACCTGTTACTTCTCCAGTAGAACAAGATGTAACTCTTGTATTGGCTTTGAGCCTGATATTGTATTGTAACTAGTTTTTGTTGCTGAATAATACAATGGCTCAAAATTTTGGAGTGTGGGGTTTTTACCTGAAAGGGTTTTCCCCATGTATATCTTTGTGTCTTCTTTTTGTCTTTCATGGTATCTATTTATGTTGAATCTGTTTCTTGTTGCATTCACTTCTCTCAGAGGATCAATGGGGGATCACCTGTGCTTGTTTCCGCTTTATAGCATAGTTGGTTGTGTCTTTGTTGTGATTTTGAATTGAAATCACTAAGGCACTACTGTCTTAGATTCCTATCTTGATGACAGACCGAATCTGTATCCCCAACAACATCAACTCCAAGGCTCATGTGGGTTACTTGATATCCAGTGAATCCCAAATAAATTCTAATAATAAAAAAAATGTAACTAGTTTTAAAATGTAATTAAGAAACTCAAATGCCTCAAACAAATTACACCTAATTATTTCTCATTAATAATTTAGGTAATTCATATAAATTATCTAGTTGATTTAATATTAATTGTAAAAAATGTATAATGTAATAAAAACCTCACCTTTTTTCGCAATAGAAGCTCTTGTTCGATAAGCTCTATAGGACAAATATCAATTATTACATTGTAATAATCAATGTTGTCATCAACTTCATTATCAATCTTATCTAGTATGTCATCACACTGTTTGGAGACATTTGTAACATTAATGCATTTTCTCTTAAAAGTAATATAAGATTCATCAGACATCAATCCATGTGACAAATAGTAGTCATAAGTTGCTATGGCATCAACATCAAGCACAAGTAGTGGATTACCAATCTGTACAAAAAAATAAGAAATTAGAGTCAAAATAAATGTAATAATAGAAATTTGGGGGAAATAAAAGGGTGGTGGAAGGGAGAGGAGTCATTCTTAATAAATTATACACTCCAAAAGAACTTGTATTAGTTATAAAATATTTCCAAAATGTTACACTCCCCCAACTAATAATAAGACCATTTACAAATTTCAATTGAACTTACAATAACATCCATGCCAAAAAATATCTAATTAAAAAAATCTAATAATAAAAAAAACTAAAAAATTACTCACAAAAACCCCCTTAAGGTTGAATTTATAGTTTGTATATGTTTCATTATATTTTATCACCTTAGCTGCTAGTTGTGGTATATAATGGCCTGTATTGCATGGCCAAAATAATCATGATAAGAGGAAGAATAAATGCCTAATGATATTTTTGAAACGATATGGAATCAATGTTTAACCTGCATAGCTTTCTCCAGCTAAATATAGATCTCTAAATGCATACTCGGGAAACCTTTTAATCCAATTTGAAAGAAACGTGAGCATGTCAATGGCTGTATCAAAAAACATTACAGCTATAATTTTAGTTTAAAGCATATGACACAAAAGTTATTACATATTTATTCAATAATCACTTGTGGATTCATCACCACGATTATAGTCTGAAGTAGTGTTTGAGTATGACCATCCCTACTCCAACAGGAGATTCTATGAAAAGGAGGTTTGATACTACATGTTTGAAGAGAAAGCATATCAAAATAAGAAAGATCTAAATTTATCATATAGTCCATGTTTCATGCATCCATTATTATCATATAGTTTATGTTTGATGATATGATACCTTTGTTCCGAGATTGTGAATTTATCCTAAGCCCTTGACCATCTCCAAGTGGATAAAATGGCCAAGCTTAGTGAATGCACCCCCTCCAATTGAAGAACAACCTAGTCCTGTACAAGTGATGAATACATATTTTTTGAGAGGGTGGAATAAAACATGTTAATACATCCCTTATTTTAGATCATCAATTATTGATCTTAAGAAAATAAAGACTTAATTTCCCAAATTAAAAAGAAATTAAACTTGTGTTTAAGAGGAGAAGGATTACTGAGAAAAAAACTATAGTAGAAGGAAAGTACATTATATTAGTTATATTTTTAAGTTTACAACCTATGTTATTAATTATGGTTTATAATCTTCAATTAAAATATTTTATTTTCATCTATTTTATTTTTAATGTGAATAAAATAAAATATTATTTTAAGAAAAAATATTTAATTAGTATTTTTTACTAAAATCTATTTTTATACTTTTTAATTTCTCTATTTTTTAATTAATTCATTTTAAATGAGGTTGGATTAGGTAGAAGATTTTTTTTAGTTTTATTAAGGTTTAGTGTTTGATTTGCATTCAATTTCTACTCACCAACTTTTATACTACTCTTCTCTTTGAGTAGGAAATAATATTACTACATGTGTTTATTATAAAAGAAAATTGTTTTTCTCATCCTCAAATAATTGTTACCTTTTAAATGGCTTCAAAATTAAATATTTAAACAATTAATTCTACTATTTTTTACTTGAAAGTACAATAAAATGGTTCTTTCATAAAATTATCATCGAATGTTCATTCTATAAGTTTTTCATGAAGTACATGTCTTCTAAAACCCTAGTTGACATAGTTTTACCTATTCCAAAATTGGATAGCACCTATAAATCGATAGAAATGTTTACTTTAATTATTTATTTTTAGGGAGGGTCTCTTCAAAAGCATGCTCCATGAATAGGTTACCAATGCTTGTGTCCCTCAGAGGGTCTACCTTGATGTTGTCCAAAACCACACTAAAGGATTTTTCTTTGCATAGTCACACTAAAACCATTCTCAAGCATGGTCCTTGGTAAATAAGTAGGTCTCTTTACTATTTTTACACCTTGGACTAGGTACTTTACAATATTTGAGGAGAGATCCCTATAAGTTCTTATTTAATTCAATTTTCCTAGCTTACCTTTATCTTAGTGGTCTTTTTGGACAATATTATGACCTAGAAACAAAATTCTACTTTTCCACAAAAATATGTGTATATTGAGGTAGATATTTTAAAATATTTACAAGAGTCAACTTATATTTTATATAATGAAAAACAAACTACATATCAATAGTGGACACCTCAAAATTTTCTAGCTGTTATAGTTTCAAAACCTCTGGATAATGAGAAGGAGAACAATCTCTTTTCTCTCTATGTAGAGTCTTCTAAGGAGGTGAGTTTTCATAATTTTATCAAAAAATCACTACTAACTAGTGTGTTTCCTTCTGAGATAAAAGAACAAGCATGTTCTCCTTAATATAAGTGCACAAGAATAAAAAAAACTAAGAGATATTTTTCTCAAGGCAATTCCAAAACATCTTCAATAAGTATTTTAAATAAATACAACAATAATTCCAGGAGAAAGAAGCTTATAGAAATTTGAATACAAAATATAATAATATATTCAAGTTATAAAAAATCTAAGTATTAAGAATGTTATATTCTAATATAAGTTAACTAATCAATATTACTTGCCTAACTAAGAGGATATGATGGGGCTAGGCATTACAAATTCATCTCTATTTAGAGGAAAGTGTCCCTACTTTCACCTTAAGATCCTAAAGCCCATCTAGGCATTTGGAGGATGCAAATTTCATGTCACAAATAAGATATCTAGTGTAGCTCAACATCTAAATTGGGAGTTTTGAGGAACCTAATATAATGGTTTAGAACATTTATTCCACCTTCAAGGGGCTAGATAATGAGGAAATGCCTCTCAAATATCACTAAATGAATTGTATTCTTGGAATGTGGGGGGTTTCACTAATCTTCCTTGAAATTAATATGTCCATGATGTGTTAATTCTCAATTTATAGATTTAGAATTTTTTTCATCAAGAATTTAAAGAGTTACAATTTTATTTCTACAACATGCCAAGTTATTTGGCCATCTATCCTTTTTCTCTACACTAACTATGCAATTAGTCAGGGTAGATTTGTCACCTTTATCTCACCTAAGTGGCATCATCTCTTGGTTGATCATAGATATGACCCCACTAATCATGTATTGTGGGCTCTTTTAAATGTTTATATTAATCATTCATTTGGGTTGATTAATTTGTATGCTCCCAATGATGTTGTAGGGAGATCTCTCTAATGTTGGATCACCATTTCAATGTCTCTATCCACTTAGGTCTTGTGCAGGGACTTCAATATGATCAAGATTCCACATGGTAAATGTATATTTTTTCCTATACACAAGATAAAATGTGAAAGAGTATTTTTTTACACAATAAATTGGGTCCTTTTGACCCCAACTTTGGCCACTTCTATGATAATATGACTTGATACATAGAGAAATTTGCAATCTAGAATTGACAAGGTCTTAAAGAAACTAGATTATGTTATCATTTTTGCTCAAAACCTATTTATATTTATCAACTACTACTTATTACTATCAAACTATTTTAGATATTGTCTTGTATTTAACCATTTTTTAATTGATTTTGTATTGAATAGAAGATATCCAATCTCAAATTCTTGAAGAGTTATTTTTTCCTCAACATGTCTCTTCTTAGTTAGAAAGCCTTGGTAGTGCACATTAAATGTGTAAATAGAATTTGGAATAACATACTTTACATGGGAACGAGTGGATTTCTTGGTGGAATGATAGTATAACACATACTTTATGTTTCCTTCACATTTATGGGTGGCAACTAGTTCATTTTAATTGTCTCTCATATGAATCCACCACTTGCAAGCTCCACCTTGCCACCACTACCTTAGAAGCTCAACCATTTGACCCCATTAACCGGCTTTAGTTAGCTTGTCTATAATAGCATAAGAAAATTGTGGGTTCTTAAGCATCTCATGGACCTCAAATCAAAGCTCAATTGCATTGGCTAAAAATTGGGGATAAGGTATAAAATAATTCCTTCAAGCCTTATGAGATCACCATACTTTTTATTCTACTAAGAATATTTGAGAAGGATAAGAAACAAATCTAGGATTTTCTCGATATTCTTCAAGCCTTTGTGTGACAACATGAGTAAGTTTTTACAACTCAAGGTTATAATCCTACTAGACAAATTTCTTTGTATCAATGTCTATGAGTTGTTCCTTGTTAGCTTTCAAATGCCAACCACATTCACTATGACCACCTTATAATTCAAGGTAATCTCAAGGAAATGGTTTTTCTATGGCCAATAAAAAATCTCCTAGCTTAAATGGTTTCCCTTTTGAATTTTATAAAACATTTTTGGATACTATATGCAGTGACCTACATAATTTTTATCCTGAAGCCACACAAATTGGTACATTAAGCAATCTCATTAATAAAGGTTATATTAAATTCATATTGAAAGTAGGAGATCCAAAATATATCAATAGTTGGCATCCTATCACATGCTATTGAATGTGTTTTATAATCATAGCTAAAGTTTGACTCTCAAGCTTCACTCTATGTTGTCTTTAATTATCCAACTGAAGAAAATAGGTTCCATTAAATTTAAATTTATTCTAGATTATATAATTATAGTGTGGAAAGGAATCAAATGGTCTTGGTTCTCTCAATGACCTATTGTTTTTATCAAGATCATTTTTTCTAAAGCTTATGACCGCAAAGAGTGGCCCTTCATATTGTCTATGGTACAAGCTCTTGGTTTTGGCCCTTAATTCATTCAAATGGTTCAAATTCTTTATGGAGATGCTTGTTCATGTATTACCATTTCAATCCAAAAATCCATCTCGTTCAAGCTCTTTTGATCCATCAAGAAAGGTTTCCCTATTGGTATAGTTCTATATGTTTTGGATGCTAAAGGTTTTTGATATTTATTAGCACAAGATATCTCTTAATCTCATTTCAAGGGAGTTTATCTTCCTAATTCTTCCTAGTAGCTAGTGAATGGCTATTTTATTGATGAATCTTTTCTCACTCTTTTGAAGGAGAAAAAATATAAAACAAACTCTCCACTACCTAGACATTTGTTTTCAAGATCCAACTCTAGAATTCAATGGCATAATACCTTGTGTTACAAAATATATCCTAAGTTGAATTACCTTGACCATTTTTATTAGAAATTGATTTGATCATGGGGTGATTTTTGATTTTCTAGGAGTTCCCTTTTCTTTCCATGCCACTCCTTCAGAGATTTTTTATCTAGAGTAGTCTAGAGAACAACATTATTTTCAATATTTTTTAAATTTTAGTAAATTACATTTTTGGAGGTCTTTGATGCTAAATTTGGGGTTGAAATTATCGTCGGTCCTCTAAAATGAATAGTCAAAGGTATTGGATTTAAGGGACAAAAATTATCTCTTTAATACCTTTTCAACAAGGTACAAAAGTTTAAATTCTCATCACTGAGCTAGGAGTTATGACCCCACCAAGTTGGGGTAGGAAAATATACATATACATTTTTAAATATTTTATCTTTTATTTTTCCATATATTTTTTTTAATTCTAAAAAATATGGTGACTATTGGAATTCTTCTCAAAATTTATAAAATTCAATTTTGGAAGTGAAGGAATAAATTTTTGGAGCTACATACATCTCCTTTCGAGTTTGTTGTTATGTTATAAAAAATTATAATATTTTAGGTTGCATGCTAGGTATTGTCTCTAGATTCATAATTTTGATCACTCTGGTAGGTTGTGATTGTGAGAATTGAGAAGAAACTACACTTTTTTATTAGGAAAAGTAGGTTTTGAAGGTACCTCGAAACCCTTTACATCGAAGGAAAGTTGTTAAAAATAGAGAAACAAGAACACCAACAGCCCAAAAAAGTCAAAAATGGTGACAAAATATAAAGATAGACAACCCATCAACAACCCACTAGCAAAACATCAACATAGAAGGCTGACCTAACCAAAAAAAACAACAAAAAACCACAACATATTATTGAGCACCTTGGCAGAATCCATAGTACTAGAGATGACCCTGTCATGCATCTCTACCACATCCTCAAGTTCTTGGAATGAAACTACAACCCTTTTCTTAGTCTTGTTCCTTGTACGTAGGCAGGGTCCAACATCTACATTCTTCTCCATGCACTAGCCAACATCCACATTTTTCTCCTCCAAGTTCATACAGCTCACCTCGGCAATGGCCTCCTCATGTTTGCCCAAATCCATGGAGAAACAATAGCATAAACATCAACACTCACTGGGTTCCTTCTGATCCCCACCTTTTCCCTCCAAATCCTCCTCCAAAGGGGAGTCTTAAACCTCAATAACCTCCACTTTCACCTCATGTTTTTTAGGGATATTAGCCAAATCAGCTAATATTTCAAGCTGCCCATCCTTATCTTTAGTCTAATTTACCTACTCATTGTTATTACCAACAAGCGACTCAAAATCATCATGGATAGGAATAGCCACCTTAGAATTCATAAATCCCTCACCATCCTGCACATTATTTTTCATTGCCTACTCATTTCCCTCCTAAACATCCCCCTAAAACCCTTTAGTAGAAGGAACAGGAGTCTCCTTCATTCCTTTCAACTCATCAAACCCCTGCTTAAGAACACACTTATCTTTCTTAGGGCCCCTTAATCCCCCTTTGAATTATTTTTCACAGAAGGAGCAACAACCTCCTTCATTTTAACATTCATCTCGTAACCTTTAGACCAATACTTAGAGTCCTCATAATCATCCTTAGACTTCCCCTCATCCTTTGATAACTAGTCATCTTCAAATTCTTCTTCCTCATAGTCACTATCCCACTCTTTTGTCGACTCACCAGTTTCATAACCATATTTATTGCCATCCTTTTTACGAGTAGAACAGAGTTTAGGAATTACAAGTAACAACTTCATTTTAATGTGATCAATTATAAGTTTCATAGGGCCTTCATGAAGAATAGCCTTCTTGGGGTTCTTTTTGTGATCATCAATACTCATTTCCACAGAAACAAGAAAATAATAGGCGAACAAAACCAAATTATTTTGACGGAAGTGATTTAGCAACATAAAGTGATAATCATAAATAACATAGTACCTTCCCTCTAGCATGAAGAATAGCATAATCGCAAGGTAAATTTCTCACTAGAGAAATTTAATAGATTTCCAAGCATACCCTGCACTCCCAATGCACCTAAGCTTCTACTTCTTCATGCCTTTAAAAAAAATTTCTAAGGCAGTTTTAGGCGCAACCCGATCCTTATAAATCTTCATGCCCTTAGTTGGAAGACCAGTAATCTCAACAATGAATTCCACAATTATGTTGACCTCCATGCCTTTGAAACGTAGAACTTGTTGTTCCAACCATTCACAAATGCCTTTTTCACCTCCGAATCAGAACCATGAAGCCTCTACAAATAGGGGGAAACACCACCCCTCTCCAAGTGTTCCCAGACAGACCCATTCCCACTAAATTTGTTGCAAGAAAGTGGCTCCACTCTACATCGAGCCCCTCACATGGCGGACAAAAACAACCTACTCACAACCTGCACTTTGTTTTTCTATAGAGAGAAGGTTAGACAAACAATCTAGAAGCAAATGTAAATAAAACCCACAATCCATGTGAGCCTGACAATCCAAGTATCGCCAATCCTTAATTCCCAACCCATGATCTCATAATCAGTAAAAAAGCAATTATTAAACGAGTAAGCACTAAACTCAAAGTTCAAAAACCAACCAAGGAGGAAATAAAATAGCTTATCTCCCCATATATATCTGCTACCATGACATAAAATTTGGTAATTATTAGAGATACACTGGAGGTTAAATGGTATGGCATCATAAGTGTGCCAATAATTACGAGCCATCACTCCCAAATTGGCAAACCCATCAACAAGAGAGTTAGCCTCCCAAAAAATGTGAGAAATTTTTACCTCAACAAAAGAATCAATGATGGAAAGAGCATCATTAATTAAATGAACAATGGACCATGATGACGAACTTAGCTTAAGGAGACAATTTATGATATTGAGGGAGTCCCTTTCTAACCAGAGCCTAGTAACCCCAACTTTTTTAGCGAGTAGAAGGCAATGATAGGCTACTACTACCTCTGCAAAGTGGTTTGTCTGGGAGAAGAAACTACAGTTATAGATTGCCAAGCTTCTCCCTTTAGCACAAAAAATTTAAAATCTCTAAGATTTTGGCAACCACTTATGTTTATTATTCTTCATGTTGATCCCTTCCAAGGATCTTTATTTGAAGGTTGAGAAGCTCCTTAGGTATTTTCTATGGCATTCTAGTTATGGTCATCATGGCTTCCATAATGTTGCTTTAGAAATTTTTTGCCCTCCTTGTGAGGTTGGAGAGCTTGGTTTTATTTTCATCTATTGTCAAGGAAAATTACCTTGTGTGTCAAATGGATCATAGAAAATTTACAAGGCAATGAAGCTTAGAAAATTCTTATTTACCATTATATTAGTATTATTATACTGAACAAGGTCATATAACTTGGAAAGGTTTGAATGTAGAAAACCTTCTTACCATGAGGGAACATGTTTCTATTTAAGGCACTTTGGATATAAAATGTATTTAGAAGGATTGGGAAGCCATCAAGTCCTAGCTTCACTAGGATAGATATTTTTTTTAATGGTTTATCCATTAACCAATAATCTATTTGGTGTTCATTGATTTTCAAATCTCAAGGGATACTAATTTTTTAGTTACCTTGGATTCATGCATTCAAGTTCTTCAAATGAGGAGTGCAGGGTTTACCATATTTCATTCATCAAGCCACCAAGAATTTTCTTCCCTCACCAGAGTTCAAACTTAATTTCAATATTTTCAATCAAGAACAAGAGACTTATCAACCAATTATTGATGCTATCTCTTCTCAAATTATTCACAAATTTGGGGTGAGATAGCTCAAACCATGGTAGAAGGACAATAAATCATATAGGAAACCCCCCTCAAAAAGGATATAAAATCTTGGTGAATATTTCATCCTTTTGGAAAAAATGTTGGATTTTTTTTTAACACCACTAAAATTTTGTAGAAAACCTTGGAAAATCTTGGAAAATAATAAGAAAAATCATTAATTATTATGGTGAATTCATCCATTTGAAAAAATAATTCTTATGGAAATGTAGGGGCCCGAGGGTGGAAATGATGGTAACAACTAAATATTGGAAAATATGACCCTAAAGAAACTAATAATTATGAATACTAATATTAAATTAATTTAGATTTCTATGATAACTTATAAATTTTAGGCGAATATGGATCTAATTATGTATCAAATACTATGACAAATTCTTGAGCTAATTTTTTTAATAAAATAAAGTCTTCAAATGGCAATTTAAATAGGATCAAAATATTTTTTGTAAAAATGTGCCGATTCAAGTCACATTACAACTTGAACTATTAGACAAATTTTGATTTCCAAATTTCAACTATTAGCTAATTGGTGAATTTTACCACTAAAAAACTTATTGCTATCACCCCCCTTTCAAATTTATTGGACCTGCAAAGGTTATTCCTAGCTTTTCACACACTTTCATATGGTGGATCAACTCAATCTATGCTAGCATCTTTAGTCCTCTAATGGTACCTATCAAAAAATAGTTTAGTGTATTTGGTCTATGATGCTAGAGGTCGAATTGGCTCATTTTCCCTAATGCTTTTTGTACCAAGGCCTCCCCTTGTGGATTCATCTTTCTTGCATGAAATTTCCTAGTCACAATTTTCCTTTCTATGGATAGATCAAATCCCTCAAAAATATGATCATTTTGTTTTTTTCCCAAGGGGTAAACCCATAATAGTGGTATACAATTTTGATGAGGAAGGAAATTCGTAAAAATTCTCACACATTCAAAATTTCATGTTTTTAAGGGTTCATTCGAACTAGGGGATTCGCACGAACCCAAAATAGGGGTCGGTCGAACCCCTCGTTCGAGCGAACCCCCTTTTGCATGGTGGGTTCGCTCGAACCCTATGATGTCACATTTCTTCATAGAACGCATGGAAAATTTAAAAAAAGGGGGGTTCTCGAACCCCCCTTTGAACGAACCCCCCTTCACCCTTTCGAGCGAAGGGGGGTTCATTTGAAGGGGGGTTCGCTCGAACCCCCCTTTTTTGCCCTTCTCCCCCTCTTCCACCAAATTTTAGCAGATTTTTGCCCTTCAAAGCTCGGTTTGAGGATGAAAATGGAGGAGAATTTACAAACCCAACTGGAAGATGTTAGTCCTCAGAACGAGTTATCCAACGAATTAAATTTTAATATGTTTTGGTTTTACTATGTATGTGTTTTTTTAGTTTTATTAAACATAGGTTTTTCACTGAAAATCAAGCTCTCTGTTTTGCACATGTGGAAAAATAGCAGATTATCAAAATAAAAAATTTTAAAATAAGTTGAGGCTGGGTATTGATGTCCTTGATCCATTAAAAAAAAATGAATTTTGATTCATACAAAAAAATTTATGTTGTATACAGTCCGCCTATGTTTGAATTGCAATTGGTTTGACTTTGAAACTTGATTAAGGAAAAAATATTCAATAAAAAACTATGAGACCAAATGAAAGTGCTAGATATCGTAGTTGCAAATCTAAATTCGAAAAAATTAGAATTTTATCCTTCATACAAAAAAAGTTATGTTGTATAAGGTGAGCATCACTTTTTAAAAATGTTGTTTTCTGAAAAAAAACTAGTTTTCGTGGGAGATGGAAAAAAACAGTGCAATCTGATTCCAAAATTTTTGAAAAAAATATTTTTAGAATCTACAGAAAAAATGTGATGAGACTCTAGTTTTCATCATCTTCAAATTCGTCATAGTTTAGCTACTATAGGTTCTCGAATATGAAAATTTAGTTAAAAATAATAATTGCAGTGTCCAGTTTGGCCAAAAATTGTAAACCACTATTGTGGGATCACCCCAAGCTTAGGAAGCATGGAACTAGATTCATGATTTATTTAGACCTTTCAAACCTTTCATTTTTCCTTAGCACATGGTTTTTCTAGGAGACTAATCTTGTCTCTCACACAAGTATGCCTAGACTTGGCAGGCTTTCAAGGTGGAAATACTTTTGAAGTATTTGGAAAGATAGGAATGTTGCTCTCTTTAACCATTGCATTGTTGATAATAATATTTTCTTGTACACTAAAGCTATCGTGCTATCTAATATTCTCATGTAAATTAAGGTACAAGCTAACAAATTTGTACTTGAATTTTCTCATCTCTATGAGTTTCAAGACCACTAAGGCAATTTCCACTGCACTGTTGCCTAGGTTCCTCCTAACTTCACCTCCCCTTGAGAATTTTAGCCTAGACACAACCATTTGGCCAGTTGTGATCATGAAAGCTATGGAGATCATGGTTCTCATTCCCATGGTCCATTGCCTCAAAATTATAGGGTTTTTTTTTCCCATGGAGGATGGTCCCAACCTTCCTACCTACCATATCATAGGTGGGATACTAGTTGGCTAGACACTAGAAAATTTTCTCATTTGTAGCTCACCATTTTTCTTGTTTTTGTTCAACAACCTTTTGAGGAGAATCAATATTACCATTATTACTCTCACTATATGGATACATTGATTAATTATTTCATCCCTAATGATGTTTTGGGGAAGCTTGATGATTAGGATCCTCATGCTCTACCTAGAGTTTCTAAGTTGGCTACTTAATCTTTTTGTGTGCTTGACCCTTGGTTTATTGTACTTTTTTTAGACTTTGTGGGTATATTATCTACCACACTACCCCTTCTTTATGAATTTTATACTATTTTTCTTTAGTTAATATAAATTTTAATAAAAATTATTCATAAAACAAATATCATATAAATTTATATATTATCATCACTTACATGGATTATGAACTATATGCAAAAATTGATATGAAAGGATTCATTCCCATTCCATATTGATTCATTTTGTCCTAATGTGAGATGGGCATACACCACCTCTATCCTATTGGATATACCATGACATCTTCCTCTCTCTCCCTCGTGTGTCTCAATGCAACTTATCTAACTATTAACCTCATTTCACATGTTTTTTACTTACATGTCCAAATGGGATAGGAAAATTCTCTCTTTAGCCTCAAAAAGCTTTATTCGCCACATCAAAAGATCACATGAGAAAATGACCCTCCCCAATCACTTGACATCCCTGATTACACTTATGGAACATTGTTGAGAGAAGGAGATAAAATATTTGAGGATATAATTTGTGAGGTGAAAAGGAAAAGGGAAAAGGTAAGAAACACGAGTATAATTCTAAAAAACAGTACCACAACTATTGATCTAGTACCATACCAATGATTAAAGAATGATTTAGGGAAATTATTAATATTAGATATAGTAAAGTAAATATATAAATAATGTTTAAGTATGATAGATGTAGTAAACTTGATGAATTTTGTGATGTTAGGAATATTTAGATGAAATGGAGGAGTTATTTAAAGATTTTTTTTTTAATGGAAGTCATATATTGTACATTAATATTTGATTTTGTAGGGTAGTGGAGTACCCATAACTCAAGAATCCATATATAAAAGACACTACGAAATTTGGTAAAATGGATATTTTGAGTTACAAACATTATGGAAAGATACTTCTAATGGAACTTTTGATTCAAAGAGTCATATGACACCTTGTGAGCATTATTGAACTAACACTAAAGTGAAGAGTTGATAAAAAAATGGTCTAACTATCTTATTGGGCTTTGGGATCATCGTCTCATTCTTCATATTCAAATCAAGAAGAACGGGGAAAAATAAGGGATTGAGAAATATTAAAAGAATAATTGTATACAATCATCAAACTCTATGAGCCAAATACAAATATAAATCAATTAAGGAACCCACCCTTTCTTACATCCTTAAATGAAAATAAAATAAGGAGAATTGAAATGATTAACAAAATAATGGTATTGCAAGGGCATGATGCAAAAAGGAAAGAAATATATGAGCCTAAAAAAAGAATATATAGACTTAAGAAGAAGCTACAAATTATTAAATAATGTGATGATGAAACTTCACCATTGATCAAACTACTAGAATAATTTTTTCTAGAAATGTGGTTATAAAAGGAGTAGAAGAACACAAAGGAAGAGGAAAAAGGAGAATGACCACAAGAAAAAATAGTGGTATTGCTCATAGCTAGCCACAATGTACATAAAGAAATAATAAAGTAGAAGCTATAGAAGAAAAGTCCATCACCATAAAAGCAATAAAGAAAAAATAAAAAAGACTGTTGATTAATAAATATATAAATCTTTGAAGGATACACCATACCAACTAAGGTCTATCAAGAAAATAAAGATAAATAAGAATATTCCTAAAAGGCTTAGACCACATTAACTAAAATTTATTGAGAAAATCAAAGTAAAATAGAAGATGCCTATTAGAATAAGACCATATCAACTAAGATATATATAAAAAAAAAAAATCAAGGTAAAGATGAAGACAAATCCTTTAATTTAGAAGTAGGTTAAGTAGCAACATAAAATGACTCAATAGAACCTAATCCTATAATTTAATGTTATTATTTCATGCATTATCAAAATTGCAAGTCTCAACTCTACATCTTAGACTTTAATTATTGTTTAATTATAATCTTATATAAATTGTAGTGAAAACCATTATTTTTATTAGAAAACATTGAATGTAAAAGTTTTACAATACACTACTGTAATGTCCCCATTTTTAGCACTGCACTTCTCAGTGATCGATGGCCTATCCCCAGGGTGCTGTCGGCTAGTCAGAGGCAAAATTAGGGTTTCCGATTGTTTGGTGGGTTCTCTTGAGGATTCAGGGTTCTGCTTGTGGGAGTTTGGGTGTTTGGATTCTGGTTTCCTTCTGGGTTTTCAGAGAGCTTCGCAGTGGTATGTTTTTCTTGGCATTCTGAGCACCTTCAGGAATTTACTATTTTTAGTAAATTCTATTTTTAGCAGTGGTTCAGTCGGCGTCAGCTCAGTCAACTTTCCTTCACTTGCAGTTCATTGGGTGATCATGATTTTTGGCTTAAGAGGTTCATTTTGGAGAAATAAGTTATTTAGAGTCAATAATGTTTTATTTTATAAAATAACCCCTTGTCCTAGTAATATGACTTTAAGTCATTTTAAAGAAGGGGACTTTGAGGGTTATTCTCTCATGAGGAACATATTGCGATTTTTCCTAAAGTTAATTGCTCAAGTGGAATTGGATGCCAACTTTTGGAGAAAAGATAATTTTAAATTAAAGGAAAATTGCCTTTATGAAAAGGGACGCCATCTTGAAGGAAGACTTGGTCAAGTCAAAACCCTAAAAGCATCTTATGGAATTAGGGCGCATCTTCTAGAAGTTTCTGGAGAGCCTTCTCAAGTCTATATAAGGAGGCAGTTGCTCTTCATTTATCATCTTATGTTTATGACATTGTTATGCTGCCGAAATGGCTTTGGGACTGCTTCGAGGAATGAAAGCCTCCTAGCCTTGGCTCGACTTCGTGCTTGAGAGATAGCACCTAGTGGAGAAGTTTGCTTATTGTTGATAGTTTGTGTAGTGAGGTTTGCTTTGTAGCTGGAGTTTTATTTGTAGTTCAGATTTTGCATTTCTTATCATTTTTCTGGAGTTGCTGAAGTCAAGCTGAATCTGTAGTTTCACTCATAAATCCGAAAATAAAAATACAGTCGTTCTGGGTATTGATTCATTGAGTTTCCTTGATAGGGGCGACCCTTCTTGCAAAGATTCAGATTTTAATATTGAGTGTTTATTTTTTAAAAGAAAAATCGCCTCTCTCTATTGGCCGCACCATTCTGGTCTGCCTGGCAAATGTTTAGAAAAAAGAATACTTCGATTTGTTAGCTGTTTCTTGGTCTAGTCCTCATTGCCATCATTATAGCTTTCGTTTGCATCAGGTCTCATGTCATTCTGGCAAGTATTGAGTGAGTTGTGAGTATTTTGGTGAGTTCTAGGGTTGCTGATTGCTTCATTTCAGTTGCTGGTCTGTTATATCAGTCATAGATAAATGCAGATTTGTGAGGGGTTTGAGTCCAGAGAGGTTTGTCAAGCATTGAGGAAGTCTTACAAATTATTGCAGCATTGAAGAACTTGGATTACTATGCTTTGGCAAGATTTCTAACATATTGTAAGTTGATTAGTAGTACTATCAGCAATTCTAATTCTACTCTTTCATTTACTGTATTTCCCACTAGATAAGTGGAAGAGGCTGGCTTGCCGCCTACTTTACATTTTGTAGTTGCTTTGTATTTTCATATATCTCCGCCATATGGTCGCCTCATTTCTATTTTGGAATTGGGTAGCACATACTTGGTGTTGAGTTTACTTTCAGCATCTTAGTTGGTAGGGATCCTCTGACCATATGATCGTCCCCTTGGGCACATTCTTGGTTAGAGTTACTCTTTAGCATTTCTCCGCCATATGGTAGCTCCATTCCCACCCTGGGATTGAAAGCACATGCTTGGTGTTGAGTTTTACTTTCATCAATGGTAGATCCTAGGGATCCTCTGACCATATGCCAGCCCCTCTTCCTTAAGTGGTTTTAGGGCGCATCCTTGGTTAGAGTTCTTTATGCAACATTTGGTTCCAACTAACTTTAACGGGTGCATGTTGCATTGTAACTATGATCAAAATTTGAAAAAATTGGTTCGGGACATTTCAGCGGTATCAGAGCTATGCATCCTGCCATCCTGTGCCCATTAAGGTTTAGTTGACAGTTGAATGACAGAGAAATCAGTTTCTACACCTGAGGTCAGAACAAAGTTTAGTTTAGCTTTCAAAAGTTTCAAATATGTTGTGTTTTCTAAGGTCCAGGGATCATGAGAAGTCAAATTCAACTATGGTATCTGAGGAAGGAAAGGTTAGTTTTGCCGTGAGGGATTTCATTGAATATGCTAAATAGTATAAAAGACAATGTGAACACGAGGCTGCCAAACTCCGTGAGCAATATCAAAACATGCCAGATGATTATAAGTACAATGTTTCATTTGATGCCCATTTGAATTGTGTGGCGTTTCTGAAGCCCGAAAAGTCGGAGATGGTGGACCACATTAGGAAAATGTTAAAAAGGGAAGCAAAACAAGCTTTGGTTGAAGAATCAAAGAAGGAAGAAGATGAAGAGCCTATTTGTGAATTGCAGCCCACAAATATGCAAGTTGAAGAGAAAAATCAGTCATCTAGCAGTGAAGATGGCACAAGCAAGGTGCACATATCACATCAAAATGAACGTGAGTTCGATAAGGATACCTTGGAAAGTGAAGAGTTAAGGGTAGAGTCCCATAATACTCCCCTTGACTTGCATGTAATAGGAAGTAATGAAGATCAGCTTGGTAGGACTATTGTTTGCGATGAGTTTGTTGAAGAAAAGGAAGGACATATTAATAATATTGGAAGCGAATCCCATGAGTTCATGCATACTCATTTTGAAGATTTGATGAAGAAGGATTCTCTTCTTGTTGCTGACCCAACTTCCCAAGAAGTTCCACATGAAGAATTTGGCGACATACTTTTCCATGAAGGTCCTGAAGAAGATAATGACAGTGAAGTTTGCAAAACAACAAGCAATGAAGATTCTTCATGCCATTATGATGGTGACATTTGGTTTGAGCAGCAAGCTGAGCCATGGGAGAGAAACAATTTTGATGTTATCAGCTTAAGTGATTTGGGAGTTGACTTATTTAAGGAGTCATCACTTCAGGGGGAGCAAGATAAGCTTTTTCCTGTTGATCATCTTAATCAACCCACTAGCAATTGGGATCCGGGTGTGTTGGCACCAAGGTATGAAAGAGAACCTTTGTGGGATGAATTTCCCTTTGATCCTGATGAAGAACAAAAATCAGATTGCATTGCAAACTATGAGGTGGCCATTGAAGTGGAAGTTGTCTTTGAAGAAGAAGAGTGTTCAATGAAGCTCCATAATGATCTCCTTGATGTGGTTGCAGCCACTAAAGAAGAAAAAGTTTCTACGGAAACTTTTCGAACAGTGAATGATTATGATCCATTGAGCAAGTTGGATGCTGCTATAATGTTTGATCAAGGAGACGGTGACGATGAGGGAGAGCTAGAAGACCATATAGCTCTTGAAGAGGAAAGAGTTAAAGAGATTTACAAACACAAGTCTGATTTTTCCATTCAAGAAGCTGATTGCATGCATAGAGTCGAAGAAATCATGGAGAAAGATCATCTCCATGGCATGGAGCATTATCCGCATATTGGTGGTACAGTACAAGGATGTTGGAGCAGCATTGAGGGCAGCAAAGACAAGGGGCAAGGTTCTGATTTTCAGTTGCAGCCTATTAGCAGTTCAACATCTTCGCATTCGTATGAGTGGGAAGGTCAATTCAAGGTGTCCATTGACAAGGAAGTGCAAGCTCTATCCCTGTTTGACCGCACACATAGCTTGGTTGAAGAGCTTTACTGGAAGGCTCAGCTTGAAGAGAGACGTAGAGGAGTGACAGATGAAGGTGCTCTTCCCAATTTGCAACTTATCAGAGATTCTTTGGAAACCTTGAAGTCCGAGTACGTGCACTCGATTGAAGAACGTGATCATGGCTTTGAAGTTGCAAAGAAGACCATTTGTGCTTTTCATGAAAAGGAAAGTATGATTGATGAGCTCATTCTGAAGCTCGAAACAACAAAGGACATGTTGGGAAAAACTCAATTGGCTCTAACGGAGGTTGAAGACCAGTTTGCCGACTTCAAACTCTTCAAGGAGCAAGAGGGTGCACAAAGAGCTGAAGAAATCAAGCAAGTGATTGGAGAGCTTGATTGTCTTCAAGAGGAGCTTGATCTTGAAAGCATCTCAAGAAAATCGGAAGTTGCATGTGCTGGTTTGGAACAGCAAGATGAAAGGAATGACTTTCAAATTTATGACAATCCTCTCTTTGAAGAAGGTGATGGGGAAGTGCCACGTCTGTTGATTAGTAATAAATGCATAAGTGGGCTCAAGGGTGAAGATTCCATATGGGAGGTGTCGAAGCGAGGTAATTTCAACATCTATGACATCAAGATGTTGATGAGACAAGTCATGGTAGCTGCTGGTATCTTCATTACAGTAGCAAGGAGTGATGATTTCAGACCTACTACTCAGGAGGAATGGGAGAATGATGAACCAAAACTTGGTGTTTGCACTCTTGACAATCTATCCCTTGGGTGGAATGATGTTTGGGATCATACTAGTCAGTTTTGGGAATTGAATCTTAAGTCATTCTATGTTACATACTCCAATGTGGTTGAAGCTTTCATGGTTGAGCTTCAAGGGGACACCAGTTTCGTGAGAATGCACTCGGTTCTCACTAGCACTTGGAGATGCGTTGAGATTTCTTGGCAATGTGTTGAAAATATTTTTCAGTTGGGTATCCATGTTTGGGATCCTCAACATGGGTTGATGGAGCCTATTGCTTGTGGAAAGAAGAACTTTTGGAGGGATAAGGAGCAAATTTCCAGATTTGTTGGTGTTGTTCCCTTCTTTTTCAGCCACTCGATGGTTCTGTTTGTTCATCAACAAATGGATTGGAGAGAAATTTTGAGTATGGATTGGAGGTATGAACGATCGGTTGATCTTGGGAGTGACTTTCGGCTGAGAGAAGGGCCGATTTTGAGACACAAGCTTGCTGGTTGGAGGCAGACCAGCCACCTTACATGTGGAGTTTCTTGCATTCAGGAGAGTGGTTTCTTCACTTTTGGTCTAAGAAGTGGTAGTTTTCAGTTGGAGGTTGCTCTAGTTTATTTTTCGGCCACTTTGGAGGTTTGTGATGTTAACTTTGTTAGTTTACTCTCATTGCTGGTTCGGGACAGCGAACTCCCACATGCTCTGGCTTTTCATTCTGAGACTTTTGGAGTTGGAACTGTAAGAGTGATTAGAAGGCTTCTTGGTGGTGTCAGTATAATTCAGTTGGTGCATAGTAGCTCTATGAGGAGACTTGAGTATGAATTTGTTGAGCTCTTGCAAAGGATTGCTTTCCTCCTTGCAAGAAGATTGGAAGATGTCACATTTGCAGTCATGACTTCGTTTATTACCATGTGGAGGTATGCTGAGGAGATTGATTTTGAGTTGGATATCCTATCTTTCTTCGTGCCTAGAATTATGATTGACAGTGGTGTGGTTGATACTATTGATTCGGGGCATCGTGGACTTGAGATGTTGCATGATATTGATCTCAGTCCTTTAAGATCCTTCAGTTTGGGTAACATGGATGGTAACATTTTGGAGTTACAAGGAAGGGTAGTGCAACATTGGCATGATGTTTTCACTGATGTGATCAGAGTAGTGCAGCATCGGCATGGTGGGTCCTTCCTTACACGGATTTGGGAACCTGGGATCATACTTGTTTGGGTATGGATCAGTCTTAAATTTTCTGGAGTTGTGGTGGTATTGCTTGAGGACAAGCAATTTTGGGAAGGGCGGACTGTAATGTCCCCATTTTTAGCACTGCACTTCTCAGTGATCGATGGCCTATCCCCGGGGTGCTGTCGGCTAGTCAGAGGCAAAATTAGGGTTTCCGATTGTTTGGTGGGTTCTCTTGAGGATTCAGGGTTCTGCTTGTGGGAGTTTGGGTGTTTGGATTCTGGTTTCCTTCTGGGTTTTCAGAGAGCTTCGCAGTGGTATGTTTTTCTTGGCATTCTGAGCACCTTCAGGAATTTACTATTTTTAGTAAATTCTATTTTTAGCAGTGGTTCAGTCGGCGTTAGCTCAGTCAACTTTCCTTCACTTGCAGTTCATTGGGTGATCATGTTTTTTGGCTTAAGAGGTTCATTTTTGAGAAATACCTTATTTAAAGTCAATAATGTTTTATTTTATAAAATAACCCCTTGTCCTAGTAATATGACTTTAAGTCATTTTAAAGAAGGGGACTTTGAGGGTTATTCTCTCATGAGGAACATATTGCAATTTTTCCTAAAGTTAATTGCTCAAGTGGAATTGGATGCCAACTTTTGCAGAAAAGATAATTTTAAATTAAAGGAAAATTGCCTTTATGAAAAGGGACGCCATCTTCAAGGAAGACTTGGTCAAGTCAAAACCCTAAAAGCATCTTATGGAATTAGGGCACATCTTCTAGAAGTTTCTGGAGAGCCTTCTCAAGTCTATATAAGGAGGCAGTTGCTCTTCATTTATCATCTTATGTTT
>CM021109.1:5298978-5319450 GCA_007115665.2 Sequoiadendron giganteum
TATATCTCCGCCATATGGTCACCTCATTTCCATTCTAGAATTGGGTAGCACATACTTGGTGTTGAGTTTACTTTCAGCATCTTAGTTGGTAGGGATCCTCTGACCATATGATCGTCCCCTTGGGCACATTCTTGGTTAGAGTTACTCTTTAGCATTTCTCCGCCATATGGTAGCTCCATTCCCACCCTGGGATTGAAAGCACATGCTTGGTGTTGAGTTTTACTTTCATCAATGGTAGATCCTAGGGATCCTCTGACCATATGCCAGCCCCTCTTCCTTAAGTGGTTTTAGGGCGCATCCTTGGTTAGAGTTCTTTATGCAACATTTGGTTCCAACTAACTTTAACGGGTGCATGTTGCATTGTAACTATGATCAAAATTTGAAAAAATTGGTTCGGGACATTTCAGCGGTATCAGAGCTATGCATCCTGCCATCCTGTGCCCATTAAGGTTTAGTTGACAGTTGAATGACAGAGAAATCAGTTTCTACACCTGAGGTCAGAACAAAGTTTAGTTTAGCTTTCAAAAGTTTCAAATATGTTGTGTTTTCTAAGGTCCAGGGATCATGAGAAGTCAAATTCAACTATGGTATCTGAGGAAGGAAAGGTTAGTTTTGCCGTGAGGGATTTCATTGAATATGCTAAATAGTATAAAAGACAATGTGAACACGAGGCTGCCAAACTCCGTGAGCAATATCAAAACATGCCAGATGATTATAAGTACAATGTTTCATTTGATGCCCATTTGAATTGTGTGGCGTTTCTGAAGCCCGAAAAGTCGGAGATGGTGGACCACATTAGGAAAATGTTAAAAAGGGAAGCAAAACAAGCTTTGGTTGAAGAATCAAAGAAGGAAGAAGATGAAGAGCCTATTTGTGAATTGCAGCCCACAAATATGCAAGTTGAAGAGAAAAATCAGTCATCTAGCAGTGAAGATGGCACAAGCAAGGTGCACATATCACATCAAAATGAACGTGAGTTCGATAAGGATACCTTGGAAAGTGAAGAGTTAAGGGTAGAGTCCCATAATACTCCCCTTGACTTGCATGTAATAGGAAGTAATGAAGATCAGCTTGGTAGGACTATTGTTTGCGATGAGTTTGTTGAAGAAAAGGAAGGACATATTAATAATATTGGAAGCGAATCCCATGAGTTCATGCATACTCATTTTGAAGATTTGATGAAGAAGGATTCTCTTCTTGTTGCTGACCCAACTTCCCAAGAAGTTCCACATGAAGAATTTGGCGACATACTTTTCCATGAAGGTCCTGAAGAAGATAATGACAGTGAAGTTTGCAAAACAACAAGCAATGAAGATTCTTCATGCCATTATGATGGTGACATTTGGTTTGAGCAGCAAGCTGAGCCATGGGAGAGAAACAATTTTGATGTTATCAGCTTAAGTGATTTGGGAGTTGACTTATTTAAGGAGTCATCACTTCAGGGGGAGCAAGATAAGCTTTTTCCTGTTGATCATCTTAATCAACCCACTAGCAATTGGGATCCGGGTGTGTTGGCACCAAGGTATGAAAGAGAACCTTTGTGGGATGAATTTCCCTTTGATCCTGATGAAGAACAAAAATCAGATTGCATTGCAAACTATGAGGTGGCCATTGAAGTGGAAGTTGTCTTTGAAGAAGAAGAGTGTTCAATGAAGCTCCATAATGATCTCCTTGATGTGGTTGCAGCCACTAAAGAAGAAAAAGTTTCTACGGAAACTTTTCGAACAGTGAATGATTATGATCCATTGAGCAAGTTGGATGCTGCTATAATGTTTGATCAAGGAGACGGTGACGATGAGGGAGAGCTAGAAGACCATATAGCTCTTGAAGAGGAAAGAGTTAAAGAGATTTACAAACACAAGTCTGATTTTTCCATTCAAGAAGCTGATTGCATGCATAGAGTCGAAGAAATCATGGAGAAAGATCATCTCCATGGCATGGAGCATTATCCGCATATTGGTGGTACAGTACAAGGATGTTGGAGCAGCATTGAGGGCAGCAAAGACAAGGGGCAAGGTTCTGATTTTCAGTTGCAGCCTATTAGCAGTTCAACATCTTCGCATTCGTATGAGTGGGAAGGTCAATTCAAGGTGTCCATTGACAAGGAAGTGCAAGCTCTATCCCTGTTTGACCGCACACATAGCTTGGTTGAAGAGCTTTACTGGAAGGCTCAGCTTGAAGAGAGACGTAGAGGAGTGACAGATGAAGGTGCTCTTCCCAATTTGCAACTTATCAGAGATTCTTTGGAAACCTTGAAGTCCGAGTACGTGCACTCGATTGAAGAACGTGATCATGGCTTTGAAGTTGCAAAGAAGACCATTTGTGCTTTTCATGAAAAGGAAAGTATGATTGATGAGCTCATTCTGAAGCTCGAAACAACAAAGGACATGTTGGGAAAAACTCAATTGGCTCTAACGGAGGTTGAAGACCAGTTTGCCGACTTCAAACTCTTCAAGGAGCAAGAGGGTGCACAAAGAGCTGAAGAAATCAAGCAAGTGATTGGAGAGCTTGATTGTCTTCAAGAGGAGCTTGATCTTGAAAGCATCTCAAGAAAATCGGAAGTTGCATGTGCTGGTTTGGAACAGCAAGATGAAAGGAATGACTTTCAAATTTATGACAATCCTCTCTTTGAAGAAGGTGATGGGGAAGTGCCACGTCTGTTGATTAGTAATAAATGCATAAGTGGGCTCAAGGGTGAAGATTCCATATGGGAGGTGTCGAAGCGAGGTAATTTCAACATCTATGACATCAAGATGTTGATGAGACAAGTCATGGTAGCTGCTGGTATCTTCATTACAGTAGCAAGGAGTGATGATTTCAGACCTACTACTCAGGAGGAATGGGAGAATGATGAACCAAAACTTGGTGTTTGCACTCTTGACAATCTATCCCTTGGGTGGAATGATGTTTGGGATCATACTAGTCAGTTTTGGGAATTGAATCTTAAGTCATTCTATGTTACATACTCCAATGTGGTTGAAGCTTTCATGGTTGAGCTTCAAGGGGACACCAGTTTCGTGAGAATGCACTCGGTTCTCACTAGCACTTGGAGATGCGTTGAGATTTCTTGGCAATGTGTTGAAAATATTTTTCAGTTGGGTATCCATGTTTGGGATCCTCAACATGGGTTGATGGAGCCTATTGCTTGTGGAAAGAAGAACTTTTGGAGGGATAAGGAGCAAATTTCCAGATTTGTTGGTGTTGTTCCCTTCTTTTTCAGCCACTCGATGGTTCTGTTTGTTCATCAACAAATGGATTGGAGAGAAATTTTGAGTATGGATTGGAGGTATGAACGATCGGTTGATCTTGGGAGTGACTTTCGGCTGAGAGAAGGGCCGATTTTGAGACACAAGCTTGCTGGTTGGAGGCAGACCAGCCACCTTACATGTGGAGTTTCTTGCATTCAGGAGAGTGGTTTCTTCACTTTTGGTCTAAGAAGTGGTAGTTTTCAGTTGGAGGTTGCTCTAGTTTATTTTTCAGCCACTTTGGAGGTTTGTGATGTTAACTTTGTTAGTTTACTCTCATTGCTGGTTCGGGACAGCGAACTCCCACATGCTCTGGCTTTTCATTCTGAGACTTTTGGAGTTGGAACTGTAAGAGTGATTAGAAGGCTTCTTGGTGGTGTCAGTATAATTCAGTTGGTGCATAGTAGCTCTATGAGGAGACTTGAGTATGAATTTGTTGAGCTCTTGCAAAGGATTGCTTTCCTCCTTGCAAGAAGATTGGAAGATGTCACATTTGCAGTCATGACTTCGTTTATTACCATGTGGAGGTATGCTGAGGAGATTGATTTTGAGTTGGATATCCTATCTTTCTTCGTGCCTAGAATTATGATTGACAGTGGTGTGGTTGATACTATTGATTCGGGGCATCGTGGACTTGAGATGTTGCATGATATTGATCTCAGTCCTTTAAGATCCTTCAGTTTGGGTAACATGGATGGTAACATTTTGGAGTTACAAGGAAGGGTAGTGCAACATTGGCATGATGTTTTCACTGATGTGATCAGAGTAGTGCAGCATCGGCATGGTGGGTCCTTCCTTACACGGATTTGGGAACCTGGGATCATACTTGTTTGGGTATGGATCAGTCTTAAATTTTCTGGAGTTGTGGTGGTATTGCTTGAGGACAAGCAATTTTGGGAAGGGCGGACTGTAATGTCCCCATTTTTAGCACTGCACTTCTCAGTGATCGATGGCCTATCCCCGGGGTGCTGTCGGCTAGTCAGAGGCAAAATTAGGGTTTCCGATTGTTTGGTGGGTTCTCTTGAGGATTCAGGGTTCTGCTTGTGGGAGTTTGGGTGTTTGGATTCTGGTTTCCTTCTGGGTTTTCAGAGAGCTTCGCAGTGGTATGTTTTTCTTGGCATTCTGAGCACCTTCAGGAATTTACTATTTTTAGTAAATTCTATTTTTAGCAGTGGTTCAGTCGGCGTCAGCTCAGTCAACTTTCCTTCACTTGCAGTTCATTGGGTGATCATGATTTTTGGCTTAAGAGGTTCATTTTGGAGAAATAAGTTATTTAGAGTCAATAATGTTTTATTTTATAAAATAACCCCTTGTCCTAGTAATATGACTTTAAGTCATTTTAAAGAAGGGGACTTTGAGGGTTATTCTCTCATGAGGAACATATTGCGATTTTTCCTAAAGTTAATTGCTCAAGTGGAATTGGATGCCAACTTTTGGAGAAAAGATAATTTTAAATTAAAGGAAAATTGCCTTTATGAAAAGGGACGCCATCTTGAAGGAAGACTTGGTCAAGTCAAAACCCTAAAAGCATCTTATGGAATTAGGGCGCATCTTCTAGAAGTTTCTGGAGAGCCTTCTCAAGTCTATATAAGGAGGCAGTTGCTCTTCATTTATCATCTTATGTTTATGACATTGTTATGCTGCCGAAATGGCTTTGGGACTGCTTCGAGGAATGAAAGCCTCCTAGCCTTGGCTCGACTTCGTGCTTGAGAGATAGCACCTAGTGGAGAAGTTTGCTTATTGTTGAGAGTTTGTGTAGTGAGGTTTGCTTTGTAGCTGGAGTTTTATTTGTAGTTCAGATTTTGCATTTCTTATCATTTTTCTGGAGTTGCTGAAGTCAAGCTGAATCTGTAGTTTCACTCATAAATCCGAAAATAAAAATATAGTCGTTCTGGGTATTGATTCATTGAGTTTCCTTGATAGGGGCGACCCTTCTTGCAAAGATTCAGATTTTAATATTGAGTGTTTAATTTTTAAAAGAAAAATCGCCTCTCTCTATTGGCCGTACCATTCTGGTCTGCCTGGCAAATGTTTAGAAAAAAGAATACTTCGATTTGTTAGCTGTTTCTTGGTCTAGTCCTCATTGCCATCATTATAGCTTTCGTTTGCATCAGGTCTCATGTCATTCTGGCAAGTATTGAGTGAGTTGTGAGTATTTTGGTGAGTTCTAGGGTTGCTGATTGCTTCCTTTCAGTTGCTGGTCTGTTATATCAGTCATAGATAAATGCAGATTTGTGAGGGGTTTGAGTCCAGAGAGGTTTGTCAAGCATTGAGGAAGTCTTACAAATTATTGCAGCATTGAAGAACTTGGATTACTATGCTTTGGCAAGATTTCTAACATATTGTAAGCTGATTAGTAGTACTATCAGCAATTCTAATTCTACTCTTTCATTTACTGTATTTCCCACTGGATAAGTGGAAGAGGCTGGCTTGCCGCCTACTTTACATTCTGTAGTTGCTTTGTATTTTCATATATCTCCGCCATATGGTCGCCTCATTTCCATTCTGGAATTGGGTAGCACATACTTGGTGTTGAGTTTACTTTCAGCATCTTAGTTGGTAGGGATCCTCTGACCATATGATCGTCCCCTTGGGCACATTCTTGGTTAGAGTTACTCTTTAGCATTTCTCCGCCATATGGTAGCTCCATTCCCACCCTGGGATTGAAAGCACATGCTTGGTGTTGAGTTTTACTTTCAGCAATGGTAGATCCTAGGGATCCTCTGACCATATGCCAGCCCCTCTTCCTTAAGTGGTTTTAGGGCGCATCCTTGGTTAGAGTTCTTTATGCAACATTTGGTTCCAACTAACTTTAACGGGTGCATGTTGCATTGTAACTATGATCAAAATTTGAAAAAATTGGTTCGGGACATTTCAACTACATTATGAATTATATAGAACACTTATATAAAGACAAAAAAATTAAAAATTAAATCTTTCATTACAAAATGTATTAAAAAAAATTAAAGAAATTGTTGTTTGATTGACGAATCTCCATCTAAAGATACCCAAAATATCTTCTCATAACTTTTAAGCCACAAGGTAAGAGGCGTGGATTGTGTATAGAAATTAAAATTTAGTATTGCAGAGGGTACATACCTCCATTGAGCCACAAGGTAGAGGCGTGGATTGTGTATCATTCTCTGCTTCCACAAAATAATAAAACAAAGCCCGTCCTGCCCGCTCGTCCACCGTAACATATCCCCCGTATTGCTTGAAATTTACTTCCGGCTGACCCGGCAGTCTATCGATTAAATCCTCCGCCGCTATTTTAGCTACACTAATAAGTAAAATATGTACCACAAAACATAGCCATAACTGAATTTTGGCGGGCACCTCTTTTTCACAGCCAATCAACATCTTTGGAACAGAATCGTTTCTGTTTCAGTCAAATAACCGCCTTAGTCAATAAATGGTTGTCAACTCCTTTTAAAAGGTCACATTTCTATCACAATAAGACAAAGAGGAAGAGAATTCAAATCAAAATATTCAGTGCCATCATGTTACTGATGGGAGGATAAAAAAAATCCGCACTTGAATGACAACACAGAGCACTCTATTAGATAATAGGAAAGTGGGGAAAGAATCTAGGCTTTATTTTTGAACAAGAAGATTGAAACGGAATATAAAAAAATCTTCAATCAATAGATTTATGTTTTATTTTAGATCTACTGTATATGGTTCTTTGTTTTCTAATTATTTTAGATCATGTATACATTATTTTTATTGTTTCACATGTTGGAAACATTTAAAAGTGAAAAAGAGATTTGTATTATTTTTATTGGAGAACAGTCAAATTTATAAAATAGTAAAGAAATAATTTTAAAAAATACTGTAAATTGTCTTTGTTTTCTATTCATTCTGATAAAAGAACACTATTTCTATTATTACATATATTTATTTATATCAGCATATGTTTAAAAGTGAATAAGAGATTCATTGATATGAGTTTTCAACACTGCATTTAGTATAATTAGTGGATAGGTCACATGTAGTGTGAGATTTGAGCCTGAAATAAGTCTCACACTCACTTTTGATTTGTGGAGCTAATAATAAACTACCTGTTGTTTAATGGTAAATGCCTGCAAAATATTAGGTTAAAGTCTCCAAAATCTCATTGTCTTTGACAACTGGATTGGATGGGAACATTCTATTTCCATTTGCACTGTTTTTTGTCAATTTGATGGCAACTTTCTTTTTTCATTTACATTACTCTATGCAGATATTTCATAATAAATAATACTTAATTTCTTTAAAAAACATCTAGATTTGTTTAAGTTTATTTAAGTTTATTTCATTCCATTATTTAGCATTTATTATTAATTGTTTAATATAAGATCAATTGTATATATTTTTTCATTCAATAATCCATTATAGAAATCATTCGAGGATAATAAAAATTCAGATTGCAGACAACCTCTTGAAAAAGCAAGGGAAAAAAATACTGCAAAATAATTATATTAAAAAAATTGAATTTTTATTTAAAAGAATTTTTCCAACAAAACAGTGTGTTTTTTTTTTCTCTGTTACCTATACAGATTTATCAGGATTCCTTTTCTCTATAATTCACCTAACAAACATGTAGACCGAAAAAGCAAAAATTCAGACAAGTTTTACAAAACACTGTAAAGCTACAGTTCTTAGAAGCGTTCAATTACAAGATAGAAAAGGACCAAACTATTGCCTAGATTAGCCAGAAGACATGTTCTAAGTATTAATGACAGATAAACCTTTCACGGTTCAGATTGCTTAACAAGATGCAGATTGCAAGAGTTGCAGGCAAATTTAACCTTATTTTTCGGAGCGCTTTCCCGTTAAAAATTGTAAATGAAACTGAATCTGTGAAGATCTAACTCACCTGCAAATTTGGAGCGAACAACACAGAGACGACAATTGTCTCGGCTTGAAGAAGAGATTAGGCTGAGTTTGTAAAATTTTAACTAAACCTGCACAGCACAATCTAGCTGGAAAATAAAAACAAAACTTGCAGGTGAGCAGAGGGAAAATTTGAGCAAGAATGAATTGAATACTTTTTCATTATTTACAATGATATTGCATTAGTTTACAAAGATAAAGCCAAAAGCAGGGGCATTTACAGAAAATTCAGAGAGATTCCTTAACTTACAGTCAAACAAAGCAACATCAATTATCTTGCAGAGTTGCTAATTTGCGCTAATTTGCGCTAACATTTCGAACTCTGTGAAGAACTCTGTGAAGTTGAGCATAAATAGTGGAAGTTTCAGAAGCCGACGCTGAAAATATAAATTCTCTCTGTTAAATTACTTATATTTGAACAGCGTTCAAATCTCTTTTTCAATTACCTAACATCTGTATTTGAAGAATAATCCATTCATCGGTCAAACAATTAATAGTATATTGAAACTTTATTTATATTAAGAAAAATTAAATAACTATCTTGTTTTTATTAACGGCGTTATGTATTTGACCTGTACTGATCTGGCAAAAGTATATATGCTGATTTTTGTTTTTGTTTAGTAGTTTTTTCTGATTTTAGTTTTTTGTTGAGGTTAGGTGAGAGGCGGCATGGCTGAAAGTACAGCTGGTTTCTGTTTGACATACTTCGATGCTTCGTGTTCCACAACGTCCCTTTGAAAAGTTATTAGTTTTTTTAATGGGGTGTTGTGGATTTAAAATAAAAAAATAAAAAATTGGTTTTGTCTTTTTTAATATTTTATTAAATAATATAATAATTGTTAGACAGTTATATTTGGAATAATAGAAGATGCGGTGCAGTATGTCTTGATAGATTTCTGGAGTCTTCACGGATTGGATGAGAGATAAATTGATTATTACTTTAGAAATTTTATGGTATGTTCAATTTTTTTCTCTTTTTCCAATTCTCAATAAACCTTCCTTTGAGTTTCAATTAATGCTTGTAACCATTCAATAAGAGATAGTATGGCAAGATGGTGGTTGCAAGGCAAACCTTCTTTTAGTATTGCAATGTATTCCTTCCCTAAACACCTTCAATTTGTTAAGCTTAAGCTTAAACAATGGAATAAATTTCACTTTGGAGAATTTTTTGGAAAAAGAGACAAATGCACGACAAGTTGAATGATATCACTTTTCAGATAAGAGAATTTTGTATGACTTTTGAAAGATTATAGGAGGAATTTTATTTCTTCTCAGGAACTTAAAAAATGAATGGGAATTGAGGGAGGAGATTTTTTGGAAGCGAAAGTCAAGAATTACTTGGTTCAAGGAGGGTGACCGGAATGCCTCTTTTTTCTATAATTTAGTTAAAGATAGGAGAATTAGCAATGTTATTTCCTCTATTGTCTTCTCTCAAGGTACTCAATTATCTTCTTTTTAGGATATTAATGATGAAGCTATTTCTTTTTTTGCTACTTTATTTGATGAAAATGGTCAACCTTCAAATCACCCATAACTCTTGTGAAATTAGAAAATATTATTTTCCAAATGAAGAAAGGTAAGGCTCTTAGCCTTGATGGATTTCCCATTGATTTTTCTCAAGAATTTTGGGATATTTTAATTGATGATCTTTTAGTGGTGTTGTGTGAACCTCAATCCCAAAAAAAGACGCTTCATGCCCTTAACTGTATTTTCTTAGCTTTGATCCCCAAGAAAGTTGGAGCTAATTCCTTTGATTCTTTTCATTTGATAACTCTTTGCAATGATATTTACAAGATAATTACTAAGTTGATGGCGGATCATCTTAAGATTGATATCTTTTGAGTAGGGAGGCTTTGAGAAGGGATGCCAAATTCTTGATGGAATAGTTATAGCTTCAAAATCTATCCACTCTATGGTTTGTCATAAGAAAAAGGCCATGTTTATCAAACTAGATATGTCTAAGGCCTATGACAAGGTTTGATGGTCTTTTCTTTCTAATATTTTATCAAGGTTTAGATTTTGTTCAAATTTAATTGCTTGGGTTATGTGTTGTGTGACTTCTTCATCCTTCTCTATTTTTGATTAATGGTATCCCACTTGCTATTTTTCATGCTTCACGGGGATTTCCTAGATCTCTCTATATCTTCATTCATATGGCAAAAAGTCTTGGTAGATTCTTGACTTGGCTGAAAGTTAATGGGTGTATTCAAGGCAGGTAAGTTGCTTCAAATTTTGCTTCACAGTCTCATCTTCAATTTGTTGATGATATTGTTTTAATGTAATTTTCTACCATTCTAGAAGCCACCAACATTAGAGAAGCTTTGGATATATATTTACTTGCTTCAGGTGAACAAATCAATGAGGGTAAGTCAAATATTTATTTTTTCAATACTCTTTCTGAACTCTAACAAAGAATTGCTTCCATCCTTAGGTTTCATATAGGCCAACTTCCTTTGACATATCTTGGGATTCTATTATTAGTTGGTCTTTGTAATCATGTTCATTGGAAGCAGATAATTGATAAGCTTAAAATGAAGGTAAATCATTGGGCATTCAAATGGTTATACTTTTTTGGGTGACTTACTCTTCTTTATAAGTGTTACAAGCTTTGTCTATATACAGATTTTGGCGCTCTTCGCTCCTAAATATTTCTTAAATGAATTTGATTCAAGTTATTCTGCAATACGTTTTTGGGATAAAAATTTAGATTCTCCTAAGTGGAGTCCAATTAGTTGGGATCATGTTTTTCATCCTAAACAAAATGGTGGTCTTGGTCTCAAAATTTCAGAGTGTAATATTCAATAGGTCGTAAAACATTTTTGGCAATGGTGTCAACATCCAGATCAACCTTGGGATCAAATTCTTCATCATAAATATTTGGGCGGTGCTATAGCTAAAGAGGTTCCTCATGTGACTTTAGGTGGAAGAGGCTTTGTTATATGTAATACTATTAAAAAAGGAGCATCTTTGGTTAAACATGGGCTCTTTTGGATTGTTAATTATGGTAGTAATGCTCTTTTCTAGATAGACTCCTAGGATCTTTATCCTCCTATTCTCCAATCTTTTCCTCACCTTCTTGATTTAAGTATTATTTTCTTAGTAGTTGGTTGGTCTAGAGTTGTTGATTTTATGTCTTCTCATCTTTTGGGTAACATGTGTATTTTCTCTTCGAAAAATATGAGTTGTTGGCTGGTAGGGGGTAATCAAAATGATTGGGTTGCTCTCTATTTTATTTTGAGAGATCAACCTTGTTGTTCTTTACAAGAGGATGATGTTCCTCCTTGAGGATATGATCCAAAGGGAGCTTATTCAGTGTCAAATGGTTATAAAATTTTATTGCAAGAGCTAATTGGGTATGAGGCTTTTCCTTGGTGGAAAAAAATTACAATTCTTATTGTTGGCCAAAGTGTAAATTTTTTTTGGCTTCTTTTTCATAATAAATATATCACTTGGGATAACATACAAAAAAGAGGTGTATAGAAGCAAATTTCCACCCCTTGTTTAAATTCCCCTTTCACATACCCTCACCTTAGAAAACCAAATCCGAAGGCAGAATTCCACATAACCCCTGCCTTCCATCCACTTGGCACGTGTTTTGTGTGTCGATGGGGGAATTTTCGTCAAGGACACGAGCACAGTGTATAGATGTCCATCTACGTGGTGCACTGCCATCCCTGATAGATTCCTACCCCTGAGTTTGTAGGGACGTTACACTCCTCATTGGGGATAGTTTGTAATGCCTCTATGCAACCAACTAACCCAAAATGACTCATTTTGGCCTTCAAATCCATTTTATTCTCTATCACTTCATCTGTTACACACTCATTCAATATCTCTTAGCGATTCACTCAATCTCTTCAACATTCTAGCACTCCATTTTCACAACTCCACTTGAGCATTGCAGCAGTTTGACACCATCAACTTCACTTTTGTATGTGCAAGGCCGCCATAGAAGTTGCGAGCTTGGAGTCTTGTGAGACCTCCCTTCATCACTGTTGCGACTGTGGTGACTTTTCCAAGTTCGTTGATTGCATTCTCCTTTCATTGGCCTTGAGAGCCTTTGGGTGGAGGTGGTAACATTTTATTCCTCCCTTTTGTGATTTGATAGAGTAGCTTATCTCTTTTGTAGTGTTCATTGTACTTATTTCTATTTTCTTTATCATATTTTCTACTTTGTTGCTTTTCTAGCTATTTGTGGAGGTGGAAACACTGAAGTGGGGGTCTAACTGAGACAAACCCCTATACAACCCCAACAATTTTCCCCTCTTGTTTGTGTGTAGGTGATTGTGTGCATGGAGCTCGTTGGCGAACTAGCGTTTAAGTAAGTTATATTCATCACCCTTGTGTTTATCTATTTACTTTGTCATTTTTGTACTTATCTTTCATATTTTATCATTTTATATATTTCATTAAGATTAGTCAACTAGAATGTTTAGTCAAATTTTGGTCTCTTTTGGGTAAGTGCAAAAAGATGGTTCCCAAAAAGGGAACTTAAGTGGACAACTTTTTTTTGAAATTAGGAAAAGCTGACCTTGGACGTGAAATTGAGGATAGTTACACTCAAAATTTGAGATGGAACAAAAACAAGGATCGAAGTGCTCCAAGTCTACTTTCTAAACAACTATTTTTTAAAAAAAAATGGTTGATATTAAGGGGTTCAAAAGAGGGACGTACACAAATTGGTGTTGTTTTTGTTAGAAAAACATAACATAACAACTCTTGTACGACCCTCGTACGGTGATTTTTTTTATTTTATTTTTAAAATCGCATTGGTTAAAATTTAGCTAACATTATGTAGTTGATGCACAATTTTTCTGATAATTTTTTAAAGAATATTTGACTTTTTACTAATTTTCGAAGTGGACATTTCTTGAAAAACAAAATTTTGGCCGTGCTACCCCTACAAATTTTGGAAACTAATTGAATTTTTTTATTTATTTTTTTTATTTTGTAGAATGGAGTCTAGTTTATAAAAATTTAATTTATTTTAAAATTCGATGAACGGTTAATTTATAACGAAAAAAATACCAAACAGTGTTTTTTGGCAAAAAAAAGACATACAAATAAAATAAATTATGGATGAAAGGCTTAACATTTTTAGAAATATAAAAACATTACATCGTTGGATAGCTAAGAGAGAACCCAACATTACCCATGTGTTTGATTTTTTCAATATTCAACCACGTGCAATCCTGACGGTGAGCACAAACTCGATTATATGAAATATGGTAGATTTTTTAAAAACACGTCTCTGGTCGTTGGGAATGCCTTCCAAGCCTTTCGGTTGGTAATCCAAGGAAAATACCAAGCCTAAGACTTGGGAATTCCCAAAGCAAGATATAATGCGAGCGCGCTATAATGCGCTTGCATTATATTTCAGTTTTGACATTCTTTTTGCTTCCACGGGAAACATGTCAACTAAGACACAATGCGAGTACATTATAATGCACTCACATTATGTCCTCCTTATGTTAAATGCCAATATATTGAATGTATGTTTATATATTTTTATGTTTGTATGTACATGTATACTTGTATGTCATGTATGCATGCTTGTATGTATGTACGTATGCCTGTATGTATCAATGCATATATATTATATGTATGTATATAAGATTGTATCTACACATGTATACATGTATGTATTTACATATGTATTTAAATGGAGGGAGAATTTAGAGAGAGAGAGAGTCTAGAGAGATGGAGAGGGGGTGGAAGTGAGAGTTTAAGAGAGAGGGAGTGGGAGAGAAGGGGTTGGAGTGAGAGGGACTTAGTTAGGTAGGGTGGGAGGGATAGAGGGAGAGAGAGAGATGAGGGGGTGGGAGAGAGAGAGGGGAGAGAGACAGAGAGAAAGAGAGAGTTATCTAGGTAGGGTGCCAAAGGGAGAGACTTGAGAGTGTGAGGGGGGTGAGAGGGAGAGACTTGAGAGATAGGTAGTGAGAGGGAGTGTGAAAGAGAGGGAGTGAGAGAGAGAGAGGGAGTGAGAGTGAGAGACCTAAGAGAGGGAGAGGGTGTGGGAGGGAGTGACCTGATAGAGATAGAGAAAGAGGGAGGTATCTAGGTAGGGTGGAAGGGATAGATAGAGAGAGGGGAGAGAGACAAAGAGAGAGTTACTTAGGTAGGTTGCTAGAAGGAGAGACCTGAGAGAGAAGGGGCATGGGAGGGAGAGACATGAGAGAGAGGGAGAGAGAGAGTGGGAGAGAGTGGGATAGAGTGGGAGGGACATAGAGATAGATGGATAGAGGGAGCGATAAAGGGTGGTAGGGATTGATTGAATGGGAGGTATGTAGAAAGAGGGAGACGGTAGATAGAGACAACTAGAGAGGGTAGGAGGGAGGGAGAGGTGATAAGTATAGGTAGAGAGAAAGTGATAGGGGTTGAGAATATGGGGTTGAGAGATTAGGCTGGAGGACCTATAGGGTTTATGGTTTCTAGGGTATTAGGGTTTAAGGTTTGAGGGTTGAGGGAATAGGGTTGATGGCAGAGGGTATTTGGTTGAGGGTATAGGGTAGAAGGTTTAAGGGTTTAGGGTTAAGGGTTTACTTGGTTGAGGGTAAAGGGTTTAGGGTATAGGTTTGAGGGTATATGGTTGAAGGATTAGGTTTAGGGTCCAATGTAAGGGGTAGAGGGTATAGGGGTAGAGGGGTTAGGGTTTAAGGATGAAGGGTTGAGGGATTAAGGGTTGAGGGTTTAGAATTGAGGGTTGATGGTTTAATGTATAGGGTACAGGGTTTAGGGTTTAAGGATTGAGGGTTGAAGATTTAGGGTTTAAGGTTGAGGGTTGAGGGTTGAGGGTTGAGGGTTGAGGGTATAGGGTATAGGGTCGAGGGATTAGGGTTGAGGGTACAAAATATAGGGTAGAGGTTATAAGGGTTGAGGGTTTAGGGATTAGGGTTGAGAGTAGAGGTTAAAGGATTGATGGTTATAGAGTAGAAGGTATAGAGGTTGAGGTATTATGGTTTAAGGGTTGAGACTTGAGGCTTGAGGGATTAAGAGGCTATAGGGGTTGAGGGATTAGGGTTGAAGGGTTGAGGGTTAAGGGATAAGGGTTGAGGGTTGAGGAATTAAGAGGGTATAGGGGTTGAGGGATTAGGGTTTAAAGGTTGAAGGTTGAGGGTTGATGGATTAAGGGTCAAGATGGTTGAGGGATTAGGGTAAAGAGTTTACTAAGTGGGTTTAAGGGTTGGGGTATTAGGGTTGAGAGTAGAGGTTAGAGGATTGACGGTAGAGGGTAGAGGGTTTACGGGTTAGGGTTTAAGGGTTTAGGGTTTAGGGTTGAGGGATTAAGAGGTTATAGAGTAGAGGGTATAGGGGTTGAGGGTGTTGGTGTAATTAAATATTTTTTACCTTGTCCTAGGTCATAATTACACCTTAGTTAAGTTTACTTAGGGACCACATAAGAGTTGTTGGATAATTTCCACCTTTGGTGGACTTATCTTCTTATTACTTTATCACCTCCACCTTTCATGGATATATCATGTGATTAGGTTTCCACCATTTGTGGGTGATCCACTATTTGTGGTGGTTATCACATTATCACTTTCCACTTTAGGTGGAGTGATAGCTTTTCATTGTTGTCTCATGTCATAAGATTATGACACTTGTCATAATCTTATGCACTCCTATGTTCTCACCTTGGCTATATAACCAAGGGGTCTCTACTACATTTGTACACATTAAAGCATATCATATCATTGACATTGAATATAGTTTATTCTTGTCAGATTATTTTCTCTCTTCTTTGTGCTTTCCATTTGGTCCATAGATCTTGGCATCCATAGCCAATTCTAACATGGTATCAGAGCAGGTTGGGTGTCATTGGAGAGTCTTTTTCTAAAGAGAGGTACTAGATTTGGGGAGCTTCCATTTTTGGCTCTTTATTGCAGGTCTATATCAGACCTTTTTGGTGCAAATATAAGCTTACCATTGCATCCGGAAGGTTTGAGAAAGTCGATTTTGCCTTTTATTTCATCCAAATCGGACATACGAGGCCAAATCTATGAGGGTTTGAAGCTGCAAAGTGGTTGCCAGATTCAGAAGGTAGCTGCATTTTTGGAACATTTTGGATCAAATCCGACCCTTCCATCCCGTCCAAAGGGGCCAAAAACCATAAGATCGACTATCCATTCATCCATTTTGGAGCAAGTCATCCGTCAGGTTGTATCGGGCGGCCCGGGTCTGCCGCGTGGCAAGGGCAGGAGGCCCCACCACTGCGGCTCCATTCCTCCAACTAGCGGTGGCCAGTGTTTAATATACCGGCCGACACTATAAAATTTGGGCGGTAAAAAGAATTCTGGCAGTAGAAAAAGCAAAATCTGGTGGCATCTCCAAGGTTTCTCCAATCGGAATATTCCAGCGCATCTCTAGATTCTGGCAGAGCGGCGATGGAGAATTTGATGGGCCCTAGGCCATCAAATTTAAGCCACTATACCACCCATGTCAGTGCGACGTCATCGATGATGTCAACGTGCCTTTGAAATTTTTTGACCCCTCACCATTTGCATTTTTATTTTGCAGTCCGACTTTGAAGACTCAAATCTTGCTCATTTTGGCTCCTTTTTTCGAGCAATTTTTTTTTATTTGGGCTAATTTTTCATGCTCTTCATAGTGGTGCAATCAGTTTTTTGTTTTGGCTTCTAGTTTTTCCAGAAGTTGCAGATTCTCATAGGTGTTGCTACTTCGTCCTCATTTTGGAAACTTTGGGAGCTCATAACTTGCTTCTACCGTAACAATTTTGAGTGCCATTTTTTTTTAAAGTGCATAATTTTTTGTGTACTTACCAGTGGTATGATCAGATTGATCTTATTTTATACCAAAAATTGTACTTGGATTTATAGCCTATTTTGGCATTTGCATGTACCAAGATCAAAGTTCACTTTATTGTTTTTGGTAGTGGCAATTGTAAATGCACCAAGCATAAAGTGCCAAATCAAATATTGCTTGGGGGGGTCTCTTGATTGAGTGAATTTGGGGGGGTGTCTTTTGTGTGATTGTGCCTATTTTATGCTCTTGCATTCCATCATGGGTTCATCTAAAGTTCCACTCTCAACTGCACATAATTATGCTACATGGAAAGTATGTGCATGGAGTAAACTAATGGAAAAAGGTTTAATTTACTACATTGATGGAACCATAACTGCACCTGCAGATCCTAAGGTAGATCCAACTGCATATATGGATTAGCTCACTAAAACTTCTATGGAATTGGGTACACTAAGAAAGTTCATTTCAGATGATCTCATTTTTCATGTTGATAAATGTACTACAGCCAATGAAGCTTGGGATAAGCTTGCTACTTTGTATGGAAAGGTTGATAAGGTTAAGGGATAAAAACTTGAAAATGATCTCCTAAGCCTTGATCCTAAGAATTTTGACACTATTCAAGATTATGTCACTAAATCAAATGAGCTAAGAGCACAACTAAAAGATTGTGGTATTGAGAAAGAGGATGATCAATTGGTCTTTAACTTGTTGGACAAACTTCCAGCTGAGTATGCAGCCTTTGTTTCAAGTTTTCAGACTCAACAATTGACAATTAGCAATTTCACGTCACCACCTTTTGAGGCTCTCATAGATCTTTTGATTCGAGAGAAAAATAAGCTTATTCAAATGGGTACTTTGAAGTCTTCAAAATCACATGTCTTGGTTGTAAAAGATGAGAAGTCTTCAAGTAGCAAAGAAAAGAATAAGTACAAGCCTAAAAAGAATGCACAATCCACAAAAGAACATAAAAATTCATTTTCAAAAGAGAAATCATCTAAGAAGGAGAGGTCCTTTTGTGCATATTGCAAGAAGGATGGACATGAAGAAAATTATTGTTATAAGAAGGATATTGATGAGTTGAAAAATCTTCTCAAAAGAAATCAAATTGGTTTGCCTTCTCGAATGACAGAATCTTCTTCTCCTTCTTCTTCAAAATAGTTTAAGGGAAAAGGTCATGCTGATTTTTCATCTACATCAGGAAATCAAGGTCAAGCTCTTTGTGCTTATTCAAGTCCAGGATCAGGTAGATGGCTTCTAGATTCAGGAGCATCTCATCATATGGCATCTTCGCAGTCTATCTTCTCTTCATTTCAACCTTGTTCTATGTCTCCTATCTTGATGGGAAACAATACATACATGAATGTAATATGGAAGGGATCTATTAGTTTTGGGGAAAACACTTTCCAGGATGTTTTGTGTGTTCCTCATTTGACAAACAATCTTCTTTCCATATATTAGATTACACATGGGAGAACTGTGGAGTTCACACCTGATTCAATCATCATTCGAGACTTGGAGAGTAGAGAGAACTTTGCTATTGGGGTGGTTGATCATTCATCCCGGTTTTATACCTTTGCAGATTTTGCTTCTGATGGTGACATTGTTCCTTCGACTGTTGATCACACTTCTAGTGTGAACCATGATTTAGAGGAGACATTTGGCTACTTGAACTTGGGAGTTCTCACATCAGATCCAGTACTTGTGCCATGCATTTCATCTCCTCCATCTACTATTGTAGTTGATGATGCTTGTGATTCCACAGTTTGGGTTCCTTGTGATTCAGTGCAGCAGGACATACATTGTCTTCCAGATATGGCTACTTTGGATGGCTTCCTGACAAGTATTTCAGACTTATTTGAGGAGTCTCATCTTGCATATTTTGGGGACATCATTGATGACATTCATCTTCTCTTTGATAAAGATGCTCCTTCTTCGGTTGTTGTGAGGGAACACTCTGACCCTCTTGTTCATTCTCTACATGATCATTCTTTACAGTTTGGCATGAGTGTGGATACTTTTGGACAAAATTTGGAGGAGGCTTCTTTGTCTTTAGAGGGGATATCTTTCTCTTTGGATTATGTTCTACATTCATCTCTACTAGATGTTGGATTGTACTCTTTAGCAGTGTGGCCTAGAACGCTTGTTTGGAGTGTGTCAGCTTTCGGCATCGACATGGAGACACTTGAGCATCATTCAAAGACACCATATATCTACATACATCCTTGGTTTTGTTTCTTCCTAAGGGGAGAAATTTTGTTCGACGGAATTGGATCATCTTCAGCATTCAATGTCAAGCTTCTACCATCATTGCAGGAGACTCAACATTGAGGGGGGTCTGCCTTGTCTCTCTTCTACTTCTCTCTTATGGGGGGGTCTTTTTCCTCACATGGGGTTTTTACCTTCTCATGCATCATTGAGAGCATTTTTATTTTGTACTTCATCTCTCTTTTGGGGAGGACTTTTGTCCCACTGGGTTTTCTCCTTTTCTCCGTTTGTGAGAGATTGCATTGCATTTGTACATGGGTACCTAACATGGCCTAGTTGTCGGGACCCATCTTGCATTTTTTGATTCTCCCTAAGTTGCACTTAAGGGGGGGTGTTGGTGTAATTAAATGTTATGTACCTTTTCCTAGGTCATAATTACACCTTAGTTAAGTTTACTTAGGGACCACATAGGAGTTGTTGGAGAATTTCCACCTTTGGTGGACTTATCTTCTTATTACTTTATCACCTCAACCTTTCATGGACATATCATGTGATTAGGTTTCCACCATTTGTGGGTGATCCACTATTTGTGGTGGTTATCACATTATCACTTTCCACTTTAGGTGGAGTGATAGCTTTTCATTGTTGTCTCATGTCATAAGATTACAACACTTGTCATCACCTTGACTATATAACCAAGGGGTCTCTACTACATTTTTACACATTGAAGCATATCATGTCATTGACATTGAATATAGCTTATTCTTGTCAGATTATTTTCTCTCTTCTTTGTGCTTTCCATTTGGTCCATAGATCTTGGCATCCATAGCCAATTCTAACAGAGGGATTATGGTTGAAGGGTTGAGGGTTGAGGGTTGAGGGATTATGAGGGTATAGGGGTTGAGGGATTAGGGTTGAAGGGTTGAGGGTTGAGGAATTAAGAGGGTATAGGGGTTGAAGGATTAGGATTTAAAGGTTGAAGGTTGAGGGTTGAGGGATTAAGGGTCAAGAGAGTTGAGGGATTAGGGTAGAGAGTTTACTAAGTTGGTTTAAGGGTTGGGGGATTAGGGTTGAGGGTAGAGGGTTGAGGATTGACAATAGAGGGTGGAGGGTTTAAGGGTTTAGGGTTTAGGGTTTAGGGTTGAGGGATTAAGAGGTTATAGAGTAGAGGGTATAGGGGTTGAGAGATTAGGGTTTAAGAGTTGAGGGTTGAGAGTTGAGGGATCAAGAGGGTATGGGGTTGAGGGATTAGGGTTTAGGTTAGAGAGTATTGGGTTGAGGGTAGAGGGTAGAGGGTTTTAGAGTTTAGGGTTTAAGGGTTTAAGGGTTGAGGTTAACCCTCTACCCTCTAGCTCTCTCTCAGTTTGTCTCTCCCTCCCTCTAT